>CM056594.1:30539232-30594232 GCA_029721355.1 Tegillarca granosa | reverse complement strand
CGGCTTAACTTAACAAATGTTTTCTCTGTAAATGATTTTCACTAATTTAGCAGAATTACACAATACATGCATGTGTCTAGAGACAAAGTTGTTCATTTATACATATTTTACAAATCAATGATTTAAAGAAGGATCTGTATTCATTCAAATTAAATGGATGATATTAACCTAGCCAACCTTAGAATGAAAATCAAATTTTAAATTAATTCGAAAAACCATCACTAACTTATTTATTTATTCAAATTTCCTGAATTTTGTTTGCATTTTAAGTTCTTGGTATGAATATAAAATATATTAAATATGTTTATTATTCATGGGAAAGTTATTAAATATAAAGACACCGTTTTAACCATTTCAAATTGCCTAAGTATATTGAGCATGATTTATTGTATTGCATGCAATATAAAAAAAAATGCAAAAAAAAGCAATCGTTAAATTAATTGGATTTTCTCTTCGTATCGGGAATGATATGTAGTAAAGTAGACATTCAAGGTTTTAACTGAACGAGTTTAATAAGCATTTAATCAGACAAAAGACTGGAAAGTATTCTCCTGTATTATCTGAAAAATTTGTGGTAAATCTCAACAGGCTTTACTTCCTGGCACAAAGCTTAAGAGAATCTGTGTTTACAATTAGAATCCATCTGACGTTAAGCATTTAAACCGATATTGTATGTTCTTCGACTTGACAACGCCATTGAAACAATACTGTTTCATCGATGTTTGGAATCAAACACGAAGAAGAACACAGACAACAATATACTATATTTAGGAACTTGAATTCCAATTATAATTATTTATTTGTTATAGTGACAGATTAATTCTGTTTTATCTAGACTTTTGATCGTCTTCGTGCACGTTTTGTACTACACATGTTATAGTCTTAACAACAATAATATTCTATTCTGTGCTTTTATTAGTTTGCACATCAAATACCAGTCATTGCTTACTCTTGTTGTATCATTGTTGTGCAATAACGGAAGTAACACGTTTAAAAGCTTACGATATTGCTTTGATTAAATGTTTGTTACATTATAAAGATTAATTGTGTGTATTTGGGATTAATTATATTTACGAAATGGAACGGTGAGTATTGTTAACAATATCTAGGTAAGCACGAAGCTGATTCAGATATGGTATGTTGTCATTTTATTATTATCATTTTTATTATTATAATAATTATTTTCGTATTTGCTATTGTTGTACTGACATCAAAATGTTGACGTTAATACGTAGAGACTTTAAATTTGAAATCAAAATGATAATAAAGTATATAGTTGAATGCATTTTGTAATGACTATTATAGATTAATGCCTAAAACTATATATATATATATATATATATATATATATATATATATATATATATATATATATATATATATAGGTAGGTATGTAGGTATGTAAACAAATGCCTTAAAGAAAAATGTTTTCTTTATTTATAAATATCAAAAAAAAATAGTGCATTTCATTATTTACAGAATTACGTCTTGCCAACAAATTTACTTCTTATTGACTTGGAATTTCTTGAAAAATTTTTATTATTGTATGATCATGATAAGCAACAGATAATTATAAATCTGCTTAGGTTTATGTATTTTCAGACAGTATTTACAATATTACTCAATATATATAATACATTGCTCACATATTTCTAGAGTCATTTTGAAATTGGATAAGCCAGCTTTAATTTTAAGATCAACAAATGACAATTGTTGCTTTGTGTATTACACACTATAATATAAACTGAATAAATTGGTTAATTTAGTTATGTATAGGTGTCTCACGTAGTATCTGACAGAGAATTGTTGAAAAAGGGTTTTATTGACCAGGCCCTCGGTTTTACAATCATTCACTCCAGTTGAGTGTACATTCAACTCAAATTATGATATATATTTTAATGACAAATTATAAGACATTCACAGTAAAAAATAGGAATATCTAATGTTATATATATTTGAATTGTTTAATGTAGGTTTCATAAACAAAAACACTGTCTTTAAAAACTTTAAAAAATTATAAAAATTGATAAGTAAAAAATGGAAATGTTTTATGTTGAGTGTACACTAAGTTGAGTGAATGATTTTGAAACTGGAGCCAGAACTTACAATACATCACAACATTGAGCTTACAGTGTTGTTGTTGTTTTTTTTTTTTTTTTTTTTTTTTTTTTTTTTTTTTTTTTTTTTTTTTTAAAAATACATTTGTTTTCTTAGCATAAGAAGACGGAACTGTAATCAGAACTGATTCTTTATCATCATTGGACCTATTACTGGCGGTAGCGCTTGTTGTATCGATTCAAAACAATCAAATAGTTTAATAATAACTGACAGAGTTACTTCTAGACAACTCCTGAAGTAGGGGGTTGATGTTATACCAGAATGACAAATTTTTAAAAACGGTTTATCAAATATAAAATATAAGCTAGTTACACCATTTGCTATGTCGCAATAAATTAATTCAAAAACACATAATAATTGTACTCGGTACATTATCTTAGAAAAAAAGATTGTTTGGTAAAATTAAAAAAATTATAAAACAAAATGCATCCTTAAATGAATTTCTAACATTACAACTAAATTCCACAAAACATTATTTGGTAACCTTATCTACAAAAGATAAGTTTTTTCCACTTTTTTAACTTACTCCGATAGTTGTCTTAAAGTTGCATTTCTCATAATGATTAAAAGTGGCCATAGGTTATAGAATTGTGATATGAATATTGAGCAGTATGTTTGTGTTTGTTTTATTCTTGGCATTTACTTTCTCTAGTCTCCATTCTATTTTTATCTGGAATTGCTTTTTAAAACGAGTTTTAAATTCTGTCCTTTTTATTGCTTCGAAAACAAAGATAGATTTTGAAGCGACGAACACAACAGATTGAAATGAAATTAAGTGTTTTTATGTGAAAATATTAAATATTTTGGATATTTTGAGGGCCGTTAGTTTTATAGTTGATTATCAATTCATGCCTACTCTGATCAAAACATGCGTGCACATATTTGGGATTACGGTAATAAAAGTCGTTGTTTTTTTCTGTTAAATAAATACATATTCTTATTTGTTAGGTGTTTTACTACACATATTTTCGTTACTATTTATTGTATTTTTATTGTTCCCGGTTGGGACATAATTGTGTTAATTAACCGAAAGTGTTGTTTATTATTGTTTATTGTACATTCGCAACAATCTTCCTTGCCTGAAATGATATTTTATAACATATAATAAACTTAGTTTAGCGTTTAGTTGCAAATTACATGTGAGGAATACATTTATGTAAATGGGATATATGATATTCATCTAGACGAAATAAACCGAATGTGGTAAATAATATCATTTACGGAATTTTTTCTGGGTTTTTAAAACATATTTAAAATCCCTTTTAATAATTTTTTTATTTTCTGGCTGGTTAAGGTTTTGACATTCTGACAGAGGCAGTACCTCTCAGTTACAACAAACTTGGCATGAAACTTCACAGTTCTGTATACACCGTTCAGGTGTAGTAAATATTTGACTAAAATATCTTTTCTTCTGTAGTGCCAAGTGTGCACGTTTAGGAAAGCCATACCTCTTAAGTGACGCTAAGCACCAAATGTAAAGCTTAAACACAATATGCCATGTGTGAAATTTTCATCTATATATATAGGCATATTCTATATAATGACAAAAAGCAGAAAGTTTACGAATTAATTTGTAATAATAAAAAAAAGACAAGCAAGCATTTTAAGCATTTTTGTCAAAATAAGTATAGTCAACATACTTTGAGTTTAGTAGTTTTAGTGTTTTTACTTTGTAAGAACAATGAACAGGGAGTGCTTAAAATAATTGCAGTGATAAAATAAGTACAGCATACAGCGCCAAGAAAAAAAAATTTGGATGTTATTTAATTGTTAAAAGAAATATGAGAAATATTGTAACAAAAATGTATATGGTATTGTCATTATCTTTGTTATCAGGTCCAAAAATGAAGGTTTTCTTTATCTCGTTGAAAAAGCTATTTGATTTTTCTCACAAATTGTGTTACTTGAATTGCATTATATCTAGTGGTAAAAATAGTTCTTTGCCCAATAAACATTTACAGAATATAAAGTACTGATTACAACCAATACTTTGTTTTACTAACTTTTATAAGGGGCACTTAACTGTTGACGAATTTGGTTTATCTAACATCTTCTACGGAATTCGACTGATAGATGACAAATTCCAGACTTCTTTCGTATAATCTGAAGATTTCCAAGAACTGTTTGTGTTGCAGCTAGTACTGCTTGGGAGGATGCATCCCTTCATTAATAAAAACAAACAAAACCTTTGTTAAAGGCGTATACTTGTTGTAAACCACTTGTCCAATAAACAAGCATTAAAAGATACATAGACTGATAAATGGAGACAGTTTTAATACATATATAACAAAAATACCTGCTTACTTTTGATGTACCATATAGTACGTTTCATAAAAATCATTCTTCATCATTGACACTAGAGGCCGAAAAAAGTTGATAAATAAAAAACATATTCTATACAGTTGAAAAATAATGATTCTACTATCTGATTAGTTTTTCAAATTTATTCATTTATTTGGCTTGTAATTTTTTCAAAGTTCGAAAGTTCAAGTAGAGTCAAAAACAATTTTGAAACAATGAACTATACAGATTTGTTAGCAGTTTATTTTTGCTCTGTTGGCAGTGTTCTCATAAGGATCTATAAAAAATGAAATTGCACTTAGATTTACTTTAAAATTTTTAGCAGTTGAAGAAAACGATGCCTGAGCCTGTATATGAGCAAAGAAAGATCAATTAAAACTATAATTCGTTCGAAAGGCAGTCTATATTGTCCATGTTGTTAGACTTTACCCCATTTACCTTTAATGCTTTTCTAATCGGGCTTCGATATGAAATATGTGAATCAAGTTATTTTTATCAATTATTCTTTTTAATTGTCTTGCAATTACAAAAATATTATAAAAGTATATTTATGGCGATTAAAACTTTAAAATCGCGAATTTCTATGCTTTAAAGAAATAACTTTTTTTCTGGTAAAATAAAAACCAAAACAGAAGTGCTTTATTTTTTCTGATAATTTAGGGCAAAAGAAAACCAAAAGATACCAGTATCATCGTCAATGAAATGTCTGAGGTACATGCTATAAAATTGCACATATGATTTCAAAAACTGGTTATTAAACCTTTCCTCTAACATCATTTATTTTAATATCTGATACAGGTAAATGCATGTTATATATACAATAAATGAAAAGAGACTAATTGATATGGAGACAATTTTTTTAAGATACAATTCCTCAAAATGTTCTATAATCGTAATCCGACGAGTAAAAATATAACACGTTGCTAAGTAACGGAAATAAGATAAGTCTATATATCATACCAGAACATGCTATACTCTTCTCTTTGCTATTTAAATGAAATCTTTCTGGTATTTTAACTCCGGATCTAGGTATTACCTATATAAAGGTGTGTAATGCCGTGATAGATATTGCCCTTATAGTATAATTAGGTTTCAAAGGATACATTTTTGATACCGAAGTATTGTACAACATGGGAATTCGAATAATAATTAAGCCTAGTCTTTGTTGTATTGCAACGTCGTATAGCATTGACTTTGTTACAGAACTAATCAAAGATTACTTTAACAGGCTTCTCTAATAATATTTGCATTACACGACTGTAGTTTTAAATTTAAACATTACTTTTTAATAAGTTGAGGAATTTTTTTCTCATTTAAAAAAACAAACAAACAAAAAACAACGATTGCTGGTATCCCATATATTAAATAGATTGTGATTTTAAAGATTTATGATCTTTTTCTTGTTATTGTTGTGTACACAAAAAAAGCCTTAAACTTCTTTATTTAGTTAATCTTAATAATAGCTTATACGACAAAAAGCGTATGAACTTTCAGTTGTTAATTATCTGAGAAATCTGCATGATCTTTTGCTTTAAAGAAATTTAAGATAGTATGTTCCATTTAATGAAATTAATAATGTTTGACTGCACGAAAATCCAAAACATTGATTCACCATATAAGGGTTCGAATTACTATCATGTAAAGAATGTGTTTTAAGGACAAATAAATTCTGTTTATCAGGTTTTTTTTCTAACAAGAACACGTTTTATACAGCATGGTCTGTTGTCTTACCAACATTAATGGCTATTCTGTTCTTCTGCTGGTTTAATTATTGAACAAAGTGCGATATCATCTTTGAGCGATTACGGAAGGAATATATATAAGAGATTAAGTCATTGGTTTCATAGGTTTTATAGTCAATACAATACAATACCAATCAATTAGGATTATTCTACAAGATGGAACGGTGAGTATTTCTGTGTTTATCACAATTATTTGTAGTATCTTGACGTCTATAGAATTGATCAACATTGTCTATATCAACTTTTTTTCTGTTTAAACATCTAAACATACCATTAAATAGCGAGTTTTTTGTAAAAATAATTGACAGAAATCTAAAATAAAATTTTAAACTTATATCAACCTTGTTACTATTGCATACAGTTGAAAGAATTTTTTGAAAGCTTTCTTTTTTTTTCAACCTGGTTTTTTAAACAAGGGTTTGTTTAACCTTATGTTAAGAGTTACATTTTAGTCGCCATGAAAGTAAAAAAACATACATAATCCAGCCGTATTTGAATCAATTAAGACTGTACAGGATTTTGTTTCATTCTTCGTTAATTTCAGATACCACTGCATTTTTCACCACATGCTAGATTGACGGTTTAGAATATTTAAAAAAAATTATGATTAAAATTTATGACTTCCGTTTACATTTTTGTTTCAATACGTCATTAAAAGCAATGTGTTTCCATGTTTCACTATGCGTTTTTACTACATTCTTTTTTGAAACTCTAAATATTATAATTTTACATAACCTTACATTTTTGAATAAATTTTCTGTTGAGTCAGCAAATGTTTACATCTGACAAACACTCTGCTTTCGGCTATGTCAGTTTTGTCAAAATTAAGATCACATAGATTGTTTATCATATGGAAAGCAAAAACCGAAGACGAAGTCATTATGCCCATTAATTTCTTTTTGTTTTGATTTTTTTCCTTTTTTTCTTATTTGTAATGGACGTCAAGCAGTCATAACCACAGGCAAACAGATTTTTACTACACGTAATTGTCATGAAATTTAACTTCTTGCTGTCTATAAAGTTGTCTCACTGAGGGGGTTACACAGCCTTCGCTGTAGGCCCGAAATGTGTTTTAATTGAAAATGTCGCATGGTGGAAATCTTATATATTTTTGTATCACAGTGTTGGTTTGTTTTTGTGTTTCTATTGATATCTTTAAAAAAAAATAACCAAATCATAAAAATGTCCGTTATTTTAAAACAAGAACATTATTGATAGATTGCCTGAGGACGCTTATTTATAATGTGCGTAACTAACCACAAAATACATACATACATACATACATACATACATATATATATATATAGCAAGTAGAGCAACCGAAATAATACATGGATATGGATTAGGATTATATCTCACTGGTAATAAACGCCGATTACAACTTGATTTAGCATTTATTGTCTTGATCATTTGTCTCTTTAAAAGAGTTAAAATTTGCAGTAGGTAAGATTTGCGGTCTTTGTTACATTGTGACTCGATTGCCTTTGAGTCTGAAGTGTAAGCCTTCGGATCACTAAATTCCTCGCCGCCAAGGATCAAATCCGAATTAGAGGGATCCTAGTGAAAAAAGGGCATTTTGCTTGCCAGTGGTCGATTTGTTTCCTCTCGGCATTCCGGTTTCCTCTTACCATTCTAAACAAACCACCTCCAAATTAGTGAACTTATCTTCAATGCTTCACTCCACTCTTTGTTGTCTGTGCTGCTTCCAATTACGAGAATACTTGTTCTCTTGTACAAAATTATATATTAATTCTTTAATTAATGATTATGTTTTAATTCAATCTCCAAGCAAATGATTGGATTTTAACTTTTTTTCTTGTTTAAAGATGCACATAGTTTGAAATCAGACACAATTATTTTAATATAAATGATTGTAATCTACAGTGGAACAGAAAAAAGACTGATGATTATGCAGATGATGTATCGTCTTTAGTTTTCTGATTATGCTATTCATCTTATGGTGTAAAAACATCAGATGTTTTATGTTTTCATTCTCGACAACATTAAATTAACGGGGAAGACATAAGCTGTAACATAAATAAAACTACTTAAACTAACCTTTTGATGAGTCATTCAACGGTTAACTACCTTTGAATTCTCGTAAAATAATCATAATTATACAATTGTTGTGATAAGGGGAAGCCTAAAATAAATGTTTTTGATAAGATTAATACACGCCGCTTGTAGCTTGAGCTTCAGATTCTCACTTCATCGACTTTTCCATCTTAACTGTCATTAATGTTATGACTAGAGCATTCGTTATATTGCTGACACGATTTATAAGAAGTTTGCATGTACAGGATTAATTTATTGGTCAAATGGTATATGTATTACAATATCGAGTTTTCAGCAATTAGGATTAGGTTATAAAAATGGAACGGTGAGTATTTATCTATTATCATATGAAATGTTTTATTTGATATTTTTTGTGACACGCTAAGCTATTTTTACCGATTTTCGTTCACTTTTATTCAATACTAAAATTTTTATTAGGATTTAGATCATTATTATAAAGTGATAAATAATTTCTCAAAAGTTCATTTTTTTAAGATTTACATCTGAATTTTTTTTGTTTTTATCAATTTAAAAAGTAAATATTTGGAAATCTGATCCATTTTGCAATAATTAAAAACGCGTTTTGCTAGCATACTGAATCACTAAAAGCATTATCTTACAAACAATTGTGAGTAAGTCACTAAACATGTTGCATAAAATCAAGATTTTATGAAATGTTAAGCCTTGCAATTCTTCTTTTCCACGATTTTTCCCATTGTTACATTTGAACTAATCATTAAGAATTTATCGATAATATTTTGATGTACTAATAACTATGACAATCTTTTACCTGCGTTGTAAATGTATCTACGTTTTCACTGATGAGGAATGAATTTCCGAAATGTGCACATCTGGCCCATCTAATTCAACTGGTATTTGTGTTATATATTTTACAAACATAGTTCTAATACTCAGCAAAAAAACCATACAATTTATAATTTTGCTTTTTATTTATTCCTTCGGTAGAAGACTTAAAATTGTTAGTAATATTTTATTAATATTAAGTTTCTTTACCCTTAATTAGTCAATGTTCAAAAGTCAACAAAAATATGTCATTGTTCTTATATATTCTAGAATATTACCCCGAGGGTATCCTTTACTGAGTGTTTTTGTCTGTCGGCTTCGAATTCTCAGCCCCTGGTGTCCCTGAAATCCCTGGTGTTCCTGATGGAGAGTGGGTTTCCGAGGTGTACGCAGTTGATAACGCCATCTTTTCTACAGCTATAAGGTCATTTTTTTCAACAATGAGAAAAGAGCCGGGGCAACCAAAAACATGATACGACAAAGTATATTCATTGAAAGAAAACCCGTTTAAACATTTTGATTTTAAATTGATGTAAGATTGAACTTTTGTAGAAAAGAAGCTATTTTTGTTGTTTTCAAAAGGTGGTTTATTTGAAAATTTAACAGACGCCTAATTTTACAACAAGGATGACTAAAATGTAATATTTGGAATTAATTAATAAAACCTCTTTTCCGTATATAAGCTGATTTTAATGTGCTATTACACGATTTATCGACTTTTTAAAGATGATTAAAATTGCTTTTTACAGACCTAGTAAAATAAATTTAATAAATTATAAAAAAAAAAACTAAAGCAACGTATTAATCGTATAATAGGATCAATCATGAATGCTTTGTTTGATGATAAACAATTATCTTCCAAAAAATACAACACATATTCCATTTGAAGGTTTCGAGAAAAATTAATTATTGTGCTTATACTTCCGAAGAACCCGGACCTTAGTTCATTGGTGGGGATTTTAGGATAACTGAATTGGCAAGTTTTTGAAGGTTTTTTCAATTTTTGATTGCGATTTGGAAATTAACTGGAATGTTTTTATTTTAATAGATCAACATCAAGTTTATAACAGCAGAGTAGTCAACCGAATGTTTTTTTATATACAACAACAAAAACAATAATGCTATGTGATAAGAGGCTACATTTAAATATATTAGACACATTTTAAAGACATTGCATTCTATTTTTAATTTTTTTTATATACAGACAAAATGGATTTAGTAGCATACGTTAAAAAGATCATTTTCAATTAAATAAATTGGACTATTTTTAATTTTTGTGCTTTTTTATGTTGGAGTTTTTCTTCTGACTTTGTCAGCACTTTTTTACAAATAAAAATTTAACGCAGATTTTTTTTTTCATTGAATAAAACATTTTCTCTCCTTTTTACATATATTTGCAAAGCTATACACATGGATTTATATTTAAGGTAATTCAGTAATATGCATTTTAACTTTCATAGGTAACCGACTGTCATAATTTCCAAATTAACCAAAGAACACTTTCCAAATGCCCATAAAAGTAAAACACATAAAAGAGAATTGTTTTTACGATTAATTAGATCTTCGTTCAGGTGATAAATGAAGGAATAAAAATTAGATTAACAACTAGTGAAAGATGTTACAAGTATGTAATTTGATTTCAATCCGCTTCTTGGTTATCTGTTGCTCTGATATAAGTTTTCAAATCTCATGATATCAGGGAGAAATCCAATATTTCTCACTGTTTTATTATGTATTAAATGCTTTAAGTGTTGACCAAATGACGTTCATCACACCGGATTTAGATATAAACTACCAACGATTTTATAGCCCAAATTAGCAAGAACTTAGGAAAAGCTATTTCTAACGATAATTATGGATGACAAAATTACAAATAGCTTGGTTTTATCACCATGTTCTTACTCGGTCTTAACTACTATCGTTGTTTTAAGTTTTAGTCTTTTTCGTCAGGCCATAGAAATAAGAGGAAAAACTGCAACATTTGCTTAGTTACTTCATCTGTTGAACTGGCACATCATTCATTCATGATATAATACGGATGTTTTTCCGTTCCAAAATTAGAATTCCAGTTTAAGTGCAATTACACACTGATATATCATATTAATTATTGGACCCTTAAAATGATGAAATAAAATTGGATTTGTACTGAAAGATATTGTCTGAATTCTTTTTTTTTAATTACGACATCGGTAGATTCTTCGAATAAACAGCAGTAATTTTCTGTTTTTATGCAAGTTGACCGTGAGAAAAAGATTCTATTGTTGTCCATGTTCTTTAGGTATATTTGTCTTTCTTTTATCATTTGCATCGGTATTAAACGTCAATTGTATTATCAAAAAAGCGAAAGCTAATATTCAAATAAAGATATATCCAAACGTTAACAGTAGTGGTCGCTTTACGGTGCAATATATGTGATGTTACTGAAAAAAATAACAGTCGAAATAATAAGTGCTTTAAGTTATCGCCATTTTCATGGCCTAAAAGACAAAATAAAAGTCTGTCTGTATCTCCTCCGATGAATTTTTTGTTGCTGCATAAACTGACATCCGTTACGTCATAACGTTATTTTAAACTAAAATTATTTTTCACTGTATCCTTCCGCATAAGTAATAGTACTCGCATTCTTTAAAGATTTTAGTGAATGAAATGTAATTTTTATTAAAGCTGCATTAAGTTTTCTATTTTTCTGAATTTTTTTTTATTTTTTAAAAATATATATTTTTTAAAAAAAACTTCCAATCAGAACCGTGAGATTCATTTTCTAAAATTTCATTCCTTTTAGCTGTAAATAAACGGAATCCTCTAACCGGTTGGTCAATGTTTACCGATGATTATTATGAGCTTTGAGCATTGCATTAATTGTCAGTCATTAATATCCAGAAGTATTTGAAATGATGTTATGTATCCTTTACTAAGTCACAAATGACAAATTCAACGAAATTCTGTGTTTAATTTATCGGATTTTTCCGTTTTGAAAGTTGTGTTTAAATGACCCGGTTTTTTCATGATGTAACCATGTTCTTATATTAGATCCCACATGCTACATCTCGCTGGGAAATTATTGTTGTTTCTGTATTTATTCGAGCTTTTATCGTGGAACCAAATTTAACATTGTTCATTAGGAACATCATTAATTAGATTAGCATCGTTTTAATGTTTTCTTTGGAAAACTTAATGCAGCTTTAAATTGAAAGGTCGTTTACATCTCTGACTTGCTTCGGATACATGTTCTTTTCATATGTAAAAAGTTAATTATGTTTTTTTTTTACCTTTGCACCGTCACTTTTCACATTCAGTTCAACTATTTCTTTTATGAATACTCTATCTTTGTTTTAATTTATATATTGTTTTGGATTATATTTTCTCATGAACAAGAAGTTAAAGTTAACGTAGCTTATATAAAAAACTACATGTATCACAATAATATAATATTTAATTATTTGTTGGTAATTCAATATAAGTTATTTTTTAAGTGAGTAAAACATAACTCGGCCACCCTATTTATAGAGAATTTAGTAAATTGTATAAATAAGATAACTAAAACACAGACTGTTTGATTTATTTGTTCTTGTTCCTCATTTAAAAAAGCTGATAAATTTTAAAAAAAAATACACGTAAAACTTATTGATGTTTAAACCTTGTAAAACTATTGAACGCGAAATTCGTAAGGTGTTTTTATTCATATGTCAAAAATCAGTTTAAGCAGAAAATATTTATATAGTTTTATATAAATCTGCCATATATCTTTATTAAAAAGCAACATACTTCTGTTGTATTTGAAACTTGAATGTTGATGTTTGAGGACAAAAATATAAGATTATAAAAATAATTAAAATCATGATGCTGAAATGTGCCCTCAGTCTACAAGTTGATGAGTTTCGTACTTCCTTTATATCTGAAGTATACCTTAAAACGCTATGATATCTGACAAAATTCAAATATATCTGACGATATAACGTCAGCATCTTACGTTACACGCTGCGAATGTTTACTGTTTTATACGGTTGACACACTTGATATATTACAAAAATTCCAGATAAGGATATCTAATTATATTGAAAATAAGTTCACGCTGAGAAGGTCAAAAAGGCATTGTTCATTTATTTTATTTGGTTCTACACATTTAGTATATAGATTAATGATTTGAAGCTAAATTAATGAATTATCGAAATGTGAACACATGGCACATCAAAATTTAGAAGGTATTTGTTATATATTTACCAGACAAATAAGCATTCAGTATAAAAATACCAAACAATAATGATATATCTTTTCTTAGTGTAAAAACAAATACGTATTATCATATATTTTATAATTAATGTAAAATATGTAATACATAAATGCCAGTAGTAAAATTCAGAAAAAAGCAATCTACTCATAAAATAAAATAAACCACTCTTCATGAAACAAGTTTTTGTACATTTCAATAATTTCAATATGGATCTTAATTTTGACAGTAATAAACAGAAACATAGAGGCCCATGCGAAACCACAATCCCAAAAGCAAAGGAAAAACTTTGGAAACTGGCTAATTTAGTAAAAACAAGAACTTTCTTTAGAGAGTGAGACCGGGTTTTGCGGAAGGGTAAGCACATTTTGTTCAACAAGCTGACCAGCCAAGTGCAAAAACAAAATTATTAGTGAAAAAACATGGAACAATGAGAAGTCAAATACATACATGATAAGTTTGGATAAAGGGACTTTATACTCATTCAAAATACTGTAATGAAAGCCATAAAACTATTTTGGTGCCTTCATAAGACTTAGCTTGCAATATCTAAGTGTCAAAAATTTCTTGCAACTTGCTTCGTTTTAGGAAGTTCCTGTAGTGGGAACAAACTCTATCATGCCGTTTAAACTAAGAAACCAGTACACAATACACAGGAGAAGCAGGGTTATCGCTGAATAAAAACGGAAGATGACAATAGAAAAATTGTTGTCATCATGTTCATTATAGCTTCAAATAAAGCCTTTTGTAATTGGCATATTTGAGCATTATTTCATATATGAAGCAAAACATCAAGAATCAGTAGTATATTTTATTTCACGCTTACTAGGATAAATGAAATTCATATATTCTCTGAATTGGAATTACTGAGATATCTAGATTATTTAGATTTCATCGATGTGTCTGTATGTGACGTTGAATAACTTTAGACACTCTTGGCTGATTTATTAAATGAGAACAGACTTGTTTTTTTAGTTGTATACTTCGTCATCATTTTATTGTTTTGATTATACAGAAATCGCAACATCTTTCTTTTTGTGAACATAGTTTCTTCCAGTTTTTACGAGGCTTTTTTATATTGGCAATGTAAAACGTCTGTTAAATTGTCAAAGTAATATAATTTTAGTTTAGGCATAGCTTATGTAGAAAGCAGAGCAAATTGTCACATGTATACTTTTGCCACTATTGATTATTTTTCTTTTTTTACACTCTTAAAAATAAAATCAAACTATATATATATATACTCATATTAAGTTGCCATCAAGGCATAAATGACAAACTCGTCTGTAGAATTATAGTTTTTAAAACCTACAATAAAAAAGAGAAGTCTGTCAATTTCCTGAAGGAATTTGAAACACTAGTAAGATTTAAACCTAGCATTTTAATTCCACGAGTGGCGTATAATATAAACGAATAAATTAAAGTTGGTTCGCTTATCAAGAAATACTACTGTGTTCTCTGGATAAACTTAATTAACGTTGGGAGCACATTAATTGTAGTCCATTCCCATTTACATTTTCAAAAGCTAGCTCAGAAACTTGAAGTAACCTTGCTCACAAAGATTTCGCTTTGGAGTAACTTAAAGGGAGAATCGGAAATGGAATGGACAACTGAAACAGGTCTATTGAAAGACACAATATTCAACTCTTTTTTCCTAGAAAGTGTTTTTTTTTACTAATGTAAAAACATGTAATTCCATTCAATATTGAAAGAACATAAAAAATTATTAGCACATTTTAAAAGTGGTTTCATTTGTCTGTTATATAAACAAAATTGTCTTGTAGTTTTATTACTTTTACTATATTGACTGGTTTACTTAGAATATTAATAAATTTAAGTTATCTTATTTAATTAAACAGTTACAACTACGAAAAAATTATATCTTAATTTGTTAACGGTAAACAGAAAGCTTTTTTAATATTTAGTTTCGCAGATTATGAATATTAAACAAATTTTTAGAAACGTGATATATTAAGATAATTTTCGTTGCCCTTATATATTTTACTCCTATAAAAAATTATCTCTCTCTCTCTCTCTCTCTCTCTCTCTCTCTCTCTCTCTCTCTCTCTCTCTCTCTGAATTTTCTTCACCAATAATGACATTCGGATACCATATGGTTTTGTTAAAAAAATTATATGTACTCTTTTCCAGTATAATATAAGTAAAGCGATTCCTCATATATAAATGTATCAGGTATTTATGTAGTCTTTTGAAAAATACTGCTTTGTATCACAGGTAATTATTTAGTTTTCTAATAAAATACTGTGTATTCTGCACCGATCATTACATTTTTAGATTATATCTTTTTAGTTCCGTCTTTTTTATCTACTTTCTTTCGTCTCATTATTACAATACTTGTATGAGATATAAGGCGTCTCATTCTAATAAGACAGCTGTTCGTCAAATGAACTCTATAATTGTAAACTTATTTGCTTTCTCAGCATTATAAGGTAGTGTTTAGAAAAAATATATATTATTAAATTTGATTTACTTCTTCATGTTGTTACTTTTCTTGGAATTTTAGGTGATGCTAAGTTTTTCTAGTGAACGATATTTTAGGCTATATAAAAATACGTCGCCATGACAGATAAATACGGTTTCTTTACTGAAACTGGAAATAAAATTTTTTGATTCAAATTTTAGCACATTCTGCTAGGGAAGAGTCGTTTGTCTTTCATATCATAAACTTAATTTTTATATGCTTTTGTTCACAAGTTAAATCTCTGGAGTATGTTATCCTTGCATATTTGATATCAGTTAAGCACCCGGCCTCACTTCCTTGATGGAAGTTCATGTGTATAACTAAATTTGGCAGTTTTCAAAGTTTTTACTTTAGTTTTTTGGGATTGTGATTTGGACATCGACTGGTATGTTTGTGTTTTTTTTACAAATTATCTAAACCTCTGATTCGATTTCAAATACTTTTGTTTCGACACTTTAATATTCCAAGCTATATAACTTTAGACTACAAGTCAGATACTAAAAATGTCGACTAAAACAGTTTTTGCAATAGGTAAAGGTTAAGTATAGAGTAGTCTGTCTATGTAAAATAGGCGATAAATTCCAACATGAAAAAGACGTTATTTCAATCTTATATGTTGTTTTTAAAAGGTCCTTAATTTGTGGCTATTAACGATTGATAGCTTTTCGAGAATTGTCGTAAGTTAGCATTTTTACCCAGGTACGTCAACAACTGATAAAATTTATCAAGCCTTTATGTATAAAGGACTACCTTTATGTTTCCTTTTTCCTGTTATTGTATCTATTGTATTTGTATCAACGAAATATTTGAAATATTTTGATATTACCTTTTAACAAATATTTGACTGATCAAAGCAATAGTCAATAATGTGAAACAACGTTCTGTTCAAGAACTTCTACTTGGTTATAATCTAATTGAAAGAAATCGTTTGCGGTGATCAGATTAATATTTATTTATTTTTAAAAAGCAGATTAGTTAGCTTTTGTACCAAATAATAATTAAGCCATTTGACTTGTCTATATGAATTATAACAGCACTTTTTTGATAATATATTTTTCTATTTTCTATTTCATTTTATTATGTTTTATTTATTTATTTATTATTACCGTACCGTATTATTATTTAATACGGTACGGTAGGGCCTGTTCCCACTATGGGGACATTTCTGCAACGAAGCAAATTACTTACAATTAAATTGTTGAACAAAGGATATTGCAAGCCTAGGATAATCAGGGCCCTTAAAAAGATTTTATGGTCGTCATCACAATATTGTTGATAAGTATGTAGTCACTGTATCCCAACTTATACTGGATATAGTTGACTTACCATAGTTTTTTGTTCCTTTCATTCTCAAAATTGACTTGCACAGTGACGGGTGTATCTAAGCTAGACGGGATGTGCTTACCCTTCCAGAGCACCCGGCCTCACTTCCTTGATGGAAGTTCACGTATATAACATATTTTGCCAGTTTGCAAAGTTTTTACTTCGTTTTTTGATTGTGATATGGACAAGTACTGGTATGTTTGTTTTATTATTTATTTATTTACTTGAGTCAAAAAACGGAAGAAAACTATTTAAAGCTGTTTTTAAAAATAATGTGATTGTTTTGTTTGAAATATCAATTTTATCTTGATTTCTTTAACCAAAACAAATTATTAAGTTGAATCATAAAGTTCACTTGAGGAACCGTCTATACAGTGCATAAGATCATTAATTTTGCGTTCGAACTTGTTTTTCATAAATTACGATGATAATGTCATAAAAGTCATTTCTTGTCCTACTTACGCTATGGTTAAAATAATATGTTACGAAATGCATTTCTTTAAGGCACTCATCAAATTTAGTTATGATTTTTGTCCTGCGTTAATTTTCTACGGAATAAAAGCAATTTAACGCAATTCAGCAACAATTATATTTTAAAAGCCTAATATAAAATCTGCATTTTCGCCTTCATTATTATGTTTTTTCTTGCTTAGTAGCATAGTCGCTTCTTGTAGCACAATATAAGTATAGTACAAAACACATAATTTTCTAAATAAATACCGTTTAATACTAAAAACAAAACATGGTTTTAGTGTTTTCTGATAAACTTATAAACCAGCGGTAAATTAATAAATAAAATATTGTCCTTGTCATCTTGTCCCTTCCCTATTTTGTGTTGATTTTTTCCTCAGAGACAAGATAATCGATTTAAATTACATAAGTGCATAAACTGATTTTACCCTCAAGGGAATGTTCTACATATTTATTTTATATAAACTTGTAGTTAATATTGTTAAAATTTCCAGTTGATTCATTAAGTAGAATTATCGAGTGTATGTTACCCTCTTATGTTACAAGCTTAGACCCTCATTGTCATGTCTATTGGCTGTGATAGTTAATAGACATGTGTATATGATTCTTTTTTTTTGCTTTGTTCTTTATATTACTTCTTATCTTTTTGAAACCAATTATAAGATACAGTTTCAAAACGTATATATGACCGTGTTTTGGTTGGTTAAAAACGCCGCAATCTCTCTTAATAGTGATATATTTAACAAAGTTACAATATGTAAATATATAAATAAATAATACGTAAATTTTGATGTGCCAGAGTGGCCATTTCGGAAAATTAATTCCTCATCAGTGACATAAGACCGAAAAAGTTTGTACATAAGAAAATCAGTAATTAAATAAATATATTCCATTATCGATGTATATGTTGAATAAGATAAATAAATAATATTTAAAACGAATGAAATGATACAGCATTCCTTAGCTGGATTTAGATTTATATAATTCTGAAACTTTAGATTCATTATTTTCAACTGTTTGACTTATATTTTCTATGTATCAAACTTTTCGGTCTTAGTGTCACTGATGAGAAATGAATTTCCGAAATGTGCACATCTGCCACATCAAAATTTAACTGGTATTTGCATTATATATTTACTACCCCTGAGCGGGTACCGCTGCTGGTAGAGTAAAACTCCCCGAGGGTATCTATAACTCAGTAGGCAGTACTTTTTGCTGTCTAGTATTTGTATTATATACACAACAAAAACTACAAACCATTATTTTGTTGACTAGTTTACAATTTTCTACTTCGATATATTTATACAGAAATAAACCCTATAAAACAAATGAAGATACATAGTTTTAATATCTGTTACAAGAGTAAGGCAGTACGTTTGTTATTATATAGTGGTTATTCATAAATATTTTATTTTGTTAGTCTTTAGTTATCATTGTGTCGATAAATTATTTTATTTGAAACTGTATAGATTTGTGTTTTAGTCCATATTTGTTTTGTTAAACCTCTTGACAAACGTTCCAAATAAATATTTGAAATGTCCAACATATTGTTACAGTTACAAGAACAGAATAAGAATGTCCAGTTAATTAACTTTGTTATTTTTTGTGAGTAAATCAACATTATTTGTCTCAAGGTTTTACATTTAATCATATTTTTTTAAATTTTGAGTTAAACTAATTGTATTAAGAAATTACACCAGTGGTTTCCGGAGGGGAAATATTTCCGTTTAATTTCTTATAGAGTTATTTATTCTAAATACAAAATGTGGTTAATTTTTTAAATCCGTTTTCAAATGCTGCAGAAGAATAAGGTTTAAACATTTTACTTCATTGCAATGGAAAAGGTTTTGTTTTATACTTGCTTTTGTGTTGTATTAATATTTATTGTAAGGTTAAACTCAAACAGCCATCTCTCTTTTGTTTTGTTAGTAACATTTTTTTCAAAATAATGAAACTGTAGGAAATTGCTTTAAAGTAGAAATTTGAACTTATTGATATTGGCAAAAACATGTCTAATCACTTAGATATAAATATATACATCTCGTAGTAAAAGACAAAGCTATCAATCTAATAAGATATTGAACCAGGTTTTTTCATTGATACTAACCAAAGGCTACTCTTTTTGGTCTTAGGAGAAGAAAAAGAGAATTCTTTATATTTTTGATTGCTATAGTAAAAACCAATAAAAACCTTTTTAATCATTTAATCATTTTTAATGCAAATATAAATTTTAAAAGTAACGAAAAATTTCAAAATAATACGACAAATGTATGTTTGATATTAATTTTACATTCCTTTATCAAAAGAAAGGTAAACACTTTAAAACTATTTCCAACTCGTGACCGAGCAGTAATTTTACATAAAGGAACAACTTTATTCAAATTTATTAGCTTCCGTTTTTTCGCAACTGTTGCTCATCAAAAAATAGATATGGTTGATATTTAGTCATAACAATGATAAATAATGTCGAGTGAACCATTACAGTAAATTATAAAATTATATTATCGATTTGATAAATATTGCAATCATCAACATCAATTACAGGGCATATGCTTTATAACACTGAAGTACACTTTTGCGCCTTGTCTACGTTAATAGGGAATAATCGTACAACTACGATTTACATATATTATCTTTGATATATTAGTTTTAGAAGACATAAGTCGTCAAATACGTTTTATTTGTTCAAATTTTATCTACTAATCAATATTGATATTACTTATAGTACAGATGGAATTTTATTAATAGTTCCCGTATGGCTTCTAAATTTTCATAGCTTCTCCATTTTGTGTAGAAAATTTGGCAATGAAGCACATATTCTAGTAAATTAAGTTTTCTTTATCAAAGAAGTTATGAAATTCCTTCCAAGATTTATATTCTTTTCTAGGTGATACTGTTCATCTTGCTGTAATTTGGCATCTAGGTACGAATGAAAATGCTATCACCAGACAAAGTCATGCTTCTAACTTTTGAAAGACTTATGACAGTAACACGTTTAGACAATTATTAATAAGAAAAATCTTAGTTTGAAATTTTTCTTTCAGTCTTTTAAACATTTCTGTTACACATGTACGTTATTACATTCCTTCGATATCTGATTGTATTAACTTTAAATTGTCTTCAACAATCGTCTCTCTTCAATTTTTTTTAAAAATCTTAATGTTTACATTTAAATTTAGTTTGGCATTACTTAGTGTAAATAATGACATTAGGTGGCTGATTTTCTACATTAAATAGTCATTGTATTATACATATGTATGTGTCATTACTTGGAACATAGAAAAAGGTAAAACCTGAAGTAATTATCTTTCGGGCATGGAAAATACATTTATCTAAAATAAAAAAAAGTATAAACACGTAACCGACACAAAGTAAACACTTTCTGAAACAAAGTCTGGTTATAAAATTTGTAAATATTTGAAGTGTCTCAGGGATGGCTTTATATTGGAAAATTTTATATCATTTCCCTTTTTTACACTGTGAATATTTTACAGTTGTTTACAACTTTTTACACTGTGTAATTGTTTTTACATTATTAAAACTTTTTTACAATGCGTAATTGTTTTTACGTAAGATAAGATGAAGTTAATTATTCCAATATATTAACAACCCATGTGACAGTAGTTTTAATGTTTTATGATTGTTTCTTATTAACCATAAAGAGGACGTTATTGTAATAAATTGCTACAGTGCCTAGATCAGTTACACATCCAGCTATCGTTTCCAATATATGTATCATAAAAGCTTTTAATATTGTATAGAAAATGATGAATTACCTGAGTCATCGATAGATTGTTCAGTAATGAAGTAAGTAATAATTAAAAATATATATGTAAATATCTACCAAATAAAACATACACATGACTGCTTTTAAACACAGAGATATATCTATTAAGTACATGTAAAACACAACATTTTAAAATTGAAAACATTTAGGGAAATATATTATAAAAGAAAGAACAAAATGGATTTATAAAATGTTCTTAGTAAAACGTGTCACATATAGTATTGACGAAAACATTTGCCATTTATGTTCTGATAAGGGATGGTAAACAAGTCATAATAGAGTATTAATATTGCAGAAAATGCCTATCGCTTCATTGAATAGACTAGAACTTTTTTTTATAAAATTAAACATAAACATACAAGTCAATTCATAAACCCAAAAACAAAGTAAAAACTTTTAACGGCCAATTGAATTCTAAACGTGAACGTCCATAAGAACAGTGAGACCGGGTGCTTCGGAAGGGTAAGCACATCCTTTCTAGATAGCTACACCCTTTACGTGCAAAATCAAATTTTCAAATAAAAGGACCATAGAAATATGGGACGTTAAATGCAAACAGTATAAGTTTGGATACAGAGTCTGCATACTAATCAACTATATTGTGACGGCGGCCATGAAACTTTTTAAGGATATTAATTGACCTAGGCCTCCATTATCCCTGAGATAAAAATTCTATAATACGTAGCTTGCTTTGTTGTAGAAAGTTACCGTTGTGCGGACAAGCTCTCCCATACTGTATTTACTCTGAAACAAATACATCATACGCTGGATAAGCAAGAATATTACTGAAAAAACGGAAAGTTGATAATAAAAGAATAGAAGCCACCACGTTTTTCGTATAGCTTCAGACATAGTCTTTTGTGAGTGTCATAATTGAGGAATAAGCCCAAATATGAAGCAGACCATGAAGAATCTGTCGTATCTTTTATTTCAAGCTCATTAGGATAGATGGGACTTACATATTCTCAAAATTTGGGGTTATTAAGAGATAGAACGATATTTACATATCTGTATGTGAAGTTGGATGAATAAGCGAGTCTTTTCTCCAGGTTTGACAAGGTTCTTTTAAATTCTGCTTCGTGTGAACAAGGAAACAAATCATCAAGCAAAGGCGCACAATTTGTGCCCATTGAAAAATCGTATTGCAAAATACAACAAATATGTTGTATATCAAAAACTCCATTTTGTTGATGGCATTTACATGTATATTTTTGTTTGCAGTCTATATGATGTTTTACAAAATTTAAAAAAAAATCCCTGTTGAGCATGAGATTTTTATATCTTGGTTTACGGTTTTTGTAATAAAAGACTGATTTGTTTTAGATATTTTAGTATGAGGGATGACAGTAACGTAAAATGTAGAAAACTCAAAGGTTTTTATTCTTTTTACTAAGATTAAGTATTAAAAAAAGATGTCCAAGTAGATCTTTCGGGTTTTTGAGAATTTAGTTTACTGTTTACATGCCTTACTTCACACTTCATAAAGAAATAGAGGGAGATATTACCTTTCCAATCGAAAAAAAGTCATTAATTTGTACAATGGTATCATGACAAATATTGCTTTCATTATAAAGTTAACGTTTATTTTTCACATATGTCGTTTTCTCATTATATAATTCTCAATTACAATTATAGGGAATACTTTAAGGTATTCTTGATGAGCACATTAAATCATTAAACAAAACTTGATTAAATGCATCTGTATAAAGATGCTATAAATCTTTAAACTAATATTTTCAGTTTGCATAAACTCAGCCTTCTTAAAGTCTTGAACAAGATAATTATATAAACCTAGTTAAAGAAATTAAACGGCTTTATAAAATATCACAATTCCTTTATCAGTTTACTATAACTTTTTATTTCGATAAATCATGTGTTAACAGAGTTAATAAAATTAAACTAAAATCTCATTTTGGTTCTTAGTTTAATATGCATGTAATTTATATTGAGTGCGATCCCTGAATAAATATCCACTTTACCAAAAAAAACAAACTTTTAACTAATTTAAAGATTATATAGCAGGTTAATATCGATAAAGCCAAATGTCTAAAAACATATTAAACTTTATATTTTAAGACAAATGATATTAAAACTATAACTTTTCATTATATAATGATATGTATTCGATCTATCCATGTCATATGGAGTAGCAAGGATACCTGTTCTGCTCGTAGAAAAGCAACAACCTTCGACAATTGAATTAGCAAACTTTCTTTTGTACTAAAATGTGCACAAAATGGTCCCGATTCTGAATATCTTGAGATGAGAGAACTGAGATCAGTATGTGTGCTTTAAGAGCAGCGAGGTCAATACTACTATGAAAACGAAGGTTTTAAAATATACAAGTGTTTAAATGGAACATCAAGACATAACTCGTAATAAGGTTACTTCAATTTTTATAACAATGGTTATTCTACTATTTATATGGAGAATGAATTTCCGAAATGTATACATCTAGCACATCAAAATTTAACTGGTATTTGTGTTATATTCATTTAGCATTGTGATCATTAAAGAAATAATACAATTATACAAACGTCTTCATTAAACACAATATTGTTGTTTTATGCATATGCATCTCACGGGTCGTGGTTAGAGGATATCTATTTTTTAAAAATATATTTATAAAAAATCAAAAAAAAATCAGAAAATTGAAAAACTTAATGCAGCTTTTACGCTTTAGTTTCCACTGCAATGAGAAAATTATTTTAACATTTTTCGATTACCCAGATACAAAAGAGAAAAATTATCTGAAATTACAGAAATTTTGAAGCTCGTCCTTTAATCATGTTTTTGGTTTGTTATTATCTAAATAAGTAAAATAATGATAAAACAAGATTTATTAAAATTTGTTTTATCTGATTATATGTCTATATTACAGATAAAAGCATTGTCATAAGGAAATTGATGAAACCTTCAGATAACTTTTATTACAAAACTATCCACTAATAATTCAAACACTGATAATTATTTTTTTTTATATGGCCGGAATAAAGAAAAATGATAAAATATGGTAGATATTTTAAACTCAGACCCTTTGTTATGCGAAAAGCTTATTGTTTTTGAGAAAAAATTTACAAGTTAAAAGGAAAAAACACGCCATTTTAATTTTTTCACAGTTTAGCTGTGAATATAAACTATGTTACTGAGTATTACTGTTAGTAAATTTTATTGGTGTATCCTGTGTGTTTTTTAATTCTAAAAACATATCCCTAAATAGAAACAAGATCTGCTAAAAGGAAAGTTACATTTATTTTCTATTGTTATGGTACAGTATCGGGTTAAAATCAATATAACCAAATGTAAGATATTACTATGAACTCAATTATTTGATAAACAGATGTCAATGAAACTTATACAATAATAGGATCTAAAATTATTCTGCAATTGGAACATGATGCTATTTATATTGTAAGCATTAAAGGATTGCAGATAAGAAACTCTTATTCCATTTCTTGATTACAGACTGAATCATTGTTTATAGAGTACACTCACAGACCGATTTTAAAATAAAAACAGTGACTCATAGCCTAAGAATGAGAGTATATGTGTATATTTGTCCATATTCGGATAGAACTCGATTTTATGTTACTTAATCAAAGTTTATGACACGTGCGTTTGAAAACTCTTTCACTTGATATCATAGACCAACACACCTAGAGCATATGTTCGGTACATTATGAATAGAATAATAACCTGGGTAATTGATAGATAGACACACGTTTGACATATGCAGAAGTCAAGCATTGGTTATCATATTTAATAACTCTTAAACCAATTATACATATCTGTTATAGATTCTATTTATTTTGCCTTTCGGACTGTATTGTCCAGCCACATAAATCTTACATTTCATATCTTCCGTGTATCTAATTGATCGTCATATCAGTAAAATACTATTTAAAAAGGTTAAACACTTCTAAAGGATTTATTTGTTAGTTGGTACCAATTTTGATACAAAATCTAACTTGAGAGTTATAAGGTTAACTCTAGGAAATGGAACGGTAAGTTTTGATAATCACCTGATTACTATCAAATATAATTCTGATTGAAATTGCGGATTTTTAAAAATTTGAAATAACTTTATAACTCATTGTTAAAAAGTAAAAATATAATATATTGTAATATTATATTGTGATTATAAGTATTATAACTTTTATAATATTTAACACCTAACCCTTTCATTAGAATAGTGAACAAGAAAATAATTACTTACGAATCAAAAAGTGTAGAATTTTGTTCACGCAATAATGCAACATGTACCGTTAGGATTTTTTGTTATTTTCTTTATACAATTTAGTGTTTATATGATTTTAGCGCATGTAAAAAAAACACTAGAGCAGAATCTATTGTTTAAAACTTCGGACAATTTTTTTAAAGTTATATGGTGGTAATCAGTTATTTAGTTGGTAGAGAAATCCGGAGTAGCCCAAGAAAATCATTGACTGTAGACAGTAAAGGTAAAATACCTAAAGCACAGCTAAATAATGCCGAGAAAATGATTATCCTAGTGTTGAAGCACAGAATTCTTTTTTTTTTAAATTCTTGAAATTAAAGTTGAATATTTTGGGAAGTATTGTAGCATGGACTTATCGGATCTAACCGTATGTGTTAGAGCACTGCTAATCAAATAAATTCTACCAAATGATAAGTAATAAGTGGCCATCAAGGATATAGGGGTAATAAAAAGTTTGTCATTCCAGAGGAAGTGGAAATATATTTCCACCATGGACTGGGTTTCGTAACATCGAAAGTAAGCGATAACATATTTATTTATGGAATAATAAATATATGCATTTAAATGTTCATGCTGATTTCAAAGAAGATCATTTACTTTCACATCATTCAGCTTTGTCGCAGAAATTATATTTTAAATCATTCACCTTATTCTGTAAATTACAGTGTACGCATTTACCATTGCCACAGGAATCTAATTTTGGAGATTAATGAAATTTCTTCCTATAATTTACAACGCAAATGTGAAAATAATTACTTAAATTTCTTTGAAAAAATATTTTAATTTCAGTTTAAAAAAGTAAATCATCCTCTAATAATACTGCAAATCGTCTTTTGCTGTCAACATCACGAAACCCCGTGATTTTTAAAGTTACTCCAATGTGCATGATGAAAACAAGTTAACATCCTATATCAGAAACCAGCACCTAGAACATTGGCCTGAATACGTAATTTCTATTTGCAACCAGAATTTAATTTCTATCTTTATGTATGTTTGGCTGTAGGACAAATTTTGTTTTCAATTTAGGTACGTTATGTTTCACGGTTGATTTAATTTGTTTTCATTTTGCAGATTGCAATCTCTGTCTTTTGCCCTAAGTAGTACTTTTTCATGATTTATGTGATGTTTTTAGAATTTAATCTGTATCAATTGTTGTGCCTGAATACTTTTGATCTATTTGTATGTGTGACATTAAAAGGTATATTCAAACAATCTAGTTTCACTTGCCGTAGATAATTGAGAACACGAGTTCATACATGTAGTTTTAAATTGACAATTACAAGAACATGGTTTTTGATCGACTGAAATACAGTATGGTAAAGATAAAATTGACTAAAAGTGTGACAAAAACATTGTTGAATATTTATTTATTTATTTATATATAAAGCCAGAAATTCTAGTGTCATAAACAATTTTGACGGAACAGAACTTGATGGTCTCTTTGAACAAGAAGAAACCATTTTATCAGAAATATATATTTTTTTTAAATTACATTAATAATATGGGTTGAATACAAGATTTCTTGTACAAATTAAAATAGTTCTAGCTGTAATTTCATTATTATTCTTATTGCTGCTAATGTTTTTGCTATGATCATCATTATCATCATCATCATTATTATTATTATTATTATTATTATTATTATTATTATTATTATTATTATTATTATTATTGTCGTTGTTGTGGCTTTTGTTGCTATTATTATTATTATTATTATTATCATCATCATCATCGTTGTTGTTGTAGCTTTTGTTGCTATTATTATTATTATTATTATTATTATTATTATTATTATTATTATTATTATTATTATTTTCAATTTATTCATCCATAAGATCATGACAGTTATATATTTTTCCTACTTTGATCATTTAATCCGTTCTTTATCTCAATGTTCGCCTTCAGGTAAATTCATTTTTTACTTGATGAAAGACTACTTTGTCTAGTTTATAAAAAAAAGAGACATTTTATTTATCTTATCGATTTCACGGGATACAAAACCTACGGAGAATAGAAAACCATGGAGATTGTATATTAACTAGCCAATTAACCGTCTTCAATACACCAAAAATATATGTAGTCATCTTTAATAATGTGATATACAATGTACACTTTTTTTAAATTTCTATAACTAATATCTACAAAAAGAGGAGTATAAAATGGCCTTATACCACAAGCAATATAGATGTTTTTGCTAAGTAGTTCCGATAAACGTTTCTACGAAAAATACTATAGGCAATTTTATAACAGAAAGGGTTATTTATTATCTATAGGTGTGTGTGTGTGTGTGTGTGTGTGTGTGTGTGTGTGTGTGTGTGTGTGTGTGTGTGTGAGAGAGAATGAGAGAGAGAGAGAGAGAGAGAGAGAGAGAGAGAGAGAGAGAGAGAGATTAAATTTTGGGTTTTTCATGTTTATGATCATGTTAGATATAACAAATTATCCTCATAAATTGGTATTTCGGTTTTTGAGAAGAAATGAAAACTTTGTTGGTTGAACAATGTTTAAACCTGTTTGGTAAGATGAAGAATTAATATTCAAAAGTGAAAACTAGGAAAAGGGAAGCAGTTGCATACTCTTGCACCATATAAACCTTAATCAAAATTAACCGCGAGATTATTAAAACTGGTTTTATTTGCGAGTAGCTAAAATTGCTGGTATGACGTAAAACAGCATCCTAACATCTATCTAACCAATTAACTTTTGACGTTACAGATGACAACGTCCGCTTTATGTTTCAACATGTTTACATCGGGCTACAAAATTAAAAAAAGTCTTGTAATTTTTCATATGATATGCAAATGGTTGAAAAAGGCATGTTGACTACGAAACATGGAAACCCGTTTAACAAAATGCTTCATTTCAGTACAACGCAAGGTGTGTAAATAACTATAAAAATATATAAAGATAGATAGACTTAATTGCTTTTTAAGAATGAATTTCCCCAAAGAACAATAACGGCATATTTATAGGCGATTAAGATATAGAAATACGATAGAGTTCGAAATAAGCAGACGACAACGCGGACGGGCTCCAGTCAGAAATCTTAATGTGAAAAGAATTGCTTAAACAAAGAGAATCTATCACAAAAGCCAATAATAAAAAGGTCTGTTTGATGTCTGTTGTGATGACAAGACTAATTTGCAGTATCGCCTTGAATCGCCTAGTCAGATTTTATCTGTCAGAATATTATTTCTCTTAATTACGGTTTTGTACGAAGTGGTTGCCCATAGCATATAAACTGTATAAAAGCATTCCTAGAACGAACCTTAATTGAAGCTTAGGAACGGCGTTTGACGCCCAATTTAAAATCACTTCTTTTACGTCCAGACGGCGAGATTTTGGGTGGGATTGTCGGGGAGTAACGTCCACCTTTTGCGAACTGACAAACATTCCCACAATCCCTTAGTGCAATTCAAATCTAGTGGGTGGCGTTAGGATCAGCATGTTAAACATTTCAACCACTAAACACCCTAGGGTGAAAAACATACACAGAAGATAATAGCAATTGATCTGGTCATTAAATAGATGGATAATATTCAAGATAATGCTACATTTCTTCACGAGTTGTCTCCCTTACACAGAAGAAGTTAATAACGAACCATTCATCACTTCTTGTTACATTGGCACTTTCTTTTATTTATTTATTTATTTAATTATCTATTTATGCATTTATTTATTTACTTGTTAGTTCGTTCGTTTTTTATTTATTTTATTTATTTATTTATTTATTTATTTATTTATTTATTTATTTATTTATTTAACTTAACTTGGAAATTATTATTATTAATATTATTATTATCATCATCATCATCATCACTATTATTATTATTATCATTATTATTATTATTATCGTCGTCGTCGTCGTCATCATCATTATCACCATTATAATTATTATTATTATTATTATTATTATTATTATTATTATTATTATTATTATTATTATATGCCTAAAGAGATGTGAGCATGGATAAAACAGTGTAGATTTTGAGAATAGTCAATGTAAACTGTTTATGAGACACATCTTTCACCTACTTTTACCTGGCAGTAATTTGATAATAATTCTAAAGAACCTGAAAGTAACTTTAAAATAATTAATCAAAATCTGACGGTAAGTTGATAATGTCATTAAAAACCTGAATTCGAAACCATCTTTGTTTTAAATCTTTTTGACATTTTAATATGACTTTATTGATACAGTTTATTTTATTGAATATAACTCAGTATATAAAAACAGTATTTTGATATGTCAGATTATCTGTAAGTTGAATAAAACATCTGTCAAAAACAGCATAGATAATAATTTGCAAAACAAATCTGAAACCAACTTACATGTGTTTTTTATTCAGCAATGTTTTCATAGTACCTGCAACAAAACAAAACACCGAAAAACAGTTTTATCAGTCAGTCTTTTTCAAAGCATTTTAAACAGATTTAACAATATCAAATTCACTTGATTCATTAATAATTGACTTGCTACCCTTGTGATAGAGAAACAAAGAATTAAATACATGTAAATTACCCTTATATGCTTTCATACTTGTATTAGTACGGTACGCAGAGGAGAGGAGGAATAATGTTTTACGCTCGAATCCGGACTCTGTACTTGTATAGATATTGCCCCAGTTTCACAGTCATTCACTCAACTTAGTATGCACTCAACTCAAATATTCCCATTTTTTCTCTCATTACTATTACGTTTTATGAGACAATGTTTTGTTTTGTTCAGCAAACCTACAGTAAAAAACAATTAATATATAACATAAGATATTTCATTTTTACATTCCATGTGTAATTTCTTGAAAATTGACATTGAAATATTCCCTATTTTGAGTTGAGTGTACATTCAATTGAGTAAATGATTGTGAAACTGGGACATGATGGTCTACTTTGGGATGGTGGAGGAACCCGGAGTGTCTGGAGAAAACCATAAACTTTCGGCAAGCGAAATAAACATTCTCGCACTAAGATGTGCCCGAGAAGGATTCGAACATATACAATGAGAGGCACTGTGATCCACTCGGCCATTAAGGGCCCTAAGTACTAGACTAAACAATGATTTGTAATCAGTCGACAAATATTATGTTTCATATTTTTTACTAGCAATTATTTTTTTTCATATTTCATCAAGAGTCATTGTTTTATTCTGCCACAAAGTCAAAATGGGTTTAAGTCTAAGTTTTATATTTGTAAGCATGTAAACGGTGTAACTCTCGACTAAATGTCTTTGAATGAATAATTATTAATAAAATAACATTATTTGTGCAGTACAAAACAACAATGATTCTATTACAAATAAAGTCAAATACATCTTTCATATATGTCTATCACTTAACATTCTACAAAATACACTGTGTAAAAAAATTATTCTATATATGTCTGGTAAATGCAACTGAAAATATAATAAAATATAACGCTTTGTTTAAATTCTTGATTCGTCTTTAGATATTATACCTGACCGCCTAACTAGAGGGTCTAATAAAAAGGACAACAAAAATAAATATTACGCGCACGCGCACGCGCGCGTGCGTACGTGTGTGTGTGTATTTTACTAAAAAAATTACGTTTCGTGAAGTGAATCTCATTTTATTAAAAAAAAAATAATAAATACCTGAATGCTGAAAAAGAATCGTTCGTCAAATAACGTACCTGAACTTTTAGCAAAAACACGTACATTATATATATATATATATATATATATATATATATATATATATATATATATATATATATATATATATATATATATATATATATATAGAGTATGTATATATAATAGTAATAAAACATCAAATTACATTTTTAAAGTCTAGCGAATAAAAATTTCTTATTGAACCTACATGTTCAACGTTTAGTAAATGAATGTCTTGTTATTCATGCCCTAAAGAGCATTTTAATACAACTGTAAAAAAAAAAAAATCGTCCTATTCCTTGTGCTGATAAGAAGATAGGTTTCTCATTTAGATATACGTTAGACCTGGCTACCACATTAATCCGTTCATATATATCAGGCATTGATTTTATATTGATTGTAGTACATCTCTTAAATGATTTCTTTAAAATTCCGTCAGTTCGTGCATATATAGTTATTTGGATCTATTTGTTATTGTTTTCCATTGTGGTGAGGGATTTTGCCAATATCTCTGAATTATATATCTCCTCACTTGATTCTTTTATCAAGACAGAATCACCAATATCCGATTGATTCTTTACCAAAGGACAATAAGCCACAATGCTCACTTTCCTTGTTGCCTAAATCACTGCAACTTCGTCGTTGGATGTGTTTTTTTTATGTGTATTTGAATATTAGTTTTCATTGACAGTATTTTTATAAACACAGTACAAGGATTGTGGATTAATTCATCGAATTAATTATTTTGAAGATAAGTTTTGACTGAGATAGATTTTAAATATAGAATGGATTTTTAGATCGTTATATCAATCATACGTATAAATGTTCAAAGATTTGTGTTGAACAAGTCATAATGTTTTATAAAAAACATACCTATGCTCTCTGAACAAAAAAACGATGAGTTAATAATGCTGACCATTTTGTTGGCTTATGTACAAATGGAATATTACAAAATTGTAAATAATTGACGGATAATTATGATTTTAGACAAACTGTCATGTCATGATCGTGGGAGAATATAATTACTGATAAAATATATATATTACAACAAATATAAATGCTGATTGTGTCTGCTTGTTATAAACCAAATGGAAATGGTCTCGTTCCTGAAAACATCCAGGAACTGATACCATCACGAAAAATATGATAACCGTGCGTAAGACTCATTGTTTTATCATTTCGACTTAGAGGAGACAATAATCTAATCAACAATGTTATGATTTTATAGGCCGATGGATATGTAAAACTTATGAAGAAATTGTTTTTTCTCGAGTAAGCTTTTTGTGATAGGCCGGATGTAATGGCCAAACTTAAACGCTATCATTCACTTATTTTACTCCCTTGCAGCTTGAAACAGATACCTTTCACAGTCCCAACACAAGGAACATCGCCGAGGCGGCTTGACCGTGGCTCATCGGAAGATTTTCCAAGTGCAGGTGGATTATCCGAACCGTCATCGCCTAATGTAAAACGACCATCAGTGGAAATTCCAGGTAAGGCGTATTTATCATTATTTTGTATTACTCTCTCTCTCTCTCCATTGATAAGGAAACAGAACAAAGAACACGCTTCGTTTACTAAACCAACGTGGAGGATATTTCTACAATTATTAAGGAAAATTGGTATGTAAATGGTAAATGACACGTGGAAATCAGTAGAAAACGCATCTGACAGCGCCAACATTGAGTGCTGTTAACTTCTTTCAGTCAATAATACATTGTTAAGACTGGATTAATGAATGTTTTGTGGATAACTACATCCCCTGAAAGAAGATTTAACGGATACAATTGCTTACCTAATGCTTAATGCTTAATCTAGACTGATTTAGAAAAATATTCATTAATAAAATCTTGTTAATTAGTTTTCAAATACGCAACATGTATGACTTTCAAAGTCGCAACATATTGTGTTACTATGTGAATTGTGGAATATTATTGTCATGTTACTGATAAAAACCCCTTGTAGACTTGCATGAACGTAGAAATTTTAAGCTAAGACGTGAAAAAAAAACGTTTGATGACACACTGTTTTCCAATTTACTTGAACCCTTGTTGACACCCAATTTACTCAAATGGACTTTCTCGAATATGGTCATCTAACGATAACTCGGTCAAGCTTTTTGCATTAGCGATTTGTTCTATCCGTAGACCGCGTCTTTGTTTATAATTATATAGAATCATTAAATCAATTGCGAGACAGTGGTACTAGAAAGTACATCTTTAAAAAGAGCCATCTTTAGTTGCAATCTCACATGAGAACTTAATTTCGCACGCACTCTTTTATTTAAACCCCAGCTGTTCTTCCCTGGTTTGTTTTTGGAGAAATGTATTACTTTTTTCTGCAATAAAACCAATATAGAAATCTTTTCAATAAATCTAAAACAAAGAAAGTAATTATTGAATTTCTATATTGGGTCAGGGATAGAACATTTGTGTAAAAAAGACAGTCTGGACCCATTGTACCATAGTTTGACGTTTCCTTAGGTGTAATGGTCATTGTTGAGACTATAGTTACCACGGTCATCTGGTCAGTGTTTGATATTATCTAACAAGTAAGCAATTATTTAAATGTAAAAAGAAAATCAACACTCAGTAATGTTTTGGGTAAGCCTCAAACGGGGTCCTGAGGTTTCAATGATGCATTCAAATGCCACTTCTGTAAAGATCGACAAAACCCGAGCTTCCATGTCTGAATGCACGCTCAACCCATATTCGTATAACTCAAACATGTAGACCAACTTTGGCTGCCACAAACACCTTTTACAACAAGCAACGATTAAAACAGACCTTAGAAGTAAAACTAAGATATAATAACTTATTATTACTTTTATAAGCAATAATATCAATATATAAATCGCGTCTTTGAAAGGACAGTGTCGTATAAAAAATTGTTATATCAAATCTCTAAATAAGCTAAGATACATATTGTTATTTATTCATCAGTTCTATTTAAGATATATTTAATTTGGCGGAAACATCTCATGTTATGATATATATTTACAATATAAACAATCGTTCACTGATACTCTGTACTTGAGTTATTATATTCATTTTCCCGCTGTTATGGTGGAGAAATGTATTATATATAGAATACATGTCCTTTGAATCAACTTATACTTTTACAATACAATAATGTACTTCGCTATTCTTCTAAGGCTGTCAACCTTTGTTGAACTTTGTTTGGTTCTTTTGGCGAGACAAACTATTGTTGTTTCCAATTGAAAGTATTCCAAAATATGTTCTTTCAATTTAAACAATAGGAAGATAAAATTATGTGTTTTCCTCAAAATATAATGAAGCATGATCTGAAAGGCATTAACCTCTTCATTTTGTATTGCACTCTAATAAAAGAAGACTTGGTAGCAGAGTGTTCTTCATTACCCATTGCGCCTCTCAAAGCCTATATTTGAATCCACCCATGGACAGCTCCTATTGTTAGAAAGTAGGTCAGTTCTTTTACTCAGGTACGTTGTTTGTGCCAGTTTCCTCCATCACTAATGAACAGAAATAATAAATTCTAACGTGACCTTAAATACTATTGTTACACTCCACTTCATTGTTATAACGACTTAAGTATAATCACTCGCCTTATTACTACAACAAGGAATCTCCATTCTTTTAAAGATAAATGCCAAATTGTTATGGTAAGCTTTTTATAAAAATTGTTTGCCTCTGGACCGTGACATATTTTTCAGAACAGTTTTCCCCTATATCACTTTACTGATATTTATGTTTATTTATATATCGTTGTTTAATTATCACTGAGTTTAATCAATATGTGATGTGCTACTTATGAATTTTTATGAAATACAACTCGAATGTAGCATAGCGAGGATTTCCAAGAGAAACTAATTATTAAGTTAGACCAGTCGATTTAAGTGCTGAAGATTTTCTTTTTAGAGATTGAGATTATTTTTGGTAGTTTTAACAATATCCCTAAAAAATAAGAAAACGCCGAAAAGAATATATGGCACGAATAGTCTCGAGGTGTCACTCAATCTGAAGTTGGCATGAAATATTGATAAATAAATCTTTACATTATATATTACACAAATGCCTGCTAAATTTCGATGTGCCGTATGTGCACAATTCGGAAAATCATTTCTCATCAGTGAAAGTAGGGACCGAAAAGTTATGCCATCATTGAAAAAAGTATTAAGTCTAAAAATAATTTTGTAGCAAGGTAACTTTAAGTTAACATAAAAAAGCAAAATATTTATTATTGAATCAAAAATGTCAAAAGTTGAAATTTTACAAAAAAAAATACAATTAAAAAATAGCACATGGCAATAATATTTGGGTTTCCCAATATGATATGTTGTTGCACACGTGTTCTTATATATTTTGTTATTGCTTACTGTATGTTTTTTTCTATAAAACAAGAACTTTATTTAACTCAGGCTTTTTATTGCGGTTTATATTTTTCAATTTTTCATTGTACCAAGCGTGAAAAGATTTTATAATTAATTTACGTAACCGCTATGGTGGCACAGTGGAAGACGTCAACCGATGAAGGTCGTGTTTTGAATCCCAAATGGGACAAAGATAAGGTTTTTCGAAAATACAGTTTGAGGTAATATCTGCTCCTCCACACGCTTGGCATTAAGAGGGCAGAGTATTGACTGGTTTAACTTGTATCAGTATCATGCTAGTCTTGGGCGTACTGAAAGTCGTTCGCGCTAGAACATTATAGCAAGGTTACCTAAAGTAAACATAAAGTCATTATTTCATTAAAATGTCAAAAGGTCAAGGCAAACCGTCGAATACATCGCATACCTTACGCATACACAAATCTGTTCTTACAGAAATCCTAAAAAAAATAATTAACTTTCTCTTGTTGCGAATAGCTAAAACATACTTATGTAGCTATGCTAGGAAATACGTCATTTATTTTTTTGAATGCACCAAGCTCTTTTTATCGGGTTAAATAAAAAATCCAAATTACCATTTATCATATTCATTTAAGCTTCATTGCTTTCAATCAAACAAGGACGATCAAAAGCGAGTTGCTTGGTCATTAAAAAATCAAACCGTCACTAAACATTTTTAAGACGAAGAGAAATTACTACAATTAGAACCAACCTCTGGGTTTAAACATTTTTTACAAATGCCTAAAACGGACTCGTTCTGTTTGTAAGGTGTCACTTAGTTAAAATATGGAAGAAAAGGTACAATTATCGTGTCACTGGACCAGACGATTTAGCCATTATACAAATGGTGTCATTGAAAACGGTTAAAAAATACCGACAGAATAGAACAGTTTGAAAAACATTTTGATTCCAATGTTGCTTTTAGCATAATTATATATTTCTTGGGTTATTTTTATTTTGAAAAGAAAAATACCATATGTTTTGTAATTCTTTTTAAAAAAAACGTCTAAATGATGATTCATGAAAGATAATGATTATCTTTGTGAAGATGGATTGTGTTCTCTAAAGGCAATCATCAAACGATGCTTCAATAACTAGCTATTTTATATGTACAGATTTATTGATCTTCAGATTCTAGAGGCTTAATGCTGTCCACCATTTGAAATCCGGTGTCTTAATTATTCATATTGATTTTCTGTAATAAATTCTCTTAATCATACAACCTATAGTCCTTCTAAGTTGGAGGAGAAAAAAAATACAATTATGAAAATTGAACAACTGTTTAAAAATGGATATTCATATCGGCGACATGAGTTCTTAGTTTTTCTGTTTTCCCAATAAATTCTCTCTTTTTTAATTAATATTTTAGATTACTTTGAAATAATTACGTTTGATAAGAAACTATGGGACTGTTAATAATCCTTTGCTGAACGTTTACTTAAAAATTTACTTTTAGTTAATTAAAACGTATTTCATTAAAAGTAAACCTTTAGTTGCCGGGAAAAAGTCTAGACTTTATTTAATGAATAATTGAAATTTCTGTGTAAACATTGTTCCATGTTTTTGTCATTTTCATCATTTTTGTAAATATTTCTTGCTTCATTATTAGGCAATCGTCCGATGACAAGATGTCAAGTACTTGAAAATGTATGCACATGTCAGTAGACGAAAGTTGAAATCATGTCGCTCAAAAAGAAATGAATATTTTCATGAAATTCCAATCGTTTCCCTCTGGAATTGATAGTAAACATGTGTAGCTTATTGGTTTGCATTCATGAAAACAAATCACCTGTGGTCCAAGGGCAAGAACCAAATTTGGTTTTGAAACATTATTTGGAGTTTGGCTTTTCTTAATATTTTTTACTGCTCAAAGTTTTTACTTTTATTATTATTTTTTTTTTTTTTTGGGGGGGGGGGGTGATTTGGACATAGACTTTTATGTTTGTGTTTTACTATAGTAGCATCAAACGTAAATAAAGTATGATTTTTAACTCGTTTGAATTTAATCTTGCTGTCAAATTTTGAAATTATCAAACAATGAAATGTGGCCATCTGCAAAAAAAAGCATGATTTAAATTTTTCCAAAAATAGGGGAAGAGATTCAACAAATTATTCAGCATTCCCACGTTTCAAACTTATGTAAAAGTTAGGATAAACACGAGTTGATAACTATATCTTTAAAAAATGTGCTTGTTTGAAAAATATCGTAACAGTAATATTTGTCTAACAATATCGAAAATATGCATTCGTGATGTTATTGAATGCCAAAACGTCATTAACATAGGTTGTCTGTAATCCGAGGTACCTGGGGATAAATATTGTTTCTCACATACAAAACTCATAAACAGTTTGATACATTTTGTTTAATGATATTTTGGTTTCACAATATTATAAAAGTTAACTAAAACTGCATATTCGTCCCTAGGTCCCTTGCATAAATTGTTTACTAGCACTATCACGCAAATATGGCATATATATATTTTTCATTTTTTGGTTGATCAATGTTTCAAGATTAAGAAAGATTATATTTAAAAAATTTAAAGGATGATATAGAAAAAATTCTCACAAATTTAAAAATAAAAATGCAATCTATAGCATAATAAATAAAAACCTGCATATACATTGTATATACCTGATCTACACAAATATGTACAGTATGTTTTTATATACCGCCACATGTATGACATGTGTGAGGCAAAATGCTTTGTATGTTTAATGCATGAAAAATACTGAATTGAATGGAATTGAGTTGAATTGAATTGAATGAAATTGAACTGAATCCGAAATCCAAACACACAAAAAGATCGGTATTTACATGGCAAATACTTGATCTATACAACTATTTTTATTGTCACCATTTTAGTGTAACTTATGTAAGGTAATTGTATGTTAAATGTATAAAAGATACTGAATTGAATTGAATTAATTCAAATTGAGTTATGTAACTGTTTGATGTAAAATTGTTACGAACACGATTACCTACATGAGATATTCAAAGGCAATGAATCAAACATGTTTACAAAATAATTGGGCATATCATTGACATCTTCGGGGCATTAGATTATTCACGCTATTTCCTCATTAAGACTTAAACAAAAGGCTGTATATCCCAGGTTGATTTCTCGAATTCTCGAGTAGGTGTCAATCCAAATAAAGAAATTGTGTATCATGTAATTGAACGATCGGTTGACGTAAGGTAAAATAAACCATAACAAGTACACAATTAAGTTGGTCATTTTATATACAGTGCAAATTTCTGCTTAGTTAGAACCCATTATTATTATTATCTTTTCCACCTTATATATTGCCAAAGTATTCAGAAGTACTAAAGTGGTTTTTTTTTTTTTTTTTTTTTTGTTGAAATTTATTCAAAATTCTTCCTCAAGTAATCGATCCTCTTAAAATTCCAAATTCTGACTGAGCGAATAGTTTCTATGAATCGAGGTTTTACTGTAAAATGATTGGTTATCATTAAAACGGAAGTTATTGTGAATCGAAAAAAAAATAATGTAAAATGCTTGTCATCGTGCAGGAACAAGAACATTGTAATGTGAATTAGCTAAACCGGATATTACACAATTACCAACATGTTTACGAAATCCATTTCTCCTTTTTTTAACCGTGAGCGTGATATTATATTATTTGCTTCTGGATTTATTTTTGTCATCTGTCTAAAATCTAAAATCATTTGTCTCAACGTTAAAAAATGTTTTATCAAGAAACAAGCCTTGTCATATCATTTAGGTTATTTCTTGTAATTTTTATATTTAATCTTGGAATTTTGACAAACCAATTTTAAAAGTCTGATTAAATATCTCACTACATGCAAACATTTGATTAAAAAGATAATTTAGATGGATATGAATTTCAGTATTTTAAATGTAATGTTGTTTTATATTTCCTTCAATTCTTTATATTTTCATTTGCCTTGTAAAATTCCCATAGCTGCAAGCTTGAGAGCCGTTGTAATTATTACTGACAATGAATGCCAAAAATTTTGTCACTCCGTGTATGAATACATATAAAATGCAATACACAATCCGGAAGTACATTATCGTAGGTAAACAAACATGACCGTCACGTCACATTTGTTTACATTCGAGTTGAGACTGAAAAACACACTTACTAGATATTACAAAGTAAAATCAAAGAAATTCATAAAATAATATTTTGATAACATATATAGGCACCTGGCTGATATTCACCGTAATATTGACATTGTGAGAGACAGAGTGGTGTTTTTGATGGCCTGTTGAAAGAACAGACAACAACAGATCAGTCAAAACCATCAAACCACAAAAAAATTTTGAACAATCGTATCTTTAAAAAATTCTTCCTACCTTGACAAAGCTGCTATATACCCTATTATTTTGAGACAATGTGTAATGGTACAACTTGTAAATCAATTTTGTGTCTCGCGGGATGTAAATTTCAAGTGATGTAAATTTCAAATGGAATTAGATTCACGCATACATGTATGCCACATCCAGTGAAAATTGTCCGTTTCACATGCTGTGTTTGTTGATCGGAAAAACTGAAAAATCATCTACATGCTTTTAATCAATTTACAAGGAATACAATAGGAACACCTCAAAAGTACAATAATGGTTTAAGTACTACACAACTCCTTGCTAACCTTAAAACGGCAATTTTCTAAACTTTGAGAGATATTTGCAGCACACCAGGCGTAAAGAATAAGTATACTTCTCACTGCTTTGCTGTCTACATTTGAATGATACCGATTATGAAGCTCGGCACATTATGTAAGAGTGAATCTCAACCTAACAATGTCGACATTGCAGAAAAAATCTCTCGGTAAATCCCTGTCTACATATCACAGATTCGAATCCCACATGCTTGGCCATTGAAAATTATCCTCAGCTACAGTACCCCCTTCCCGTTTCAGATTCACAAATTTCACTTCCGACATTTAGCCAGCAATCTTTTACTCCAAACTTCTTTGCAAATTGAAATGGGGCCACACAGGTGCACCTAATTTTCGACTGAAATTAAGTCCACAAATAACAACACATTTATCGTTGATATTCATTTTTTATACATATTATTTATATCCAATATTCTAAAAAAATTCATTATGTTAATGAAAACTCGAGAAAATACCATCAAAATACCTGATAACACTATAATTTTTCAAACCAAAACTCCCCGTTATTACCCCACATTAAAAATATTGCGGATAATGTGTCGTTCTCGGTCTTAAATTCAGCTGTTGCGTCTACTGGACTCCCCCGATGTGCATGTGTTATAGATGGGATTTTTTTTCTTAAAATAAATGAAGAAATTTTTTTTAAAATATTTAACGAAAATATAACAATTGAACTGTTTTAAAATGGTATTCATTGTCAGTATGAAGGCAACAACTTTGCAAGCAAACTTGTCATAACGCGCTGACGCGCGTTTTTCCGTTTGCTTTCAAAGTTGTTGCCTTTAACTGACAATGAATACCATTTTAAAACAGTTCAATTGTTAAATATACATATATATATATATATATATATATATATATATATATATATATATATATATATATGTTGATTTTGTTTTCTTTTAAAAAATGACCCTGTATTATATATGTATTAAATTGGGTTTTAAATCCCAGTCAAGAATATTTCACTTATATCGAAACGTCACCAGCTAAAGGTTAAACGGCAGAAACATTTACGTTTGCAGTACGTTTAGGGCAACGTGCAGGAGGAGAACTCCTCCGAGGAACCCCGTGACTTTCATTTCTATAAATTGCGAAAGGATAGTCCCTTACCATTTTCAAGTCTTGTTTAGACCTGGCCGCGTTTGTTATCCCTGTATTTACTAATATTAAATTGTTTTCAAATTAGATGTTTTATACATAAAAAAACATACAGAATAAGTATTTATTATGATGTCACACAATAAGATTTACTCTTCAATCAATGTGTCTGGCACAAGTATATCTTTAAGCTGAATAAATTGTACTTATTCAGCTTCATCTTCAGCTAAAGCCAAGGTAAAAGGAGGAAAAGAAAAAAATAGAAAAGCGATTGACACAGATTTGACCCACTTTTTTTAAATTGTCAATATTTTTTTCAGATACTACATGGTGATGTCAAAATGATGTTTTCTTTGGATTATTTGAGTATATAGTATTTTGTACAATTCCATCCAAAACACAAAATGAAAATATAAAAATATCTACTTTTTAGCCTCATCATCAAAATATATTGAAACATTTGCAATTTTAATGTTTTAAAATAATTTTAGGAGTTCTAAATTTGTTTGTTTGAATGAGATTTTAAGTCCCAGTAAAGAATATCTGACTCATGTCGAAACGTCACCAAATATGGATAAAGTTACATTAATTTTGACCTTAGTAGTGAGCCCAGGGCAATGTGCAGGGAGGATTCTTTAGCGAGCCACACCTGCACGGGGCATCGGTTTTAAGGTCTTTTAGGACCCCGTAACTTCTAAATGCCGAATGCTTGGTGAAAAAACACTCAATACACATTTTACAGTCTTGGTCAGACAAGGCTGAGGTTAGAACCACGCCTAAACATACGTAGCTAACACTCTACCAACTGAGGGGCGTAGAAATGCATCCTTTGTTAAAGAACGATCTTTGTAGATTGTTCCTTGACTATTATTTCCAAGAACATATTAAATATTAGAGAAAATTGAAAATCTGTAATTTTGTATGATCTCTGTGATGGGAGTGTGAACAAATACTTATCTCAAATGAATAAAGGCGGCAAGTCTTAGCAAAATCTATCCACCTTTAACTATGGACAGAAAACTTAGAAAATCCTTGTAGCATACTCTTTAGCATAGGCATACTTATATGCAGACAATGAAGGAGCTTTTAACCTGAAAATTTAGCTCTGAGGTGGACGAAAAAGTACTTATGCATCATTTCTTGTGGCGAAGGTTGTCCACCTTGAGGGAAAAAGTAACCACCAAAAGACATTCAGAGTCATAATAACACTTATATAAGTGTAATAAGGATTTTTGCAGACACTTGATCTTAACCAACGATTTTTTGTTCCAAAAAAAGTTTCTTGTAAGTGTTAAATAATTCGACCTTAATTTCTCGGTTTGAATGTAGTTGCTATGTTATTTAATTTATCGATTATATTCTCCTGGTTTACAGGACAACAATAAAGCGTTTTACATACTTTGATTTATATAGATTGATTACGTCTGCGTAACATTGATAAATGACCCTGCTGCACTTGGTTTAAGATTATTTTCAACTACCGATTGACTGAAATAGCCAAATAAATCAACATTAGGTCTATAAATAGAGTGGGTTTTTTCTGTTTAATAATTTGGCATTTTAGTTCTTGATTTGGTTGATTGCGATCATATACCCTTTAATACTAATAAGATTTGAGTAATGCTTTTGTACGCCAAAGTTAAGATTTTTCACTTATATTGAGGCAGTAAAGTTTGAGATGATGGAGGACACTGGAGTAACAGGAGAAAACTATGAGCCTTTGCAAGAAAACTGACAAACTTTCCTCCACTAAGATCCGTCCCTAAAGGGATATGGCAAACGTCTTCGTGGATCTGAATCAATTTCATGAAGACGTTTGTCAGATTCGCAACCACCATATAAAGTCATATAATGTATTTTGCGAATATACAATGTTGCTTTGCAAATAATATAATATAATATTTTGGTGTTTGCATGTAATATAATAATTAGATAATATAATGGTAAAATATATCCATATAATGGCGATTGCTAATCATATAATTATCTGATAATAATAATAAAAATAGTAAAACCAAATCATATAATGATAAAGTGAAAACATATATTGGCGAAACTCGATAAGTATCTTATTCTGTACATACTTTGATTGTCGTGACTTTACAGACACCAACTGAAAAAAAAATTCAGGTTTTTTTAACACCTCTCTCTCTCTCTCTCTGTTATAAACATACAATGTAGGTTTCCAGAAACCCTTATTCAGACATTTTTATTTTTCAGCATTAATACAATATAAAATAACCCTGAAATAGTATTTAAGGTAAACACCCTGGATATTCATATCCCACTCATTCATGCCAGAAAGAATTGTTAAAAACAACATAATTACCTTCGCCATTTACAGGTCATTTACTCTCATTACGCCATCTTTCCTTATACATACATATAATCAGTTTTTTTTGTCAACATACGGGTTTCATTGAATGTGTTCCTAATCTTTAAAGACAATATAAAAGGTTGGCTTTAACAACGAAAAAAAAATTAAGCCTTGTAAATAGAAAACGCTGTAAATAATGACAACAGATACTTTTGTCATAGCAAAATGAATGGTCATCGGTTAAGCTTTTCTCCTTTTATTTGCAGTTGAAAATATTTTGTTCGGACAGTTGTCATCGATATCATATGTCAATAACTCTGTAAAGTTACTTCCATCGTGTGTTTATAATTTTCTTTTAAAATTGCAATTCTATTGGGTTTTTTTTCTTTCACAAATTACACTCATTAATCCATGACCCAATGACCTCAGGAACGTTTTTTGACCTAGAATTCTAGTTTTTTTTTTTTTTTTTTGGGGGGGGGGGTGGGTTTACCATATACAGATTGTGGCTTGTAAATTGTGTACGATGCCTTTAGGCATAAAAATAAAAAACATTGGCTTTTCGTTTTAAAAAGATAAAATATTATCAATTTGGTTAATGCATGCTGTTTGTTGTCCAACAGTTCACTCAATAAAAAAGTTTGTTCGGATGGCTGAATGTTACTTTTGCGTAATTTCAGAAATTTCTTTTCTATTGGTTCGAGACAATTTTCTTATTAATCTCGATTAATACACCTCCTATTCAGCCAGCTACACCCGTCATTGCTAAATTAAATTTGAAAATGAAAAGAACATGAAACTATGGGAAGTCAATTATATTCAGTATAAGTTTGGTACAGCGACTTCATACTAGTCATCAATATTTTAATGATGGTCAAAAAATTTTCAAGGTCCTTCATCTAAACTAAAGTATATACACAGAGTGCTTTTTTAAAACTCTTTTTTATATGCTCTGTACTTAGACACACATCTACGGCGATTTTCTAAGTGTCAAGTACACTTGCCCAGTGTCACAGATAAATACAAAGATTACTGTGTCCGTTTTAATGTCAACGAGTTAACAAGCAAAGGTAGTCAGTAAGGGGAATCCATTTCTCACTTGCGACTGACCAGTGTCAAAGCCACATTGGTGAAACGCCATTGGGTAAAAGCTAAAACGGTAGGCGATTACGACATTTAAAAAACAAATAGTTTACGACTATTTATAAGTTGCACTAATTACAGGTAACACTGGACATGTACAGGTGTTTTTGTCTGACTTACTTACACCTATCATTAGTGGTGCGGATGCCATGTGTTTCTTGTAAATTTCTAGTAGAAATAAATACAATTGTTTCATAAATATTAATCCATTAGGGGAAGAATAAGAATTTAAAAAAAAAAGTGTACAGACACTACAACCGACCACGGTAACAATATTCTATTTCCCTTTGGAAAAAAAAAAACAGATGACTGTATTTAGAAAAATGATTTACAAGTTGGTAACTATATAAAAATCTAATTTTAATGATGCAAAATCATCGAGTTTGGAACAATCTAAAGTTTAGAATTTGTCTTGAACATCACTCAAACACAATGTAATATCTTAACCTAAAAATGAACAAATGATCTTCTCTCTTTATGACGAGACTCTTTCTATCTTAAGTAGTATGTACTGAAGTTGATAAAGCAGACAGGGGATTCTCTGCCTTTTTAAAAAGCGTGGAGTTGTTTATATACGTTTTTTCAATCTCTTACTGTATATTTTCCTAGACTATCGATGTTTAAGTTTATTTACTAAGTCCGCTACCTATGGCCACTCAAAATAGACGTTTTTCCTTTAACGAAATAGCCATCAGCAGCTTTGTGAGAAAAACACATCCCTATTAAAAGCCTATTATCCGCTACATTAACTATTAAAATTACATTTTACTTGACCGCCGTGCCTAATACATCTTTTTGTCAAGAATTCACATAATGGATTCGTTTACTAACGTTTTGTGATAATGTTTGCGAAATGAGACTCTTTACAACCGTTTTAAAAATGTCTGATGAGATTATTGCACGTTTTCTATCTAACTTGTTGCGCTTATAAGGTTCAAGTATTTCCTCCATCATGGAATAAAGGCCGGTCGCTTCGAAAGGGTAATCACCTCCTGTCTAGCTAGCTTCAGCCGTCACTTGCAAAATCAAATTTGAGAATAAAAAAAAAAACATGGAACTATGGGACGTCAAACCATCCTGTATAATCATACCTAACAACAATATTTTGATGATGGCCATAAAACTTTTTAACTTGGACTTAATAAGTTCAGGCTTTCAATATCCCCGAGTGAACAATTTTATTGTAAGCAACTTTCTTCGTTGTAGAAAGTCACCGTAGTGGGAACAAGCTCAGCCATACTGTATTTACTGTGAAACAATTATCTTATAAGTCCCCTGTCCGGTCTTTTTCGTCGTCTCCCTGTCTGCCTGTCTTTCTGTCCGTCTGTCTTTTGCTCTGTCCGGGTGGTTTTCTGATGGTATCTTTAGTAGGGGATGACCGATTCAGTTCAATTTTACTACAATGATAGTGATTGCAAACTTCATGTGCTTATGTGGATATAATATGTTACAACCTCTGTTATATTTCGCGGTTTTTGTTTTATAAAAGTAAAAAGTATTTATTAAAGAAACTTCTAAAAATATAAACTAGTTATCTTTTTAATCGATAAATTCAAAAGGTCAAGGTCGGGGGTCAGGGTCATGACTAACTCAGATTAATTATTATTTTTTATGTTTTTCTTTATATCAAAATAAACTTGCTTTATAATTAACATAACCGTGTAGCGTTTTCACTGTTATTATTTTATTTAAATTACAATGTGTATGCAAGTATCTTTAAAGATTTTGTGAAAGTAAATACATCATTTATAATAGGTTTAACGTTTGACCAAATATCCATTAGATCTTTTTTAAAAAAAAATGAGATCCTGCTTCTCTGTCTGTCACTCGGCATGTCAAAATGTCATAAAACAAAAATAAAGTTACAGCTTCATTTAAAAAGCAAGAAACTCTACAAAAACATACAGTAAAATCCCTTACTTTTGATAGACAATCACACCTTAACTTAACACACCTTGAATGTACTTGGTTGGTAAATCAACAAACTCTAGATATAGAGTATATTTTAAAAAATCTCTTTATCTCGGTGGCTTAGTGGTAAAGCGTCCACTTCTAGAGCGGGACTTGAAAAGTCGAGATATTGCTTCCTCGCCTGGCGCTTGGCATTAAGGGGATAGAGTATCAACTGGTTGATCCGGAGCCAGGATAATGGACTTCGGAAATAATATGTTTTTCTGTGGTATAATGACTCTGTGAGCTAGCACCCTAAAAAGAAATTGCCCTGAGTACATGCTTGCACGTGGCAAACGATAATACACAGTCCAACATCTCACGCATACACGGAAGGTAGCCATTAGTGGATAGTTGACATTAAAGATCAGCAACGCTTCCACACTCACGTAAACATGTACTCGACTTAAGATCAATTCTCGAGATTACAAAATTGTCTGGTCACAAATAGCCGAAAAATGCTGACATGACATTCAACCTAACAATTTTTATTTAGTTAAAATAAGATATTGTTATCACACAAATTTAAAGATTAAAAACATCAAATAGAGGCCGAAATATCACAAAAATGTATGATCAGCCATCGTATGCTTGTTTTTAAGATAAAAACATTGTCAAACGTTATACTAACAACCCTGCTACAATTAAGCACAATCATATTGAAAAAGGAAATTATTATCTTTCAATAAAATATCTGCTATGCTGGACAGGAAATTGCGTCCAGTTAATTACAACAATCAATTGACTGTATATGAATTACTTAATTCAATTCCCCTACTACTGTATTCAAAATTATTAATATATTTAAAGCTCCCGACTGAGCCATTCAAGAGGCATTTACATAACTGAAGATCCAAAGATGAGATATTGAAAGCAACATTTGCATGCCTAAAGCTCTTTTCAATAAAAAAATTCTTCCAGAACACGCATAGCCAATATTTAATATGTATCATTTTACATTTTTTCATTTGTCTAAAAAATGATAACTTTTATTCAATGCTTGTAAACACGAAATTGAATTGTAAAATTGCTAAAGCTCAGAAAATCAGTTTATTAAATGCCTATATCTAAAAAATATAATATATTCCGAAGATGTCAATTTTGTCTAAATGTAGACATGAATTCTGGGAACATATATGCATATAAATTGTAAAAAAAGATTATATTTCATACATGCATTTCTATTTAGTCATTTAGTCGCCAAAACATTATTAATGGACAGCATTTGTATTTGTATGTGTAAATTCTTTCCTTCCTGGTACAGATTTTCCGGGAAATGAAAACATAGAAACAAACCAGAAGTACAGCCTTCCCGCTGACATCTAAATCTTCACTCTGGCGTGATTATTCCGTTTGAATAAAATTATCAGTGCATTAATTCAAAGATAAAAACACCAGGGGATCTTCTGGTTGACCAAACTGTATGTTGGTGTATCTTTTGAAATAAAGCTGTTTAGATTTTGCAGAGTTTTTGTATTATGAAAATGAAGGTGCAATTGTATTTAATATTCGATTTAGAAATTGTGCTTTTCAGATAAATTTTATACCATTCAAATAAATTTAAGATAAAGGAAGTAACATGAAGCTACTGAATTTGCAATTCTGAAATAAAAATAAACGGATATTGCATGAAAGCCAATGAACTATCATTCTGCAACTTATTCTTTTTTCGCATACGGCAAATTTAATATTATTATTATAAAAAATGTAGTTTTATATATGAAAATGTAATTTTATATATTCTTTTCTGAATTTATGATAAAATAAATAAAATTTGGATTAAAAACTCATGATGGTAAAATAATGTAAATTGGTTTTTAATCGTTTTTAAATACAAAAAAAAATTAAATAATTTCTTTTAGCATTGAATTTTAAACTTAAACTTACATTAATGAGAATGATCAAATGAGAAAAAAAGTGTTTTAATTCAATTACTCTAATTTGCATACGGAAAATTAAAAAATGTTAATTTCTTAATTAAATCATTCCCTTATCTGACTGATTTGAGAAAAGTATAAATTAGCCTTCTTAATTGATGTGTTGTGTCAATGGGATGCACTTTAAAATGCATAGAGAAACCGAAATGTTCTGCATATTTTCCTTAGTGTAAAGGTTTGCTCAGAGGTTTTTAGTGTGATTTAATTTAAGTTTTAGAGTCTTAGCATGCCGATCAATATTGTCACAGATTAACATATTACAAACGTGGTCACAATACAAATGGAACAAGCTTTTGACAGATGTGGTTTAACTGTTAAACGAGTGCAAATGGTTAAATCTTCTTCAATAAAATTAGATAATTACAAATAAAAGTTAATGTATTTTCTAGGATCTCTTTTTGTGATGTAAGTGATGTTTTGCTTCAAAAAGACAATTAAAGAAGCACAGTAATGATGTTGGTCTTCCGTTAAATATCTGTTATTTATTAAAGCTGTTTAATTTTTTTTTAAACCTACTATTCTCAGTTGTGGTGACGATGGTGTTTAACGCCCCTCTCAAGATTCATTCCCTGATATTGCATGGAATAGGAACCATGCTCAGAGAAAACCAATTGACCTTCTTAAAGCAAACTGACAAACTTTCTCACAATAGGATCTGCTTGAGCGGTTTTTGTACTCTGATCCTTCATTGTGCGCTTTAGACCACTTGGCGACGAAGGCCGCACCTTTGTTCGGGAAATAAACATGAAAAAATAACAATTTAAACGCCTACTTGACAACTGTCTTGTAAAAAAAACCAAAAAGTACTGAAATCATTTTTATATAATGTAGATTACACATCAACACCCACTATTATTAACAGTATTCGATCCGATCTTCTAAATATAACAACGTGTAGGATACGAAATACTGTAATTACATTTATACTAAACAAAAGTATCGAAGTGAGAGTGTTTAAGGATGGAATCGATAAAAAAATAAAAATGCAACTAACCCACAAATCAAACAAATTGCTTTTGTCGAAATTTCTCACAATTCTGATTTTGATGTGTTGAATCGAACAACAACAAAAAATGCTAAAAAGAAACATAGAATAATTCAACATATCCTATCCCAAAACAACAACGGAATTTGCAATGATTTCGTAAGTGAAATATAAAAATATTTACCAAATATATAAACTAGACAAAATCAAACGAAATCAGAAACAATAAATAAGAAAGGGATTTCACAAAAAAAACTACACGAATACGTTTGCTAAATTAAAGTGACTCACAATATATTCAGTACTTTTCAAACCGATACAAATGGCACTCAAATAGCAGCAGTTTTGAGGTAATTTAAAATCTATAAAAAAAAGTATCTTACTATTTTTGGGGAACTAAAGTGTTTTTCAATTATGAGTTTTGAACCCTGCTAGATAAAGCACTCGAGAAAACACAGTTGTTATTTAAATAATGTAAATGCACCAATCAAGTCGTGTTTCAGTTGGTCCGCAACCCCACTCCTATGTTTTTAAATAACTTAAATTGGAATGGTTAACATTATATCCTTTGAACGCTTTGAACACACAATTTCTTAGTTTTCAATATCACTGATCATAATGAAAAAATATCATTTTGTGGTTGTCGTTGAAGTAAAGATTACGGTATAAAATATTTCGTTGACATGTAAATTTGTGGGTCAGGGTATCGACAAAAACAATGAAAATAAATGATTTTACAAGCGTTAGTTATTACATATCAAATCGAAACATTTTATGCTCCAAGATTGATTTCACGTCTTTGTATGACAGTTATATAAGGTCAAAAGTGCAGAAATGTCACCAATGACAACAAATATGATTGGCTCGATATCTCAATGTATACTGCCACAGTAAGTGATGAAAAATGAATGTAAGAATCCGAAATACTCGTTGTGTATGTACTTTACTGATGTGTCATATGCTAGTTTGAATTTTTATGAAATACTACATTCAAAAGTAGCACATGATAATTAATTGTCGTGGGCTACTTTTGAATGTATTATTTCATAAAAATTCAAAACTAGCACATGACAGTTGTTCACTGTTTTCTTTTAAAGTCCCATTTTATTCATTGATTCATTTAAAGATTGATTAAATGTGGTTTCACTTCCGAGTTAAGAATATTTAACTTATATCGAGACATACCAGCTATTGGTGAAGTGGCAGATTTTTTTTTACCTTTGTAGTTCCACGCCTATTGTGACACGGGCATCGGTTTTAAGGGTCTCCTCTGAAGGACCCCAAAGGTTATATATATTCAGAAAATTTGATGTCCTTCAACAAAAAATAGCGAATCAATTACCAATTACAAACCGTCTTCACAATAGCTCCAATATGATTTTTTTTTCATTTTTTTTGTAGTTCTTGTGTGTGTGTGTGTGTGTGTGTGTGTGTGTGTGTGTGTGTGTGTGTGGCTTCAGCCAAGTACTTGCATCTAAGCTACAAATGACTTTTTTTTCCTTTGAAATGTTCAGCTCTTTTTTGCCTGAAATTGTATTCTACGTTTTAGCAAATGTAAATGAAATGCCAAACAAAAAAGACACAAAAATACAATTTCTTCAAAATCGAAATTATTTCTGTGAAGTTCATTCACACGAGCGCACTGAGTTCCATCTGTACTTTCAATTAATTAATATGAGAATATTAATCAAAAATGAAAAACGCCTTCTCGTACAAAAACACATTTCTGAACCGTTTATTATCTCTGTTTATTGCACATTATCTTCGAGATTGGATTATAACGTACAAATACACTATTGTGAAGGATCTGCAGCGGGTTCTTTCAATGTTAATGTTGTACGATATAACGATATAAATAATTACATATATGATAACAAAAATTTTAAATTAAAATTTTTTCACAAAACTATGGTGGCACAGAGGTGACATGAAATATATTTTTCCTATTACGTGCGCACGTATTACCTTCTACGTGCGCACGTATTACCTATTACGTGCGCACGTAGTAACCAATACGTGCGCACGTATTACCTATTACGTGCGCACGTATTACTCTTTACGTGCGCACGTATTAACTTTTACGTGCGCACGTATTACTAATAGGTAATACGTGCGCACGTATTGGTTAACCTATTACGTGCGCACGTATTACTTATAGGTAGTACGTGCGCACGTATTGGTTACTACGTGCGCACGTAAAAGGTAATACGTGCGCACGTAATAGGTAATACGTGCGCACGTAATAGGTTATACGTGCGCACGTAATAGGTTAATACGTGCGCACGTAAAGAGTAATACGTGCGCACGTAATATGAAAAATATATTTCATGTCACCTCTGTGCCACCGTACAAAACCCATAAAAAGCAATTTAATTTTCCATAAATAAATCAATAACCAGAACTTGATAAGTTAAGTTTAAAAATATTATAAATTACTATGGAAATAAAATGATAAATTCCTTAAATTAAATTCATTATCAGTTTCATTTAAAGAGTTGTATACAGGATGTTGTACGCAATGAAATAAGCTTATAAGGACTGTGTAAACATGCTCTTGTGGAAGAAAGACTTGTAATGTTTCTATGAACTAATACACTAGAAAGCTGTTTCCTGTTTGTCTAAATCAGGATATTATTGAGCTGGAATTGTTATGTAACGAAACAATGATTTATTCAAGAGCCATTACATCAAATACATCTGTTTTATTCTTTTTATGTGTATCTATTGGGATGGTTAATATTACAAGAATTAACGATTTCCTGTATCACTTATATTGTTTGAATTGAGTTAAATGTCTAAATCCATAGATTTGTTTCATTAAATAACACAAGTGGTTTCAATCCGCAACATATTGTTTCCATAAAACCTCGGATGTCTAGACTTAAATATATATCAGTGACTTGACTGGATTTTGATTAAAAATCCCTTCAGTTCAATTCCAAGAATAACATTGCCATTTTTTATAAATACCACCCTATCATCATATCGGTGGCCAAATGATCAAAAGCGCGTACTAACCTTTCACAGTGCCCCTCATCGTATAAATTCAAATCCCACTCGGGCATGCAGATCTTATTGTGAGAAGGTTTGTCAATTTGCTTTACAGAGGTCGGTTTATTTCTCCGCGGCACTCTTGTTTCTTCTCCCAATATCTTGATCTGACCGCCTCGATATAAGTTTACACTCTCGACTTGGGCGAAAACCATAAATCCAATCTGTTTTATCAGGCATTGTAATGCCCATGTCTTTTAATCATTTAAGTTGTCAAAATGAACGTTGTTTGGTTGTAAGGGCCAAGACTGACCAACCAACAACATTTAAGTACATTTGAAGTATTTTTCACAATTATTTAGGACATTAATAGCGTTCACATGGTTACTAGTGGACTATAAATTTTCGTTTCTATTGGTTAATTTGTTGGTTGTAATTTTGTTTTATGTCACATCATCTATCTTCAGCTTTTCACGACGAGAGCAGGTTTATTTATTTCCTAAAATTTAGATTGAGCGCGAACTTAGGGCGTCTTTCTGTTAAAGTGATAGCTTACCAATTCAGTATGCCGCAGTAACACATGCCACTCATCTGGTCAGATTACCCTGGCACCGAGTGATCGAGTCGATATCTTGCCATCTTAATACCGAGCGCCACGCTAGAAAACTATCTTAAAGTTTAAAGCTTTATGAATGACCCGACCAGGGCTCGAACCAACGCCCTACCGCTCTCGAGGGGAAACTCTACCTCTGAGCCACCAATACAGTTTTCTATTCTGCAAGGTTAATGTTACTTTAGGTCGACTTGCTAAACAACAAAAATGGTCATGGCAAACTTAGTATTGGACTACCCAAAACAGAACAAATCATACAAAATGAAGGTTTTTAAGAAAAGTGTGTTCTATACTTTGTTCAACTGTATAATATACCAGACATTTTATGATAGAAGCAACCAATGATTTCAGCCGTGAACTCCTCGGAAGTAGTTTCCCTCTACCGAATCAGGGGCCGTAATTCCATAATTTTGGATAGTGTTATCGGTCCAGTCTATAGACACTGTTGATGCTACAATCTGGCTTAAGGTGTAACGTACCCTATATGTATTTTACACAATGTGGTGTGTGCAAAAGAAACAATGTAAATCTATTTTTTAAAAATTTGGTTTGAATTAAATTAGAAGTATAGGATTTTATCAAACAAAACATATGAAGGATGTCGCAACTCTTGTAAGAATTTTTTTCAAAAAAATAAAATAACAGATGGTATTATTTCTCAGTAATTCGGTAAGAATTATCTGAAAACTGAGATGTATAATTTCTATAATAATATGAGAAGATAATGGTATTCGTGTTTTAAAATAAAGGTTATTATAGGGGTAATTGTAGACAATTATGCCTTACTAAAGATGAAAAGCTGACGCATGTAAACTTAATTAGTCATGAAGGCGTGCCTAATCAGCTTTGTTTTTCATATTCAAGCTCATAAGCTTCATTTTCGATATCAATTAATTGTCTGGAGTTTCACATAAGAGACAAACATAATTTCTGAAATGACATCTTAATCTTCATATGATCTGCTTATTTAGGAATTTGTTAAACAATCTTATTGATGTGTGGTGGCCAAAAGGTGTCAATAAGACGGCCAAGGATGTCTGAGCAACAATCATCCTAACTAGTAAATATTGGTCTTATTTTCTGTATCAAATTTTTATTACAAACAAGATAAAAATGACAACGAAAAAGAATTTCATGCAATCGAAAAACATTAATTGTTTCAATAATTTGATTTAATGCAATTAATAAAACAGAATACTTTTCAATATTTTAATAATATAGCAGTGAAGAACAGTGTCAACAATTCAAACTCGGGTCATACATAAAAGCATTTAAATTTGAGATGATGTTTTATCACCTGGCGCTTGACATTAAGAGGGAAGAGTATCAAAATGTTCACCCCATGCCACGATAATATGACGGGCTAGAGGATGCTTGTTTGCGTAATCCTGACTCGTTTAGCAAGCACCTTAATAAAAACAAAAATAATCGTCCTGAGTGCAAGCGTGTATTATGGTCAGCGTTGTACTAGCTGATTTATATACATAACAAATACCTGCTAAATGTTGATGTGCCATATGTGCACATTTCGGAAAATCATTCCTCATCAGTGACACTAAGGGCCGAAAAGTTTGATAGATAAAAAACATAAGCAAAAAAGTTGAAAATTAATTAATCTAAAGTTCCAAAATTATATGAATCCAAATCCAGTTAAGGAATGCTTTGCATGAGGGAACAGACCTTAGTTTTAAATAAATTTCAAAAATTAAGACGGCGGAAAATTTTGCTAAATGGTATATTTTCTGACATCA
>CM056594.1:30449232-30534232 GCA_029721355.1 Tegillarca granosa | reverse complement strand
TAAACTATTCTATAAAACGTAGCAAGCATACATAACAAAAGTTTAATCAAATTAAATATTGAAGGATCAAAAGTCTCGACTAACACGATCTTCGCAAGAATTTATGTGACCTTGATCCCTGAAAGGTCAAGGTAATCTTTCTCTAATTTCTGGAGCGATATCCCGCGATAAATCGACAAGTCAGGTTTCCTGTTTCTGTCTTTTATCATGCTGAAAATAATATAGTCAAGAAAAACCTTTTATTTCAATGTTTTCTTAACAAGTTTATAACGACGACGATGACGACGACGACGGTAATTAACATCTATGTCTGAACACTTTTCAGACAGGACAAAAACGGTCTAGAATTTATTGACAAAATAGTTAAAATAATACAATAGTGGCGGTAATATATATATATATATCTTTTATATCTTTATTGAAACTTTATTAGATACTGGCTGTTACGATCTAGATTTTTTTTTACAAAATAACAACAACAAAAAAAAAAAGTGGAGATATTAAAATGGCACTGAGGCTAAATGAGTCATACAGAAAAAAAACTCTACGTGCGCACGTAAAACCTTTATGTGTGAACGTATAACTTTTACTCGCGCACGTGTAAACTTTTCGTGCGCATGTGGAACTTTTACTTGCGTAGGTGGAAACACTACGTTATGTAGTTAGGTATGGCCTCATTCAGTCACCGTAAAAGCGCAAATGGCCAGTTTATTTTTTTTTTTGTTTTGTTTTTTTGTTTTTTTTTTTTTTTTTTTGTTTTTTTTTTTTTTTTTTGTTTGTTTGATTTGTACGGAAGCGCATTGCTTCCAACTAAATAAAATTAAGTCGTACGTGACATAGTATCTCGTACGTACAACATAATCCTAAGTCGTACGTACGACATACTAAGTCGTATTTTCGAGATACTAAGTCGTACGTACGACATACTAAGTCGTACATACGATATAGCATCTCGTACGTACGACATAATGTCCTGTACGTGAGAGCAAGTACCTGTGTTCTTATTCCTTATTCCTTATGCAAATATTCATTCTTTCTCTCTCTCTCTCTCTCTCCCTCTCTCTCTCGCTCTCTCTCTCTCTCTCTCTCTCTCTCTCTCTCTCTCTCTCTCTCTCTCTCTCTCTCTCTCTCTCTCTCTCTCTCTCTCTAAATGTTTCTCATTCCTAGTGTTCTAGTGTTTACTTGTGGTTGAATAGCAGAGCTTGAATCAATTTTTTCATTATGCATCCACCTGTGATAGGGGTAGTGCATATTGGTTCTGTCGGTTCAGTCCGCCCGTCGTAGGTCTTAGGTCACTGTCACAGTAAATATTAATAGAAATTTGGTTATTGTGCATGAAAAGACCAACCGTTTGTCTGATTGATCTCAAACTTAGTCAACTTATTCCTTTTGGCAGGATATTGCATGGGACTGCAAACCGGTCACCAAGTCAAAGGTCAATGTCACTGTTACTATCAACAGAAGTTCGTGTCCTTGAATTTAAAAAAGCACGGTTTGACCGATTGATCTCAAACTTTGTTAACGTATTCTTTTTGGCGAGGCACTACATGGGATTGCAACTAGGTCACTAGGTGAAAGGTTTAGGTCAGGTTTACTATAACTACATGTGTATTTAATTTAAGTACATTGATAGAGATTCATGGTTTGTCCGATTTATCTCAAACTTTTTCAGTTAAAAATATTGAGTCAAATACCTGGGGTTTTCTTGAAAGTAAATTAAAACTTTGTTATTCGGGTTGCACATAGTGAAATCATGCTTATGATATGGTGACTGTTGGTCTGATGGGTTGGCATTCACTCGGAAAAGACGGCACCTTAATCTTGAAATCAACTCCTCCTACATTTTTCACCATAAAATCACAACTTCACACAGATTGTTCCTATATAATTGAAAATTAGTTTGATATTTTTTCCCAAATTTTCCTACACTTTACAGAAATTCAGCAAAGCTTAAAAAAGGCAACCTGGCCATTAAAATGTTTGGCCTTTTTCTAACCTTGGTTTACTTGTGAAGGAACGCAAACGTTTCAGTATTTTATTTCGTTGCTACGAAACGGAAGAAATACTCTACTTTAATCTCTTTAGTAATTAATTAAGCGATATAAAAGTTTAAATATCATTTTTAAATCCGTTAATTATCTTCGATATGGATCTAAAAGGTGGTATGAAGTACGTACAAGATATTATGTCGTACGTACGACTTAGTATCTCGTATGTACGACTTAGTATGTCGTACGTACGACTTAGTATCTCGTACATACGACTTAGTATGTCGTATGTACGACTTATTATCTCGTACGTACGACTCAGTATCTCGTATGTACGACTCATTATGTCGTACGTACGACTTAATATTTCTTTAGTTGACAGCAATACGCTTCCGTAGATTTGGACATGGGCTGGTATGTTTGTGTTTTATTTTTATTAAAACAATGTTTTATAAACTTTTATTAGATTCACATTCACGTAACAAGGCGATGCGCTGATATATAAGATATCATATACATCACAGCCAATTTGGTTAGCTTAATTGATTTTAGCTCACCTGACCGAAAGGTCATGTGAGCTTATGGCATGGCGCGGCGTGTGTATGTGCGTGTGTGCGTGCGTGCGTCGTTAACACCTATTTTCGATTTCTCCTCCAAAACTGCTGGACAGATTTCAATGATACTTGGTCAGAAGCATAAATAGGCCGGTGCAATTCAGATTTGTTCATGGCATTGCCATGGCTACCAAAACTAGGTCAAGGTGACCTAGGGGTCCAAAAATCTTTAAAAATCTTCTTCTCCAAAACCGATGATGGGAGAAAAAATCTGATGTGATATTTGGCTTTTCTAGGGTCTTAAGCCTATAGTTTGTTCATTTCGTGAAGTTTGGTCGAAAAATGGGTTACGCGTTTTTGCGTTTAATTTAAAAAATTTCGTAAAATGGCTTCAAATTCTTATAACTTGGCTATTTGAACAGATAATGACATGGGGTTTTCAGTTTTGACTTTTCCTTGAAATGACCTTTAAATAGGGTCAAGGTCACAAATCAAGGTCATGACCTAATTTGTGATTTATGCAGTTTCAAGCAATTTTCTTGCAAATATTAAGAGTTATATGAAATCAAAACATTGTTAAAATGTTCAGCATGACAAAATTTAAAAAGGTACCAAGTTTCGTAACTATATGATAATACATGTAGGAGTTGTTGCCCCTGAAATGTTATTTTTGGCTTATAAATACTAAAATTGTGCATTAGCTTGAAAACTATAACTTTTTGTATAGGCATGTATATTAGAATATTGTAGGTATTATGACAACAATCATTTTGATAAATGGTTCAAGGTCATATGATCAAAGGTCAAGGTCACAGCTGCAAAAGAAGACAAGAATTGCTAATTATCTTGAAAACTATTAACTTTTTGTATAGGCATATATATTAGAATATTGTAGGTATTGATATGACGATCATTTTCATAAATGGTTCAAGGTCATATGTTCAAAGGTCAAGGTCACAGCTGCAAAAGAAGACAAAAATTGCTAATTATCTTGAAAACTATTAACTTTTTGTATAAGCATATATATTAGAATATTGTAGGTATTGTGACAACGATCATTATGATATATGGTTCAAGGTCATATGTTCAAAGGTCAAGGTCACAGCTGCAAAAGACGACAAAAAAGGCTAATTATCTTGAAAACTATTAGCTTTTTGTATAGGCATATAACAGAATATTGAAGGTATTGATATGATGATCTTTTTGATACAAGGTTCAAGGTCATATGTTCAAAGGTCAAGGTCACAGCTGCAAAAGAAGACAAAAATTGCTAATTATTTTTAAAAATTTTAATTTTTTGTATAGGCATGAATATTAGACTATTGTAGGTATTGATATGACAATGATTTTGATATATGGTTCAAGGTCATGTGTTCAAAGGTCAAGGTCACTGCTGCAAAAGAAGACATAAATTGCTAATTATCTTGAAAACTATTAACTTTTGTATAGGCATGTATATTAGAATATTGTAGGTATTGTGACATAGGTCATTTTGATATATGGTTCAAGGTCATATGTTGAAAGATCAAGGTCACAGCTGCAAAAGAAGACTTAAATTGCTAATTATCTTGAAAACTGTTAACTTTTTGTATAGGCATATATATTAGAATATTGTAGGCATTGCAGCAACGATCATTTTGATATATGGTTCAAGGTCATATGTTCAAAGGTCAAGGTCACAGCTGCAAAAGAAGACTGAAATTGCTATTTATTTTGAAAACTGTTAACTTTTTGTATAGGCATGTATATTAGAATATGGTAGGTGTTGTGAGAACGATCATTTTGATATATGATTCAAGGTCATGTGTACAAAGGTCAAAGTCACAGCTGCAAAAGAAAACTTAAATTGCTAATTATCTTGGAAACTGTTATCTTTTTGTATAGGCATGTATATTAGAATATTGTCTTGGCGATCATAAATGGTTCAAAGTCATATATGTTCAAAGTCAAGGACATAGTTGCATGAGTATACTGAAATTTGTAAATAAATTGGAAATTATTCATTGCATTACAGTTACGTCATGCATATTATATAATCTACTTATAAATGAAATGTGAGTGGATATATTTCTGATTAAGTTTTGTGGCAGTTCTTAACTTAAGAAAACTTGTTAAGTTTTTGTAACTAATATATTGTCTTTTGCGCTTTGCAAACAATTTTGGACATATCCTCAGGTGAGCGTTAAGGCCCATGGGCCTCTTGTTTTAATAAAAATCAGAATTCAGCTAGATCTTATAATACAAATATGACCATGACCATAAACGTATATATTTAGTGGACAGTTGTATTAACATTATCATTCTCCGAGTATAAGTCACTCTCTGATGGTTTTCAAAAGATATCAGAAAATCATTTCTCGGCACTATGTGTTCTGAATCACCTTCCCACATACCATGAAAATCTGTCATTGTGTCAGGGAACTAATTTTAGCCAAATTTACCACAGAACGTGGTCCGAAAAGTGATTGCCACAGAAGTAAGGAAACACTTCTGTTACATTAAAAATCATCAGGGTATAATTTCACTAACAATTTTTAATCTGTAAACAAACACCTTTATCGAAGCAATTATCATAAAAAAAAATTTAAGCATATAATCGCTTAATATGATAATTAATGAGACTTATTATTTTGCCAATTGAAAACAAAAGAGGGTATCTGATTCCTTAATATTTGTTAAATTAAACCAAAGCAGGAATGCGTCGCATTTGTTTTGTCAAATATAACTTTTCATAAACTTTCCAAAAAGCTTTAAATCCACAGTTGTCTAAAGGGCGTGTTCACGTATCACAGCGCCTCTCACCGCCTAAGTACGAATCCCACTCGGGTACACCCAGTTCACTTGTCGAAGGTCGGATTTTCTTCCTTCCGGGCACTTTGGTTTCCTCCACCATTTTAGAACTGACCGTTTAAAGAGTCTTAACAGGGGCGTAAAAAAGCATTTATTCAATCAAATTCATACAGCTGCAAGATACCATATTACAAACTAAAACAGTTTAAAAACTTTCTTCTCGTTTTCATTTTTAGTCTTAATCAAATTTTTAGATTTGAAAAATTATGAGTTCTAATATTGTGATGAGAACCGGAGTGCCTGAAGAAAAAAAACTAATGTTTGACGAACGTACTGACAAACTTCTCACAAAGAGATCTGACAAAGAGATTCACGCTTAGGTGGTAAGAGGCACTGTCTTCGGCTGGCCATTGCCAATTTCAAACTCGACAACCGACTGTAGAACACTTGCGAACTTGCAAACAAACGTTCGACTAAAGTACTGAAAAACATTTTAACAATGAGATCTGGAAAAGAGATTTAAGCGGTAAGAGGCAGTCTATTCGGCTTGCCGAAAACTGACTGTAAAACACTTGCGTGCTTGTGGACAAAAGTTCGACCAAGTACTGACTAAGCTCCTAAAAATGACATATGACAAAGTATTTATTTTAGCTTATTTAAGCTTAAGTGGCGAGAGGCACTGTCTTCGGCTTACCTAGACAATGAGAAACTCGGCAACCGACTGTAGAAGACCAGCGAACTTGCAGACAAATATTTGATTAATGCACAGACTAACCTTCTCGCACTGAGATCTGACAAAAGGATTCAAGCGTAGGCGATAAAAGGCAGTGTCTTCGGCTTGCCATTGACAATTTGAAACTCAGCACTTGACTTTGGAAGAATTGCGAATTTGCGGACTACGTTCGCAAGGAAATTGTAACTGAAATTAAATTATAGGACAGACAGAATCCTTGTTAAATGAACTTTAATTTGACGTTTATCCGTCGCCTCTACCATGTTTGCAGAAAAAAGCTTTTATATATGTTTTTTAATTCGCTTAAAATGTTAATTTTTTAAGAAGCGAAGTCTCAACCTACAGAAAACACGAGAAACTAAGTCATGGCCACGAGATAATTAGCAATAACCTCGAGATAGTAACCAATGGCCACGACAAAGTAAACAATGGCTACGAAAAAGTAAAGCAATGGCAACGAGATAATAAGCAATGTCTACGAGATACCTAGTAGTAAGCAATGTCTTAGAGATATTAAACGATGCCCACGAGATAGTAAGCAATGCCTAAGAGATATTAAACCAAACCCACAAGATAGTTAGCAATGCCTAAGAGATAGTAGCCAAGGCCACAAGATGGTAAGATATGGCCACGAGATAGTAAGCAATGCCAACAAGATGGTAAGCAATGCCTTGGAGATAAAAAGTCAAGATCACGAGATGAATAACAATGTGCATGTCCCCTCCATCTTTCAATGATAAACACTTATTCAGTTTGGATTTCGCGTTTTTTACTGAAGACATTTATTTTTCACAAATTCCATTTGCTTAGACACCTTCTTTTAATTTTAACACAAGGTGAATGTTTAGCTTTGCTTCTTTGCTGTACTAGAACAAGCTTTGTTATTTTCATTTGTTTATTATTTAATGATTTTATTATTATTATTATTATCATTATTTTATTATTATTATTATTATTATTATTATTATTATGAAACAATATTTGTAATTTTTCATTACTGAATACCCATATTCGTCAGTACTGTCATGTGCTGATTTTGAATTTCTATTAAAATAATGCATTCCAAATCATGTCATGTGCTGATTTTGAATGCATTATTTTAATAGAAATTCAAAATCAGCACATGACAGTACAAGTAAATATCATCCTGACATTTCAGATTTTAAATAATAGATAATAGATAATATTTAATTATTTATTTGAGACAAAGAAATATCTACCTAGTACTTAGTACAACATAAAAATATATATGTCACCATAAAAAGACAATACGAAAAAATTAATTGAATTTCGTACGAAATCAATCTCCTGCCAAATTACATCACAGACGGTGGAACAAGCAGTTATTTGGTATAATTATCATACTTCATGAACCGGTTTAGTGTTGCTTGGTTTAAAATCCAATCTGACGCTTAAGTTAGGTATGAAATATGTCATAAAATACCGATAAATGTTGTCCTTTTTACATTGCTTTGCAAGTAATGTTCTTAGATTGCAATAAAAGCCAAATCATCTTCGAAATTACGTCAAAACAAATGAACAACAGAGTTTAAAAAAGACCTTGAAGTAAGGGCAGACAGAAGGTGTAATTAGTTATAAGGTATCTGCAGTAGTGGATTACTTATTCAGTACCATATTCTCCAGTGCCAAATCAGAGTCTCTCTCTTTCTCTCTCTCTCTCTCTCTCTCTCTCTCTCTCTCTCTCTCTCTCTCTCTCTCTCTCTCTATATATATATATATATATATATATATATATATGTGTGTGTGTGTGTGTGTGTGTGTGTGTGTGTGTGTGTGTGATTCAGTACAGTTTATAACCCTATTCAGTATCTTTCATTTGAGGTGTTATTCAAGTTCGCTCTATAACTTTTACATATTTTGGTGGATAAGGGTAGAATGTAGTGCAGATATACGCCGAAAGATTATGAGATGATATGCAACATACCAAACAAAATAAATAGGTATGTTGGTCAAAGCTTAGAACAGGAAAACATAGATATCACTCTGTTGGTCCGACTTCTCATGACGACTTCTCATTACTCTTGTCCGCTTCACAACTTCATTATATGTGAATTGATTTTGATCAAAATTGACATAAATATATGCCATCACGCGACATACTTGTCGCACACAAATTGTAGATGGATGGGTCAAAGGTTGAGATGGAGGTATTTATCTCTCAAGAGACTGTTGTTGTTTCATCTGCATCTCCTAAAACTACATAAAGAAAACAATTCTCTTGTTCATAAATTTGAAAATTCAAGTTAAAATGGATATGATCCTTTAAGCCATGAACAAAATGAAACTATATTCGGCAAAAGCTAATCCAACTGATATTGAGAACAAAAAAAACAACGTGAATAAGAAATAAAAGAACATTAATCCCTGACTTCGGAGGACACTTAGTAGTAGGAAATAAGATGACATCAATGGTGGACTTTGATTATCCTACAAACATTATATTTAACGGACTCTAAATCTCTGACAAGGAAACTGTGTATTTATCTATCCAAAGCCTGGTTACTCAGATCAGAACTACTCAGCATCTGATTGTTTTCTTTTTATTGTCATGTTGTTACATAATTTATTTTACTTTGTAATGCTATAACATTGTTTTTGCTTTGCAATAAAGTATTATTATTATTATTATTATTATTATTATTATTATTATATTCAATTGTATATAATACCTAAATTATAATCGATAATGATTGTTGCTTAGCCTTGCCCTTGCCCAACATTTTTTTCACAAATCATTAGTTTGCTTAAAATTTAAATTTTATTTGGAAGTTAATACAATTTTAAAAATATAAGATAGAATAAAGATGTTTCTTTAATTTTCAAATAGCATAATTTGTTAGACAGGGTTTTTAATTTTAAGTAAAATATGCCATATTAAGTAATAAAATAAAACAAACATACCAGTCCTTGTCCAAACCACAATCCAAAAAAAAAACAAAGTAAAAACTTTGAAAGCTGGCAAAATTTTGTATACACGTGAAGGAAGTGAGGCCGGGTGCTCCGGATGGGTAAGCACCTTCTGTCTAGCTAGCTACACCCGTCACGTGCAAGTCAATTTTGAAAATGAAAGGAAAAGATCTATACATATATGACTTTACGATAAAGGTAAAAATCTACTACCACAAGGGAACTATTCAAAATATATAATAAAAAAAATAAATAAAAAGAATTTATGAAAGATTGTTAAATGTGCTGTCATGTCCAATAACATAATAAATAAAATACTATCAAAAACTCATGTTTTATTTATGAAGAAATAAGGAAAAATTATATTAGTATGATATAAATATGAATTATACATTGACTTAATGTCAAGTTGCCGTATTGTCTACACTTAGAAACATATTTTATTCTTCCCTAATGAGAATTGCGGCCCATACATAACGGTTTCTGATTGCAGTATTATGTAGGCTGTTTCTGGTACCATTAGGTTTTATGATGATAGATAAAGGATCGCACCAATGGTAGGATGGTTTGTGTTCTAGCTATCATTTTAGTTATGATAAAGAAAACTGAATATCAGTGGGAATTGCAATAAACATCGAAAAAAAAGAGAGCATACAATGTATGCTATTTAATTTGGCAAAAAATTGAAATAAGATTGATAAAAATGGGCTGAAAATTATATAAAATTAAATCAGACTTTAAATTTTTATTGGTTTAATTTCTTAATGCTGACGTAATAAATATTGTATGGCCTTGAACAAATATATGACAAAAGATTGGCAAATAATTGAGCAATACGCTCTTTTCCTATGATTATTATTCAGATTCCATTACAGCGCACAGGGATTTTATACTTTTAATGTTCAAGATGACACAGGGCAATATATATAATTTTTTTTAATTATTAGTTTTTAAAAGTGTTCAACTTTTCATTTAATATTCTTTATGATCTTATAAAGCACCGACTTATATATCATGTAGACCTGTATGTTTTCCCATGCTCATCAAGTTTTAGGGTATGTCTTAATCAGCAATTAGAACATAGTATTACATGTACTATTTTTATTTTTTCATTTCCGTTTCTTATGTATTGCTTACATGCAAGCTGCAAATTTCTTTAGCGCTCAACGACGGTTTCCATTTTTTTTTTTTTTTTTTTTTTCTTTTTTTTACCTTTATCATAGATCTCACTAACCTTAGTGGTTAAACTTTTAAATGCCTTATTGTTGTCCGATAAAGGCCGATAAGCTTGAGACTCCATATAAAACATCAGCGTTAAATGCTCTACAATCATTGTTAAATCTTGTTGAGCTTGACCTGCATTGAAGGTCACAGTAACCCTAATTAGCAAAAACATTCAATCTCTTGTCAAATGTCTTAAAGCCTTAAACTTGAAACTTAAAATTTAAAATTTCCATTGTATTTTTCTGTATCAAGTAAAACATTTCCTTTTATTGGTATTTTACAATAACCAGACTAACGATTGTTTAGCGGAAACGAAATAAAACGTCACACTTGGCATCACTTCCGGTGTTAACATGTTGAACAACCATTGTGTTCTTTTTGAAAATTTATTTTTATTTAAGGGAGCATATAACGATTTTTGTATCGACTAAAGTAAGTTGACAATTTCAAACACTTTTTAAGATTATTGGATTTCCATAGAAATTATTGCATAATTCATTCCTTAATCAAGTACTATGATAGTTATTAGGTTGATAGACTCCTTGAGTTCATAATTATGAAACATTGCCTCTAAAATCATCATCACTTGTTGAACACCATCAGTTTGGCTTGTAATAACACTGCTTATAACAAAAAAAAGATACATTAACACTTGATTTTAACAAATTATTATTAAAACTGAAAATTATATATATATATATATATATATATATATATATATATATATATAACACTCAGACTCGTGTATATAATCCTTAATAATTCTCTGCAAACATTTACTCTATGAATCATAAAAAGTCACATTATTTGATTTGGAAATTATTATACATGTACATAATTTTAGATGTCTACTTGTAAAATATGAGAGATACTTGTAACTGTGTAAACAAGTGGATAGCAACAATTTAAAATATGATTTAGTGAAATGTTATGAATATTACTGATATAAATATGAGTTATCCGGTTTTTAAGTTATCTGCAAAGTGGACACGTATGTTTTGGTTAAAATAGAAGGAATTAATTGATGTTTTAGATTTTTGGCGTCACATATATGGATTTCTAATGCTAAAACGTCTGTAAAAACATGATTCTATGTAGAATATTTCAACCAAATTCGCATTATATCAATTTTTATTAAATTAAGACAAATTTTAAATGTCATTTATATTTAAATATAACGTTACTTTTTATAATCAGTCTTCTCCCGATAAATTGTTTCAGAAAAAAACTTTCCATTTTTATTTTTCTCCAAAAATAAGTGGCTGATTTTAACGAAACTTATTATCAATAATCATTAACTGATACGGGTGTGCTTTTCACTACTGTTTATAAAATAAAATGGGCACCTTAGCAAATAAATCACTTTGATTGGTTCAAAACTTTGCATTTTTGCTACAGTCGTTTTTTCATTGACTTTCTGAAACTGACATCGCTTTTTATGCTTGAGTGATTTTTTGGTAAAGTGGGAGACTTCCGTTATTGTGCTTATCACAAGTTACTGTTCACAATTAAGTTAAAGGGTCGGAACAAAGCATTATTAAACAAAGTTTTACATTTGACAAAAAAACCATGCATAACCATCTGATTTCTCCAAAAAAGTGTTGATAATATTCGTTTTAAGTTTCTTTGTCAAAACTTAACATACATTATATGCACAATGTATTTTCGTAAAAATACAAATTTTAATTTCAGGCGAATAAGCCAGCATTGTTAAGCAATTCAGTGGATTCGATTTCTTTAATTGGAGTCTATAAAGCAGAAGTATTGTTTTACTCAATTATGATTTTTTTAATTAGGCAATAAAATTCAATTATTTCAAACTTTCACATAAGGGCTCGTTATATCTTTCTGTTAAATCAGTGTTAATGATGTTACAGACAACATTTCTTCTGTTCATTACAATTTAACTCTGGTGTGCTAAACAGAGATAAGAAAGATCTTTGTTAGATAAAGACAAATTATTTGTTGTTGGTTGTAAAGTTCTTTAACGTCACATCAGCAATTTTTTAGGTTTTCGGGACAAGAGCAAGGTTGTATTCTTTAAGGATATATCTAAACACAAGAACCAGAGTCCTTACACTAGCGCACGACTGTTGGGTAAAGGTGCTGGCTCACAGAGTCAGTATTCCGCAGACAAGCATATCGCTATAGTTAGATTATCCTGGTATCAGCTGAACAAGTCGATACTCTAATGCCAAATACCAGGCTAGAAAGCAGTTTCTCAAATTTTGTAGTCTTATTTATAACCGGGCAGTGGTATTAATCCCCCTATCCGTCTCTCGAGGCGGACGCTTTAACACTGGGCCAATGAGACGAGTTTGTTAGCTGAAGAGCAGTTTTAAATTGGCTACGCGATATAGTAAAATTTCAAATCAGAACTTTTTTGTGATTATTTAAAATTTATCTTTTCCATCACCTTAAAAGATATAACACAGAAAAGGAAAAAACAAATTTTGTATAAAAAAAAATGTAATAAATTTCCCATATATCAAAGACACTTTTAGACAACTTAAACCTATCCTTATAGAGTTTTGAAAGATTGCGGCTACTTATAGTCGCTACAATTAACAGACAACTCAAAAAAAAGCGCTGACTAAACTGAAATCGTATCCTTTGAATGTTTTGCCAACATAGTCTGCTGCTAATGGCTGTTAGCCATTTGTCTGTATTTTACGTATGTTGAAGATAAAAGCAATAAGTTTTTTGTATTGAATTTTGGTGTTTTTGCATAAAAAACACTGATTCTAAAATTACACCAGAAATAGGAAGAGTTAATTTTGCATGGTTATCCTCTTATCTATTAAGTAATATATTATTACGTGTTCTGTCTGCTAACAGAAAAGCTTTTTCAGATGCATTGATATTTATTGAAACAATTTGGAGGTAAACAAAGACAAGAGTAGCTGTACGTACATGACTTAATTAAAGAGCAATGCATAACTCTTTGCTTCGGTTAAATTTTAGGATAGATTTACTTCGTATCTTTTATTCATGATGTGTTTTCCTTGTAATTTTTTAAATTGATATTTAAACCCATCTTAAAAAATACATTATCTAAGGTTTTTCAAAGTGCGTAATATTTTATTTTAGCTTTTATAAATTGCCATTATCCTTTTATTGTTCCATTGTTGCGGTCAATGTCTATATCACAACGCATTAATTCAACATAGATCTCCAAATTAATCCTGGTCATAATTCACCGAGTTCAGGACATGTCTGTTTCAATTTCTATTTGTGTGTTATAAGATAAGACGCAATAAAATGCAGGTTTAGACATATTGGAGAGTTCAATATGTGCGTTACAATAAACTTTGATGGAATGTTAAACGTCCACAAATCTATCTTTATCATGATGTACCGGTATGTTTGTCTTCTTATATAAATAAAGCAATTATCTTAAACCAAGCGTAAAATTCGAAAAGATTCAGATTCTAAACATGTTTGTCATTATTTTATACATGGATCTGAATACTTTAGACATAAGCTGTCCTCCTGACTTTGACACTATCGCTAAATTCACATTAAAGTGCATTATTGCCTTACGTATAGTACGTTACTATAAAGTTTTCTTACACTAGAATCTGCCAAAGTGCTTATCCATCCAGCTTGGGTTTTGGTTTTGTTATGTGATTATGAAAAAATGAGCAGTCCAATCTTTAATGAATAAATCCGTTAAGTAATTCTTTTGGTTGGAAGAATACCACAAGCAGAGATTTTTTTATATAATTATATAATCGTTTGTCAGCCGACTAAACTTACCTGGGTATATTCTGCACTTATTAGGCAGAGGTTGAATATTTTGTAAAAAAAAAAAAAATTAAAAATCATTACTGTGTGCACTGTATATAAATACCTAAAAAACATAATATTTTACATATGTACACAAATAATATCCAATCTTCACTTTTCCACTTTTGATAAATTTGGAATTATTTGTCAAAGCAAAAGTTAAGTTAATAGTTGAAGAAAATTTGGTTTTAGTTGATCCCATTATGAAAAAAACCTTAACACGGTCTTTAACTCAGTGTTAAGATTTCCCACCTTTTTTGACGGTCAGTTACTTAGAATACTTTCAAGAGTTTTACAAATCTTTCAAATGTTATGTTATTTATAGAAATGTTTGTGTTACGCTTGGCTAAATTCGCTGTTCTTTTAACCTCATATTCCACTGATATTTTTTCATCCATTGATCCATGATGCTTGTTCATTTGAAGTGTACAAGTAAGGTGTCTCTTTTTCTTCCCTAAGCTCTAACTATTATTCTAAACACGTAATATGGAACAATTGTGAGATATTTGCAACAAGATAACAAGATTATTTCTCGATGTTTGTACCAATTAAATGCTTTATTATCTTTTTTCACGAGATTAGATATTTATACATGATGTGGGAATTCTTATTTCTTTCTGAGCAGTGATTTTCTTTTTACTGACGACGATGCTGATTGATTAAATCAAGTACATTTAATAATATGTTTGAAACAGGAAAAAACTGTGATCGAAATAGCGGCTGTGATTTTCGATAAAAAAAGCGGGATGAAATATACTATCTGGAGTTTTGTTTAACGAAATGGCATGAACTATACTATTTAAGGTTTTCGGTAGCAAAGTGTCATTTACTATTAAGTACATTTTCTATCTGATGTTATCAACTATAAACTCAATCCATTTACTAATGGTAAGTTTTGTATCTAACGAGGTTTTGTATAGAACGAATTTTTTACAAAAATCAAATCAGGTTTTACTTACTTTGAGGAAACGGTTGCATTTACTATACTATTAATAAAACTTTTTTCTTTTTTTCTTTTCTCTTCCTCTTCTTCCTACTCAAATTCTTCTTCTTCTTCTTCTTCTTCTTCTTCTTCTTCTTCTTCTTCTTCTTCTTCATCATCTTCTTTCTCTGCTTCTTCCTTTTCTTCTTCTTCTTCTTCTTCTTCTTCTTCTTCATCTTCTTTCTCTGCTTCTTCCTTTTCTTCTTCTTGTTCTTGTTCTTCTTCTTCTGTTTCTTCTTCTTCTTCTTCTCCTTCTTCTTCTTCTTCTTCTTCTCCCTCTTCTTCTTCTTCTTCTTCTTCTTCTTCTTTTATAAGAGGTTTTCATTTACTATTAGATGTTTTTTATGAAACTTTCTTCTTCTTCTTCTTCTTGCTTGCTTGCCTTTGTATGACGAAATTTTCTATTTTTTTTTAAATTTCAAAGTCATTTTAAATAGAATTCCAAAATATGAACTCTCGTATTTCGTTATAGTCCAAATGCTTTAGAAAAACAATCATCATACGCTGGTCTGTTTGTAGATAAAACTATGATTATCATTATCCATATACACAAAAGATGCCAAGCTTTCTTGCGAACAGATCAATATGTTGTTGAAGAAAGTTTAGGTTTTCGTCTTTCTTGACAAGGGGTTCAAGTTATCCGTTCTCGCCAAAAGAACACAAAATGTGATGTTCTGGAGAGTTACTTGCCCTCTGCCAATTGACATAATTGTTTAACTGCTGTCTTCGAACATATATATTTTTAGAAGTGTCAGAAAAAAGTTCGATTCAAGCTTTAGATTTAAGGTTTAATATTTATTGAAAAAATCCTTAAAATAAATGAATGAATCCATTTTGAACAATTTTTAATAAAAAATGTTTTTCCGAAACATTACATAACGTATAAATTGGAAAACTCCAAGCGAATAATTGTCAATGATGAGAGTCATGAAATTATTTATCACAAAGGCTTTAATTTATTGATTTTATTGCAAATATTAATTAGTCGGTCGTTCATTATAATTATCTTGAACGCACATATGAGTACATTTGATACAATTAAAAAATTGCACGATTTATACTTTTTACCGGTTTAATTTCATAAAATATACTCAAAAGTAGCACATGACACAACTAAGCCAAGTAAATGGGTAAGCAGTTTAAAATGATAAGCATAAGCATAACCCTTTTATTATTATTATTATTATTATTATTATTATATTATTATTATTATTTGAAAACACGCTCCTGTAAATAACTGTTTTCATCATTGTGAAATGTTAGCCATATTCCATAAAAATACTCTTCCAGTATGTGTGCATTTTTGCATGCTGAAAAGAATAAGATGCTTATATAGAAATAAACAACGGTTTCGCCAGAGAGTTGTCGCAATGTTGATTTCTAAGAATGCAAACTCGTTACATATTTCTGCTTAAAGTGATTTATGGAATTTTTTTTACCTAGTTTTGAGCAACAATAACACATCATTTTAACAATTACCCATTATTTCAGCAACATGAGAACAAACAATTCGTCTTTCAAACCGTTAATCATCATTAAATTACTAAACGAATTTATAATTCTAAGAGTCCCTTCAATTTATACAATTAAACGACAAAGTATGCATTATTCTTCAGATTCTAATTCTATTTAGCATTGCATAAGCGATTTGTTTTTTTGTTTTTGTTTTTTTTTTTCATTTACTAATTGAAATAGAAAATACATTATTTTTTAAAAGATATTGCTTTAAAAATACGAAAAATTAAGGTTCAATGCTCAACGGTTTTGTGAGAGACGTGAATTGCATATTAAGCCATTAAGAATCAGCATATTTTACTGAAGTTGTACTTAACTAATTATAAGGTCGGTAGTCCATTGTTTGAATTGATGTTTAGATTGAAAGGAATGGTTGCTTTGAATGTTAAATACCTCAGAACTTGTACAACTGCGGCAACGCAAATGATTATAGAGAAGTAATCAAATTGATTTATCCAACTAATTCTTATAACTTTACTGAAGAGATATTAATTATTGCAAGGTTTCTCGGTTTTCCGGCTAAGCTTATAGCAAACATTAAGTATAATAATCACTAGATTCCAATTTGTGCACGTGTTATCGCCATTTTATATGACCGAATGGTTTGTTGTCCGTCTGCAACATTGTTGGCCGGTGCGCTTACACATTAATTGTGACCTATCACGTTGGTTGTATCTATGACATTGTGGGCCTTTGTGCTTACATATGAACGGCAACCTTTGACATTCTTGGCCGGAGTGTTACGTACACATTGCTGGAAATCCAATAACATTGTGGGCCAGTTTGCTTAAACATTAAAGAGATGAGGTGCTTATCTATCCGGAGCACCCGTCCTCACTTCCTTGATGGAAGTTCACGTGTGTTACTAAATTTGCCAGCTTTCAAAGTTTTTACTTTGTTTTTTGGGATTGTGATTTTGACAAGGACCTGGTATGTTTGTGTTTTATTAATAGTAAGCCTATCACATTGTGGGTCTTTGTGCTTACATATTAATGGGAACTGATAACATTCTTAGCCGATAAGCTTACACATTGCTGGTAACATATGACATTATAGGTAGGTGTGCTGAAACATTGCTTGTAACCAATTACATAGTGGAACGGTGTGCTTACCATTTGCTGTCTTTTTATTAAATCATTGGCCGACGGGCACACAATCTTGCCTTTTACCTACGGCATCGCTTGACGGATTTACTTACACATTGCTGGTTATCTGTGGCATCATTCTGGGTCAAAGCGTTTTCACATTTACGACTGGTATTAGTACAAAGGCAGATAAGAAATACTTATGGTGGCTTATTTCTGACATCGACATAATTTTAGTCCACATAAAATTATCTCAACATGTCGACTTAATATCGTGACATCATGAAAAGTTGTGATACCAAAATAAAAGTTAAGATATGTAACACGACTTGCCGCGATACTTATGTTGACCAGTCGTGATAATTATCTTGATATCTCGACTTATTTTTATCGCGGCAAGTCGTGTTAATTATCTCAACTTTTTATTTTGGTATCACAACTTTTCATGATATTATCACAACTTTCCATGATATTATCTGGACTTGCCAAGATATTAAGTCCACATGTTGAGATAATTTTATGTGGACTAAAATTATGTCGATGTCAGAAATAAGCCACCATAAATACTTCTACAAACTGTTACTTTTATCAAATGAGCACTTCAATGAAAACTTCCGTCGTTCTTATGCTACTTAATTCTTTCATGAGTGTAACAATTGGATTAATGGTGTTTTATGCCACAGTCATATATATTGAAGCGGTCAGTTAAGAGATGGTAGAGGTTATCTCGGCAAACAAACTGACAAATTTTCTTACACTGGAATCTACCCGAGTGTGATTCGAACCCAGGCGGTAAGAAACGGTGAGAGGCGCGAAATCGGTAAGCGCAAACTTAAGACCACTCCGGCACACAAAAGACAAAATCGTTAAAATTACAATAGATAAATATAAACTTGTATGTGAGTTGGCAAACGTGAAGAAACTCTTTAAAAAAGGAGTGAACAAGCATAGTCATTAAACTATAGACTTACATTTCGCCTGTTAAGGATACTATTATGAAAAAATGTTGCTCGAGTGCTTTCGATTATGTTTCAAATGACTTCTATAGCTACTTAATGAATGTATAACCCATGGTAACATTTTGTTTACAACTTTGTCTTATATATCTCTATCTAAATGTTTGATATCACGCAATTAGCCAAGAAATGTCTTAGATCTGAGCTTGAATAAAGATATATGTATAGTTTATTTCACATGAACATCTATATTGTGATTGAAAGATGGGAAAGAACAGGAAATGTATTCTCAATTTACAAAATACATACGGAAAATATTTTTCTTAAACAAATGCTGTTTTTCCTTAATTGGTTATATCACAAATATCTAGTGAATTTTTCTTCCGTGTCAGCAGTTTATCCGAGCATATTTGTTTCTATAAAACATCAAGCACCATATATCAAGTGAAATAGACTACGTGCTAAAATGACAGTGGGCCATCCATATTGTAATACCACTGACTTTTATCTTGCCAGCAGGTTAACGACAAATCTCTTGTGTAATAAAGCTACCTTAAGAGTTTTCGAATACTGATCCAGCATGTTGCATATTTAGTTTACAAAGCACCCATAGCAGACACTTTACCTAACTTTGGGACGTGAATAACACTATTGTAAAGTTTCGTTTTATAGCCTTATCAAACCTCGAAACAGCGTCAACCTCCTAGCTTCGTATGTCTCGAGATAGGAATGTTGGCCGCTGTTCAAAGTTTGGAATCTTTCTTCTAATTAATATTAATATTGCTTCCGAAAGGAGTTTGAATCTCCACTTGTAAACTTGTAGGCTTGTACTGTGACATGTTCTATCCCCGTTTGTAAGATATGCGTAGCCATTCAATTTTACAAACAAATACTGAAAAATGTAGAATTTTCTTTTTGTTTTATCAGTAGACAATTGAATTAAAAATTATCTACACTGTGTTTGCATATTTTGACACTCTTTAAATGATACCATTTCTGAAAACTGAACTACATGCATTTATAGTCAAAATATAATATTATTTATTTTATTATACAAAAAATAAATGAAATGAGAAAATCTGGTTCTATCGAGGTTTGCTGCATGTTCCTGTCTTTAACTGGCAAGAAACATTCTTGTGACGTCATAGGTAGAAGACCTGCTTAATGAGAAGATTTGAATCGGACATGAATCAAAAGGATCAATCTGTCTGTTGTTTCATAGATACTAGTATAAAAGGCTCATTAAAACCAACAGCTCTGTTGTAAATAGTGAATAATTTCTGATTGTAAAATTACTGACCAGGCTAAGTAAAGATTCGACAAATGTCCCGGTAATGCAATTGCTACAGCATTATTCTAAAATAGGAAGGGAGCTTGTTTCCAATTATTATAAACCTACTCTAGTTACAATTTTTTCTGAAATAATTTCATCTTTACTCTAATACTGCAAATTATCATTTCTATCGATACGCATGTTCACAAAATAATTATGGAAATGAAAGTTAATAAACTTAAGATTTTGGAATCGATATTTGAGATGTGTCCGTTCTCGATCATCTTCCGGATACTTTAACATATGCATAGATGCTATAAACTAGCATAATTATCATGTGATTGCTTTTATAATCATATCTTAAAAATCATTATTTTGTTGAGGTCATCTGGAATTGTGTTTGATACGTCGTGTATTTAAGAAACATGGAACGGAGCTAGGCTTCTTAGTGACCCACATACTTTCCCCTGAAATATTACATTCTATATATTTCTTTATAGACAATTGCTGGCGATATTTTTTTAAGCAGAACCAGACAAAATATTCAGAAGAGACTTTAAGATATCCATATTATAACATATGTTACTGTATCCAATATGAATATGTCTATCAAAATGTCTTGGGATTTGTGATTGAATTTTATAGATTTTGGCGTTTAACTGATCTGATTTTTGCAACGATCATTTTTTAAAACATATGTCATGCATGTTTTTTTTAGTAATCCTCTTTGCTTATTCTGAAGAATACGCAAGAGTTTTGATCTAGATTTCTTAATTACCATAAACTTGAAAATTAAAACTAATATATGATATTCTATTAAATAAATGACCTTTAATCATACATCTCAATTCTGGAAATAAAACTTAAGAATAAATTCATATAAAAATAAAATATGCAGAAAAAATAATTTCAGAGGAACTTGCTATAGCATCCACCTCTATATAAAGGTCATTTGTATATAAAAAAAACTCTTTGCTTCATATTTCATAGAAAGAACTTCTTTATAAGAACACCTGTCTATAAAGTCAGCGTTTTTTTGACTTATTCTTAAAAAACATTCCAAAACCGTTCTAAATATTAAAAAATGTCTATGATGAAAATATTTGGTCTATACATCAGTTCTGCAAAGCGCCTTTTCGCCCACTTAACGATAAGGTTTCGATAATAAAGCGAGCTAAGCGACCAATTATCAGAATGCCCTTGCAGATACCAGTAAGCGGAAGATTGCGTTTTCGCTCGCAAAAGTTTGTTTTCTCCGGCCACTCCGCTTTTCTATACCGTCTTTGAAATTACCGCCTTGATATTAATGAAAAATTCTCAACTGTGGCATTTATATTTATGGGACTGTCGAATTATTTTAATCTTGATCGAATATGTAGTGGATTTTTACTTCAGATTTTTACTAACCTCGGTCAATTTATACCCTCATGGGTATGCAATGTGACATATATATTTATTTTATGTGTAAATATAAAAATAATCTTCTACCTATCCATCTTTTATTTACAAGTATGGTCAGTTATGTGAATAAGAGCCAATGCTTTCTATTTTCGATTTATATGAATATAAAAATATATTAAGTAACGGAAGTATACGAGATAGCGAAGGAAGGAATATCGTATATATCTATCGAGATCCCATTTATGACGGAAATATCCGTTATTTCTTACTGACAATATGAACGTACAGATGTCTCAAGTTCTTAGTTTGTCAGTGATTTTTGACATTTTTATACAAGATCAATAAGTTTATATTCTATCTTGAAAAGGTCAACAACCATGATTATAGTTGTAGATAAAGGTTAATCTTCATCTGAAATTAGGGATAACATTTTCCTCTGTCATATCAAAACATCAACCTAGGTCAACTCGCGAAGTCAGATTCTGAATTGCGATTTTAGTTTAGTTGCAAAATATATTATAAGAAAGTCGAAGGTCAACTAAGTAATTTTAGGTAATCGCAAAGTCACATTCTGAAATGCATTTTAGTTGCAAAATACATTAAAAGAAAGTCGAAGGTCAACGAAGTAATTTTAGGTGAACGCGGAGTTACATTCTGAACTGCAATTTTAGTTTAGTTGCAAAATACTTTAAAAGAAAATGGAAGGTCAACTAAGTAATTTTAGGTAATCGCGAAGTCACATTCTGAATTGCAATTTTAGTTTAGATGCAAAATACCGTTTAAGAAAGTCGAAGGTCAACTAAGAAATTTGAGGTAAATGCGGAGTCACAGTCTGAATTGCAATTTCAGTTTAGTTGCAAAATACCGTTAAAGAAAGTCGAAGGTAAACTTAGTAATTTAGGTAATCGCAAAGTCATATTCTGAATTGCAATTTTAGTTTAGTTGCAAAATACCGTTTAAGAAAGTCGAAGGTCAACTAAGTAATTTTAGGTCAACGCGGAGTCATATTCTGAATTGTAATTTTAGTTTTGTAGCAAAATACTTTAAAAGAAAATGGAAGGTCAACTAAGTAATTTTAGGTCAACGCGGAGTCATATTCTGAATTGTTATTGAATTTATTTGCAAAATACTTTATTAGAAAATCGAAGGTCGTGTTTTTACTCATTTTTAGGCCATCACGGAGTCCGACTTAACGCTAAGGTTCTTCATTAGGAAATACGGAATACTAATATTTTTCCTTAATTGATTTGCTTAAAAGTGTATTTTTATGTTGGTATTGCGATATGCAAGTATTGCAATTATTGTAAAATGCAGATCAATCTTGGCTTAATTAAAAATGGGTTTTATTTAAGTGTAAAACAGAAGCTATTTTCCTTCCTGAATTTGTGCACAATCCTTTACAGACAAATGTAGTTATATAGCTTGTTAATAAGTTGATGTATAATTTGTTTGCTTTTTTTAATATTTACCACGACTTATTTGTACTCGTTTGCAACGTTATTCGATAAGTATAAGAGATACAAAATTTCACAAAAGAAAAAAATTACTGCAATAAGATGTTTATTAACTAAACGCTTCTTTATATTTTTAGGTGCATACGCACTAGGTTCAATAGACCCTAGCCTATATAAGATAGTTGATGAGGACGATGATTACGAAGTACCCCCTGATCATATAGGTAGAATATGGTTCGCTGTGGAATATGAACGAGAAACTGAAAAATTACTTGTAACACTTATCAAAGCAAAACATTTACCCGTCAGACAATTTGGAAATAATAGCAGTTGTGATCCTTTTGCAAGGTAGGTTTAACACATAAGAGTCAACAGTAGCTTTTTATAATTGTTTGTGAACTTTGTTTTCATGATTAAAATGATTTGCTTTTCTTAAAAACATTATGTGAATGTATGAACCAATCTGAATTTAAATCTTTACTTCCCCTCTTTTCAATAACAGTCTCGTTGATGGATGCGTTTCGTATTGAAAAAAGGTTACTTATTTATTTATTTATTTATTTATTTATCTATTTATTTATTTATTTATTTATATTTTCAAGATAAAAACATAATTATTTTAAGAAATGTAAATACTAACTGGAAACTACATTTAGAAATTATTTCCACCTTAAAAAAAATTAAAAAATATTTTTTAAAAAAAATTTAAATAATGTGATTATAAACGTGATCGGTAAATCAATTGGCCATCTTTAATGACCAGTTGTCATGACAACCACAAACAGTTAAAAATCCCTACAATCGAAACGCTATTGTGCATGACAGGATGTGAAACTTCTGCTGTTTTTGTTTTCAGCCTATTGCTTCGTTGTAACCATGACATCCCGAGATCTTTAGCATTACAATTTGTACTTATTAGTTTTCATGATTTTGAAAAGTTCTAAAATTGCTATTATTAGAATTTTAGAAAAAAAAAACTATGAATCATTATAGTCTAATTTTAGCTGTCTGTTAATGAAATTGTTTGAATAAAATTGTTAAGATCTGAAAATAATTACCCAGTTATAACGTTCTGAAAATAATCACCTTATTTTTTGTATTCATTCAGCAAGTTAAAATTGATTTTTTTCAAAAAGTTATTTTTCAATTATTTCTTAAGATTTAGGAATTCTAACAAATAAATCAATGCTAGGGATAATCAAAAAGAGACAATGACCCAAGGCTATTTTATCTGAATTAGTATCAACAAACATCTTGAGTTTTCTTGTTAATAAAATATAAGAGAAATCAGAGTCGATTTGTATATCTTATCAATAAGCCTTATCCATTACTAAAGTCTGTGTAACCCTGTCGCTCAGGAAATATAGAACATGCAAATAATAACAGAAATGTCTTTAATTAGAGAGAAAATTACAAATTTGAAACAAACATTATGCCAATAGTAACGTAGAACTTTTATGAAGGGACATAAATAGCAAAAGATAATGAACGGATTTTTTAAATATAGCAAAATCTTTATATGATATGCAAAAACGTAGAATGATAGCATGACTGATTTTAATCACGTCTAGTAAGTTGTCATATTCTATTTTTTTAAAACCCATTCAGCTGTCTTAAAAGTGCTTGAATATTTCATTCAGTTGCCATTCATCCTTTGGTTATTTTAATCAGTTGCCATTCAATCTTTGATAATTTCAATCAGTTGCCATTCAATCGTTTGATAATTTCAGTCAGTTGCCATTCAATTTTTTTGATGATTTCAATCAGTTGCCATTCAATCTTTTGATAATTTCAATCAGTTGTCATTCAATCTTTTGATAATTTCAGTCAGTTGCCATTCAGTCTTTTGATAATTTCAATCAGGTGACATCCAATTTTTTTTTAATATTTCGATCAGTTGTCATATAAGTTTTAATGTTTTATTAAAAATTGTATTATGAAAAAGTCTTAAGACTTTTTTTTATAATTAATGAATTTATGGTACGGTACCACGTGGCAGGGATATAAACTATTAATCTTACCTGAGCGGTTTGATTCCATCTTGGATTTCCGGTTCCGTTTACCATCTCAGGAGTGTTATTCTCAATATAAGTAAAATATCTTGATTGGAACGTAAATATTAATTCCTTCATTACACTCTAACACAACTACAACACGGGGTAGGTATCTACTTCATGCTGCTTTTTAAATACTGTCATATACCACTTTTTGAATTTAATCATAAAATAAATTCAAAAAGTTGTATATGACAATACGAAGGAAAGTTTTTAAAAAAGAATAGGAAGGTGAAGGAAACAGTAACACGGGTCCTAACAAAATATGAAACGAAACATATGAATATTTTATATCCTGGTTTTATAAAATTTATTTTGTCATCATCATCATCATCATCATCATCATCATCATCATTATTATTATGATTATTATTATTATTTTATAGAATTTATTTAATACCAGATGAGAGAAGATATTTACAATCAAAATTTAAAAAGAAGACATGTAATCCCAAATTTGAAGAAAGCTATGTATTTCAAGTAAGTATCCTTTATCTACAGACCTATAACAGACAAAAATTTGACCAAAATAATTCCCATTTAGTCTTTAGAACATCCTGTTTTTATTAAACAACCCTTCCATTAAATATATATGTTTAAAAAGTATCGGCTTTGGACTAATGCGGTTAAACTTGATTTGCATTTTCACAACTTTCACTCCCGTCCTTCGTTAACTCTTGTCATGGGGCCTAAAATGCCATTATCAAATTCCTCTTAAGTCCTTATACCATCTTATAGTATATATATATATATATATATATATATATATATATATATATATATATATATATATATATATATATATATATATGATAAAATTCTTGTAAATGGATTTTAATGAACACAATTCCCTTCAATGTTTAAAATAACGTTGTGTTAATTACTTGTAAAATCGTTTTATGTCTCTAAAAATCACCAACTAGTATTCTGAAAACAAGCTTGATGTAATGTTGCAACGATAATTTAGGCTGTAAAATATAGTTTTTATCATATATCTGTAATCAGTAAAGTAATTTAACATGGAGAATATATATGACTAATATCCATTCAGATTATACTTGCAATTTTCGATTTTAGCACCAAGTTGATAAAACAAGTTTTTTTTTATTTCACCATTTGATTGACTTTAAGATTACTGTTGGTTAATAATATAACTGAATAAAGTCAGATTTCCCAGATGACGAGAAATATCAATTCTGATTGGTTGGCGAAAAAAGGTCAGAGGTTAACCTAATAAATGTTCGGGTTATTTTTTCATTAGAATAAGTAATTTATAAAGTAAATGTTTTGGTATTAATTGAGCATTTATTTCAGTGTATTGAGATAATCTGGCGCAATATCTATAAGAGCTCTGAGATTGACATACGGACGTCAAACTTTTATCTATGTCCCTAGAGATAAGGTTTTTTCAGTTTCCAAAGTCGCTGTCGTCAATACACGATTGTTAATCATTTATTGAAAAAGTGTCATTTATATCGTTTAAAATGTTAAAAAAACATTTTGTATGATTAATCATTTTGCGTCATCAAATCAGTTTTAGGTACCACATTGTAAAAGGTAAATTGAAACGTTCAAATATTTCTTTATAATCAAGACTAGGGAAAAATGTGATAATGGAACAATATTTTAAATTGGAACGGAACACATTTCTGCTACATAATAAAACTTATTGATATTGATTACCATAAAACATTCTATTTCTACAAAAAGAAAAAAAAACTATCATTACCATACCAGTTACAATTTGAGAGCATCAGAATTTGCGATCGTTAACTGGTAAAATAAATATATCAATATCATCAATACCTAGCAAGCGCTTCACTCCCTTTCCGTCTACTTTCTCACAAAAAATTACAATTCTATATTAAATTATCGGTAGTTTGTCTCGTTATTTTTAGATCCATTAGCGAGCATGTCACTAATAAGTTTCTGTTTTCATTAGCATTGTTTAAAGATTTAATGAATACGGTGCCCACTTGACAATTTTGTCTGAAAAAAGCCGTCTTTCCGACCTAAGACCGTAACAATCTTGTCCATTAGTTTGTTACAAATTACAGAATTAAAAAGGTTCTATGTTGCATACCCTTAACTCATTGTAACTAATGCTTTACTAAAACAAAACTCCTATACATCTTAAACAAAATGTTCAACCATTTTGTATACAAGTGAGGTTACAAGCAACCTTGGTTGATTAAGCTGCATGAGGAATGTGTCTAATAATTTCGATGTTGCAACGTTTTAACGAAAAGTAATTTTTATAACCTATTATTATTATTATTATTATTATTATTATTCTTACAGGTATCATATAGGTCCTTACAAGATAGAGTATTAAAATTTACCGTTTTCGACGTCGATCGACATAAACGACATAATGTCATAGGACACGCCTTATATCCATTGAAGGACCATGACGGAGAAAGTAACGAACGCCTTGTTATGTGGCGAGATTTGGACCGAGAGGTTGCGGAGGTAAGATCGTTTTAAATCAACACTAATAGTAGTACAACATAATTGAACAGTTGAAAAAGAAGCACAAATTTATGATTATCTTTAAACCATTTGCGTTGTTAGTTGATAAATCCGCATTACGCTGGCGCCAGTTATGAATTCAGTGTTTTATTTCGTATGATGATTTTGACTTTTGACACAAAGTTAAGTTTTTTAAGCCAAAAATAAACAAACTGAGCTAATATTTTTACATAGTAAGATTGATGTTGCATATTTGATTGTTAAACTACATAAATTATTGCAAAGTAACAAGATGCAGCTGAAACTGTCGAGAATTTATTTTTGCATCATTTGTAAATGTCATAATCGTGATTGCCTTGTCGAAGAATTGCTCGTGAACGTGAAATAAAGATGTGCTTTTTTCCTTTTTTTCGCTTTATTTTATGCTGTGAGGTGTTCAAGTTCAATTTATAAATGTTCTCGTTACAATATTTTTATATTAATAAATGATTCCGTAATAATGGAATTTTGTTCATAAAAGTTACGAATCCGTTACGATTTTGATGCTCTGCTTTTAAAGGATTTCTGGGTCAATAAATGATTCGATATCAATAAATGTTGATTGTTTAAAAGCTTTGTTACAATGTTTCACAATGATTCTTTGTCATTAAATGGTTTTTTTATTAAAATTTTGAATGTCAATTAATGTCCTCTGTAAAAATATTTAGTAAGAATTATTATTGTCATCGTTTTTCCATCACAATGTTTTAATGTCAAGAAACATTCTCCGAAAATATAATTCGATGCGAAAAATGTTCACCGGCAATTGTGGTTTTTTTATTTTATTTTATTTTGTTTTGTTTGTTACAATTGGATCCTCGTCAATACCTCCATTGCAATGTTTTCATGTTAAACGCCCAAAGTACAAATTAATAGTTTAGGTATATATAATAGTCAATTTACAACACAAGATGTACCCAAAAATAAGTTTCATCTAAAATTTTGATGTTTCCTTGTAATGTAAGCATTAAGCAAATAAATACAATAGCGAGCATTAACCAATTTCAACATTTTAGATCTAAGTAAATATCTAGGCACTGGGCACAGTGATTGTCAATTTAACTGTATAATTAAATTCATAGGCTTAACGCATCAGACTTGTTTTACAACCTCCATTTTCAACAGAATGTCCTAAGTTCTGAAATATTAATATATCAATTTCACAGGTAATAATCGGCGATTTTTAATACTTACATAAGTAATTGATTTTTGAGATTTTTTTTCTTTCAGAGTGGAGCCGATAAAGGGGAATTACTCGTGTCATTATCCTACAACAATCATTTAGAGAGATTGACAGTTGGAATATTTGAAGCAAAAATGATGAAATCTGAAGGTGGCACACCTGGCGGTAAATAAACATTTTGTTAATAAGAGTGCATTGTGCAAAAAAACCTAACGAACAAAACAAATATCGGAATCTGGCTTCTAGGCATCTAAGCTATTAATTTCTCACACAAAATTACTTACTTCTAAATCTTAGTTCCCTCAGATACTAGATTTGCAGATGTGATAAAAGTTGAAAAAGTTGTTGAAAGGATTTTGACAACACCAGATATAAAGAATAATCAATTGCCTTATTGGTTTGAACAGCTTGCGTATGTAAAGCGTAAATTACTCACTTAATGTCGTATGTCTAAAGTAAACATGGTAATACGAGGAATTTGATATCGTAGAACATACATTGTTAAAATTGCAAAGTTTTGTCAAGCATTACATTAAGTTTTTTTACCTAATAGTTTATCAAATACGAATGTCAGTGTCCAATAACAATGTTAGTATTGTATTTTTAAAAAAGAACCTTATGGGAATTCTTAGAATATCAAGTCGCATGCAATTTTAAACCTTAATGATAAAAAAATCGATGCTGTTTCGTTTTAATTGATTATATCAAACGTATGAAATAGTTTGTTCCGCCTTCTGACACTTTTTAAAACGAATCATAATTCTAAAGTTAAAAAACGCAAATGCATACCATATATATATATATATATATATATATATATATATATATATATATATATATATATATATATATATATATATATATATATATATGAAAGAATGAAAGAAGACGCAAAATATTTGCGCGTGCTATTTTAATTTTATCTGTACACCAATCTGTCACAAAATATTTTCGGGAGGCATTGACATTGGCCTGTTTGTCAATGTGTCATCAAATGTTTTTCTGTAGACAAATTGTGCTTAATGATTTGCATTATGACCTGTTTGTCGTAATTTTTCGGGATACAAAAATTGTTTGACATGTCTGTCGCAAAATGTTTATGGATAGTGTTTAACCTAACTGTCACAACATGATTTGCGGGAAGTATATATGTGTATAGTCCACTTGATTTAAACACAGGTTAGAATTTTTCTAGCTTTCGGAGGCATGTGGTTAAGATTATTCAGGTCTCGAACTCATGATTCAAGGAACCTAAGTTTGAGTAAAAGGTTGACTTGATCTCACATTTACCCAGTCCACTAAATGGCAAAATTTCTAGAAAATTAAATTTTTTATATGATTTCATTATATATGTTTATATTGTTAACGTATTTTATATTATATTTGTGCTCATTCGTTCGTAGTTTTACAATCAATATTGTTATATTGTCGTTTTTGCTTGTTTTAATCTTTTGATATATCATGTTTTAGTTCCATTGACTCTTATTAAGTACATGTTTCAGCCACAAATGGCTTAATTCCGTGTTGACAATCGGTTAAATTGTCATTGTTAGCAACGAAATTAACCATATTCACATTTTTCGTGGATACATGACGATTTTCATTCATTTAACATTTTACATTCTGAGTTTGACAGTTTATTAAGGTCTTATTAGAAATTAGAATTCACATGAGTTACTTGTCAGATGTCAGATGTCAGGATTGTCAGAACCATTTACCTACCAAAAAGAATACATCAAAAACATGAATCGCCATAATACCATCTGGGAAATCATTTTGATGTGGCCTTGACTTAAACTCTGTTCATAGAAACACCATGTCAAATATGTTTGGTATTCCAATAATGTACAATTTTCGGTCAATTTAAAGGATTTTTCTACGTGAGCTTTTTATCAATTCGGTCTTCTTTTTTACTTAGTTTCATATCAATACTTATATTAAAATTTATCAATAAGCATCGCACTAGAACAGAAAAGATAAGAAAATGTATAAATTCAAACAGTTTATATGTAAGATTAACTCAAACACCACGTTAACTTGTGTTAAGATTAATCCTTGAGATAAATAAGAAAATTTGTCTCCTTACGAATAACTGAAAAAATTGCTAACGTGACGTGAAACTACATTCATTCAACCTTTAACGCAAAGGAAGAAAAAAAACGTTTTATATTTATTAACTTTTCTACACGATAGCAATAAATCTATTGGGTTTTTAACAGAAAAAAAACCAGACGAAACCTCAGACCATTAAATAAATTGGTAGTGGGTTTTTTTCTGTGTTAAAAAAAGAAACTTTTTAAGAATAATGATTGTAAAGACTTAAATAGTACTAAAATGCTTGTTCTTAAAAGTAACAATGCTAGATATGCCTTTACTGAAGTATGAGATGGCTTATGCTACATAAACAAAAGAGGACAAAAGCAACTTTTTTTTTTTTTTTTTTTTTTTTTTTTTTTTTGAGAGAGAGAGAGAGAGAGAGAGAGAGAGAGAGAGAGAGAGAGAGAGAATTTCTTCCCTATTGTTAAACAAGAATATATACAACTACATCCGGCAGAACATCCAGAGGATCCATGTAGAACACATAAAACTATCATACTAAGACCCCAATCTTATCCTGTAAATTAATTATAAGTCTGATATAATCTCCATCGATCCAAAATCTGCTTTTTTGTAATCTCAACTTGTGTATCCTGTCCATTGATTTCGAATCTGTTTTCTGTTATTTCAACTAGTCTTGTTTTCTATAAGAATTGGTATTGGTATGAAAGTTTATAAGAAGGATTTTTCTATGATATAATCGATAGCTATTGATTTCCAAAATCAAAAGTTCATTAATGTCATATTTTATATCTATCTTTATAATAAACTACCATATCGTCTTTGTTCAAATTCCATTTAAAGAAAAGATAGGTTTTTATTTTATGTACAGTGTGATATATGACGGAATTGTATCCCTATAAAAAGCCTTGGTTTATAATTTATAGTAAGGTTATTGTGACATTAAGTCAAGTTGTAGCTACAATTCTGTCATTTTGACCTTAAACCAAAAGATCGATTGCTCGTTATCAAAAACTAGAATATTCTGTTAATAAAGACTCTGCCACGTATACTGAGTTTGGATTTTTACTGAAGCAAAAGCTCCTTTCATCGTAACCGAACTTTGTTCGTAAAAATCTGATTATCAATCAAATCACATGTAATTACAAAAACATATGTTTTGAAATAAATAAATAAATGGAAACATCTCAGTCAAAGTTAAATTACGTCGGAGTATTATTTAAAATCAAAGGCAGTTTGATCATTGAAAAATTTAATTATTTTACCATTCAATCAACTAAATTGATTTTACAGCAACATATATTGATGCACATGGATAATTGTATTAAGTAAGAACGATACTTTTCGTGGAAAATTGTTTTCAAAGTTTTCTATTATTGATATGAAGTTAGCCCGCAATTCTAGTATGAAATTTTACTAAATTCCGTCGTTATCATTTAATTTTTAAAACAATTTTATTTGATAAATGCCTTTTTTGGTTTATTTCTATATTATATTTTTATATTATTTTTCGTTAAATTTCAAAACTGTAAAGTCCACACACACTTCCTCCTTTCGGGTTGTAGATTTCACCCGGCCCTTCTTGAGCGTTTCTGTATTGCATGCAGTTGGTATAAGAAAACGTCCAAAAAGCTACATTTTATTTAAAAAGCCTTAAGAAACTTTACAGTATATTTTAACTTGCAAAGCTGGGAAAAGTCATGTCGTCTGCTTTGCACATAATTTAACTCATAGAAGCAATGAAGGTTTCATAGGAAGATGGACATTTCAAGCAAGCCTTGGTTTCGACAAAATTTTAGCATTACTTTAAATTGTTTAAGTAGATTTCATTTTTTTTACTTTTCCAGATTTTTACGTCAAAATCTGTTTATTGGTGCAAAACAAAATTGTAAAATCAAAGAAAACTGATGTTGTGAAGAAGTCGGAATGTCCAAATTTTAATGAATCGTTTACTTTTAAGTTACCTGTGACTCAGCTGGATTCTGCAAGTCTCTCAATAACTGCTATGCAACACTCGAGTGGACACAAAGGTGAGTTCTGATAGGACAAAGCAGGTTATTTTCACTCGTACTTAAACTAAATTTGTTAATCAAACAGGTAGGGTGTCTGCTGATAAAAGAATGACAATCATGACAGTAATTATAAAACACAAATATACCGGTCCATGTTAGTAAAAATTTATATTATCATGAACTTTCTTTATTGTGATTTGAACATGGATTGGTATGTTTGTTTTTATTTAACAAATATGACACATCTTATTAAAAACAATTTCAAAATGTTATCCCCTCCCCATTTCCCTTCGTCCGAAACAGACGGGGGGGATATAGTCACTTTTGACAAACTTTGTTCTCTTTCTGGTGAGTTTTTTAAAATGGTATACATTAAGGTGAAAATCTCACACATTTCGTTTTAATAAAACAGAGGTTTCATTTGTGTTATTTGACATGCTTTTACGATTTTTTCTTAGAATACAGCTTTTTTATAAATTCTTTGCGTCGATTCGTACAGTGTTTTATATAATAATTTTTTTCGGAAGCAATATGTTCAAGACATTATTCTAGAAAAACAATCTGTCTAACAAATTTGTGAAGTTATTTGATCAAACAGATCAATGTTTGTTAACACAAAATACAAAAAGTTTTAGCTAAGGTTTATTTTAAATGGTCATTGCTTTTTATTGTCTTTAGAGTTTTAATAGTTAACTTTCGAAAGAAAATGGCAAATAATTAATTTCAATATTTTCATAAAAACCTTATGCGTGTATATTAGATTTTCTTGCCTAATTAAAAAGTATATAGTAGCATATATTACTGTTGAATTAAGCTTTGGCTTTGCTACTTATAATGTACGGTTTTATGATTATGTGTGCTTTTTCGGATCTTATATCAGGACAATATTCATACACGACAAATTCCTTCTGATAATTTTCAAAGTTTCCCATCAAAAAGGTAAAAGAAGTTGTATATTAACTGCAAGCTAAATGCGCATTTCAAATACCTATTTCATCCAAAAACGTCATACGTTTGTATTTAGACATATTTTTAAATATTTGATAACTGGACACAAAATTTCAATCATAAAATCATTCTGTGGTGAGAATTGTAAATAACATCTCTTCACAAGCTTAGTGAATGTTTGATTTCAACTTGTCAATCAAATAAAAGACTTGTTAATCTTGGATAAGTTTGGATAGGACATCAAAGAGAAATACGTAGTTTTTTCTCTTTTTCAGATAAAGTTGTCGGACGTGTCATTCTTGGATCCTTTATGTTTGCTCGAGGTAAAGAACTTGACCACTGGAATGAAATGGTAGCCAATCAAAAAGAACAGATAACCCACTGGCATCCACTGTGATTTTTGTCAAATTTTCAGTAATAACTTTTGTCAAATTGCGCGGAAATATAAAAAAAATTTCAGGGCTTTGAATATACCTGTAAGATTGCCTTAGCTCACACATAAACTTAATTATGTTCTGTTCGTCTCATTGTTGCTAAGGTTATCTATCAATGACTTACATTTGATAAATTGATATGTATCCTGTAGTTTTTTATATTGATTATGTCCCTTTGATCAATACTAGTTTTTTCATTATATCTTGAAACTTTTTTCTTTACTTTCACTGATGTTAATTATTTAAAAAAGTTCTTCGAAATAAGATGTTCGGACTTTTATGCAAAGTCACTTCTACGCGTACATTTTCACCTTTTCTATCCAATTTTTTTTCTTTATAACATAAATCACATTAGTAAACACCTTCTGAAAAAATTTTTTTTCTTGTTTTGAGAGTTGTAATCTAAACGAGTCTTCATTAAAGTATCCAGGACATTTTGAAATTTTTTAACATTGACAAACTTCGAAAATAAACTGATTGTGAAATTTGTGAACAATCGTTACCAATGTTTTATTACGATCAGCTTTTTGTTTATGTTCTGCCAGTCTATTTTGTTTTGAAACACACGTGCCCCCTTTGAACAAGTTAACGAAACAAAGGAACTAGCTGTTATTTAATTATATTAAAATATGGATTTATATCACTATCATAATATTATCATATAATAAATTTTTGAATTTTCTTAATGAAAAATTCAACAATTTTTCATATAAGTTTTTGAATATTTTATTCAGAAAATTTAGACATTTATAATATGACTATTTTATAATGTAGAACTTATAATACTAGAAATAATGCATGCATGTTATCAGGTCTGAAAATGTTTGATTGATAAACTATAAAAAATACACCAATGACGTAGAGCATGTGATATTTATGAATGTATTTTTGTCAAATTGTTGTTAAAATGTTAAAATGTTCGTATTTATTAAGTATTATGAGAATGTTTGATTTTTTAAAATTTTTTTCTTTTTTTCTAAATATTTTTATGTTAAGTATAAGCGTCAGATTTTGAATAATACTGAAATGAAAACCACACATTTCTGTAAATTATAATACTCTACAAGGTATCATTATTTGTTTTAATTTAAAAAAATCTGGCCAGTGATAAGATATTTTTGGAACAAAAATGAAAATTAAATGGAAACACAAATTACAAAAGAAAGCAAATTTGTAATCAAAAACATTTTTTTTGACAATAGGCAATGCAACTTAAACACAAAGAAATAATAATTGATAAAACAATGAAATCAAACAAAACAAGTAAAGGCATATGTTACACATTTTTTTTATGCAAAAACTTTTATTTGATTTTATAAAATTGAATAGGTACTATACTTAAAAACAAGTTGCCAAAGTCAAGAAAATAGAAAAAATACAAATGAAGGAGGTAATAAGCCAATACCAGATAAAAAAAAACTTCTTGATTGCCGTCTTTAGTCTTTACAAATTTAATCATTAGAGTTACCAATATGTGTTTGATTCTCTTGTCCTATTTTTTTTTAATCAATGACTTCTATTGTACTATTTTCTTAGTTTTGTTGGTTGTTTTCAACTACATGCTGTTTCAGTTATAAATTTCTTTCTTTTTTTCTAAATCTTTCTTTTAGCCTAATATTGGAGCTATAAGCCCTTTTTGTATTAACTTATAGCGACGTCACAAGAATAAAGTATACTAATGTTGTACAAAAAGTAAAAAAAAAAAGTATATATATATTATGTGAACACTGTTTTCGATAATACAGTTTTTGTTGAATTATTAAATACTATTTTTCTGTTTGGTACATATGTATAAATATGACCCTATGATGTTTGAAAACTTTGTTGTTTTTTTTTTTTTTTTTTTTTTTTTTTTTTTTTTTTTTTTTTTTTTAAATTTGTAAACTGTAAAATAATTATAATGTTATAATGATTGCCAAACATTGTGATTTATAAAGATTTTTGTGTTATAGTCGGGTGTTTAAATTTACGATTCCAATATTAAATACACTACATAATTTTAACCTTGACCTACTCGTCCAGAACCAAATACTAGTAAGTAGGACGATTTAAAACAAAATAAAAAATAAATAAACGTAAACAAATAAGTACATGTCGTTTCTAGTTCAGAAATATCTTTTCTTTATTTTTTAAAAAAAAAAAACCCAAATGAGATTCAAGATAGAGGCGAAATTTTAACCCTATTTTGAATATTTTAGAAATGTCTTGGTTTTTTCAAATCATCAAATCATCATCTAGCTGAGGTGCAATTCTAGAAATTATATCATTATCCATGAAGAAGTTATTTCCCTTGAAAGTGTAAAAAATATATATTTTCTGATTCTTTGAAAAGAAAAAAAGCTGTTGCTCTTGAGTGTTTTATCATCTATAGAATTGTTACGCAGTGCAAATTAAAACTGTGTCGATTCTTAGGTGAGCAGTAAAGTCAATGGGTATCTTTTTTTCATTCTTCCAAATAATTATTATGCTGTACAAGTCTGAATTTTTCATCCATCGCTGCTACAACCAGAAATGGCTCAAGCATTTTAATAATTTCAAAGTATATCTTTTTTTTTTTGTTTGACAAACAAAAGATGAACACCACTTTAGCTTTTTATGTTTACTTATCGTTTACTAAGTGATTAAAATTGTTTTATCAGCGTGAAACATCATTGTGATGTTTAGTTATTTTGACTCATTAGTTTTATTTTATCAATTTTATCGATATTTTTCTTTGTTGTTTGTGAAAACTAAATCGATCGTTTAATCTTGATTTTAGTTATTAATTTGGTTTTGTTTATTTTCTATATTAAACTTCAGTGATTTCTAATGGTTTGGCCCACAAAAAATAGATTGTATTTAATAATAACAACACTACTATATATTGTTTTAATTAAACATTTAGTGTGTGTGTGTGTGTGTGTGCAACAGAATCAAGGTTAATTGTGTAACTGTGGTAATCCTACAGTTACAGAGAGAGAGAGAGAGAGAGAGAGAGAGAGAGAGAGAGAGAGAGAGAGATTGCTTAAACTAATTTATAGATGTAACATTTTTAATTTAAAATTGCAAAGACAAAGTAACTTGACCTAAACCTTGAAGAGTTCTGCGTCTTCACTAAACTGATTGACTTGTGTAAATAATTACGAGTTTTCAGCTGAAAACGATAAGAATTTGAAATATGTGTACACTGGATTTTCGAAATCCAGGTGGCAAAAAAGAGAGTTTATAAAACTTTAAATATTTGATAACAAAATGTGTATATCTGGATACAGTATCGTGTAAACATATGACATATTGATAATTTAAACTGAACACGAAAAGTGTTTTTTCGCTGCTCACTCAAAAGCTTAAACACACACACACACACACACACACACACAATATATATATATATATATATATTGCAGTCATTAGGGTTTAACTTGGGCCCAAACTATTTGTCCGGCATCAAAGATTTTACTTTACGTAACGATACTTTAATACATGTCAAGTTCAATAAACATGTATTATCATATATCAGTTATATACATTACATCACATCACATTAAATTACATAAAATCTTATAACATTAAATTACGTCTCATAACATTGCATTATATTACATGAATATGCTGTAGCTGCTCCATATTTTAGTACATTTATCAGGCTCCAATAAATGTCAAACATTCGTTTTGTGAATGTCACAAAAAGTACTAACGCAACAGATTTTTAAAGAAGCAGATTTTCTGTTTGATTAGATTCTTTATTACGAAAGCTACGCCTACAGGTGCTTTCACTCATTGGAAGCAATCTATTACAGCATCATCTAACATTCAAACTGATCGACGGTTTAAAACATTGGTAGCCGTTTTAAACATAATTTTAGAGCTTGCAATTTAATGTTTACATGTATGTTTCAATACATAAACAACCACAGAGAGTTTAATGTTGTAGATTAGTAAAACGTTCCGAAAGCTGTGCAGGAACACAGTGTGTGATTGTTTAATCAAGATTTTTTTAATACAAACTCTGACACAAAGTATTACTTGTATGAGGCCTTACATAAAAATCAAATTAAGTTTGTTTATTTAATTCTACAAAATTGATTGTGACTAGTGATGCGAAATGTGAACAAATAAAATATGTTTAATACTTTAAATGTGTTTGTTTTATTCAAAATGTTCTCAGTTTTGTACTATATAAATGTCCTTTGCTTTTATCGATACACTCTTCTAAGATATGAGTTATCTTATTCGGGTTTGTTTGTTGGTTTTATAGTTGTTTAACATCGCATCAGCAAGTTATTTAACCCTTTGCGTTTCGGGCAAATTTAGAAATTTATACAGGTTATATGTACACTTTTTTCAAGAGTTACATATATAAAGACAAAAGACATTGTAGGGCTTGATTTGAATAAAAATTAATAACATATTTCAAAAGACAAATATTTTCATAAGTTCACATGACCTTGGGTTCATATGACCTTGGATCCAAAATCAACATTTCATCATTTTGAAATGGAGAAAAAATGCAAATTCGAACTGAGAAACTGTAATGGGTTAATCACCCAGTGTTTATCAAATAAATAGTCAATGTTTGTGAGTGAGATGTGTATTTTGTACGAAGGTCTGTATTGTTCTACCGCGCATTTCAGGTGAGTTTTGTTTAAGGCGTTAGCTCACCGAGTCAGTATCCAGGTGACATCAGTATCTTTGCACCGGTGAAACGAATCAATACCCCGTCTCTTAATCTAGACAAAACTATTTGTTAACTATTATATTTTCTAAATTTCTCCATAGACAAATACATACAAAATATCTATAGATATTAAAAATTACGAAAAATATTTATTTGATAAAACGATTCAGTGCAGATTATCACAAATGTGAATATGTATATGCATATATTTTATTACTAGCCCCTTCACGTGCCACTCATAAGTATGTTATTAGATTTATTCTCCTTTCAAATTTGAAAACGAATGTCTGATGCTCATCATACTTTGGTCCCGCAGTTTCTTTTTCTTAATTGCCAAGCATATAACATTATTATAACGAAAAATATTAGGTAAATCGAATGTGCTTTTCCTAAAATATTAAGATAATTTACTTTACTCTAAAAACAAAAATATACATACATCACTATAACATATCCTCTACATACAAGCTAATAAAACAATTACGTTTTACAGTTCAATTTCGTTTAACCAATTACGATAAAGTGATCAAATATATAACACAAATACCAGTTGAATTTTGATGTGCCAGATGTGCACATTTCGGAAATTCATTCCTCATCAGTGTCACTAAGACCGAAAAGTTTGATAATAAAAAACATAAGCCAAACAGTTGGAAATAAATGAATCTAAAGTTCCAAAATTATATAAATCCAAATCCGGCTAAGGAATGCTTTGCATGAGAGAACAAACCTTAGTTTTAAACAAATTTTACAATTTAAGGCAGCTTACAATTTTGCTTAATGGTACATTTTTTGACAGCACAAAGTACTGCCTACTGAGTCATGCATACCCTCGGGGAGTTTTACTCCACCAGAAGCGGTACCCGCTTAGGAGTAGTAAATATATAACACAAATACCAGTTGAATTTTGATGTGCCAGATGTGCACATTTCGGAAATTCATTCCTCATCAGTAACACTAAGACCGAAAAGTTTGATAATAAAAAAACATAAGCCAAACAGTTGGAAATTAATGAATCTAAAGTTCCAAAATTATATAAATCCAAATCCAGCTAAGGAATGATTTGCATGAGGGAACAAACCTTAGTTTTAAACAAATTTTACAATTTAAGGCAACTTAAAAAAAGCCAGCAAGACAAGCAAAATACACGATGAGTAATATTGTCAAAAACCATTGGTCAATTTTCGTGCTTATCAATTTCCAGTCGGCTAGATTTATTTCTCTGTCCTGGTCATTCTTACCTAAATTATTGTTCTCTGTAACTCAATAAATGAAAACACTTTTGGTATCCAGGGTTTTTGTCTTAAACAGGCAATCCGTTTTAGAAATTATTTTATTTTGCGTTTTGTTATCAATATACTTCAATTTTTTTGTTTCTTTGTACCGTGCAACTTGAGAACAGGACTCTAAAACACGGCCATATTTTTAGGATGGTTCTTTGAAATATAAATTGACGACTATTATATTAAATACTGTAATCAGCGCGCTGTATGTAAAAATTGCCATCAAACAATAACATAAGATTGGCATTGGTCTAGATGATTGGGGTAGATTATTGGCAACAATCGACATGTAGACGGCTAATGAAAGCAACGCTGTTAGCGAGAACGAATTTCGTTCACCTGATTCAACGGAAAGTATAAATACAAAACTATTGATAAAACTCAAAACGATTATTGGTGCAAAGATCGTGACGAAAAGAAAATATGGAATCCGTTGAAATGTTAATATGAAGGACTTGCCAAATTTTGTGTATGTGTCTACAAATGAATCGACACCTTCCCACTGACCTCCTTTTTGGTACAAAGAGAGTTATATTAAATCACTGCTTTTCTGGATAAATATTTCACTCTTTGTGTAGCCCCGTGGTGTAAATTTTAAATAACATTTATGAACGTCACGTGGATATTTTGTCATATCCGGTTCACAAATTGCTTTAATTGCCATCAAAGGATCCCAATAAGCACGGCCAGTATTTTCTATCTTCACTGTAGCATACTGGTCGTGAATAACCGATACAACCTCTGCTGAATTTATCAAGTAAAACTTTGGTGTCCAGACGGTTTCCGGTGGAACAATGACGTATTGTCTGCCCTCATAATTGGATGTATCCCAACCTAATCGATGATCGAACCATTCAAATGAAAATGTCCAACAAGCGACAGAATTCAATTGACTTCGTCATAAGTATTAAATTCATTCAATCTAAAAGAAAGTGTAATATTTATAGTATCATCATCATTATCCACGGGTAAAACTGTGGTCGAGTAATTCTGTGTCAATCGTTTGTATAAATCATACACAGCGGAGTACATTGCAGAATCTGCCAGTAGGATTCCATTTACAAACATAAAGAAGGTTCTTAATAAAAACATGGTCGACAAAAACGATAAAATACAAAATTAATATATTCACCAAATTAAAGGCAAAAAATTATTTCCTGTATTCTAGGTCGCAAGTATGATCTGGCAAAAAAAGACGTTTTGTATTCTGAATAATCTCTTGAAAATATATATTACAAATACTAGTTAAATTTTGATGTGCCAGATGTGCACATTTCGGAAATTCATTCCTCATCAGTGACACTAAGACCGAAAAGTTTGATACATAAAAACTACAAGTCAAAAAGTTGATATTGATGAATCTAAAGTTTTAAAATTATTAAATCCAAATCCAGCTAAGGAATGCTTTGCATGAGGGAACAAACCTTAGTTTTAAATAAATTTCAAATTTAAGACGACTGAAAATTTTGAGAAATTGTACATTTTCTGACAGCACAAAGTACTGCCTACTGAGTTATGGATACCCTCGGGGAGTTTTACTCCACCAGCAGCGGTACCCGCTCAGGGGTAGTAAATATATAATACAAATACCAGTTAAATTTTGATGTGCCAGATGTGCACATTTCGGAAATTAATTCCTCATCAGTGACACTAAGACCGAAAAGTTTGATACATAAAAAATACAAGTCAAAAAGTTGATAATGATGAATCTAAAGTTTTAAAATTATTAAATCCAAATCCAGCTAAGGAATGCTTTGCATGAGGGAACAAACCTTAGTTTTAAATAAATTTCAAATTTAAGACGACTGAAAATTTTGAGAAATTGTACATTTTCTGACAGCACAAAGTACTGCCTACTGAGTTATGGATACCCTCGGGGAGTTTTACTCCACCAGCAGCGGTACCCGCTCAGGGGTAGTAAATATATAATACAAATACCAGTTAAATTTTGATGTGCCAGATGTGCACATTTCGGAAATTCATTCCTCATCAGTGACACTAATCTCTTCCACTACTCCAAAACTATTTTTAAGGAAAATCACGATTAGTCACGACCATTAAATATGACAATGGAGTGAACTGCTTTTAGTTCGAATTGATTTACATTGAAAATACCCCCAATATATATTTTTGATCATACTAATGGAATAAATATTTGCTATGCTTTTAAATAGAAAAACGATCGTTGCTTTATACGAATAGGTATATCTTCATTTGTCTTTTATTGCAAGGTTAATTGTTCCCCGAGGAAACATTCAAACTCAAAATTATCACAACGGTAACTTTAAATGCACAGACAGTGATTGACTAAACAAAATATATCGAGCTTTGTAAAAAGTGTAATAAGAAAAATATTGACTTAAACAGAAAAAAATATTAATGCATTTAAACAAAGCAAGTAGAGTCTGATTTTACTTTGTTTTTGATCACGACTTGTGATAACGAGATTTTTCATGTCCTAAACTAGCCATCGTAATGGTTGTTTTAAAAAAATATTTTGACAGTCATTAGTATTAGTTTTAAACCTTTTATTACCGGGATCTTAAGTCAATTCATTGTTACCTACAGTTGGGATAAGGATAATGTCTCAATTTAATCTTTATCTGATAATGTCTTGGAACATTAATGTTCGTAAATGAATATATGATCATTAAGAACCGAAGCTTATAATGTAAACTTAAAAGCTAGTCTGGCTCTTTTATACAATAAATAGAGTTTTTCAATACGTCTAAGTGCATTTCATAATAGTTAAATAGACGTCCAAACGTACCAGTAGGGGACGTGCTAGCCGAGTGGTTAATTTTAAACTCAAAACGTCCCGACGCTTGGTTTTGCCATCGGTCGATTGAAAATAAGAACGGTTTTGGCAGGTGCCAGTAAAATGAACTGACTAATATGCGATGTCCAACTGCGACACAGATAGTGATTTAACTATACAAAACATATCGAGTTTTGTAAAATCAGGAATTAAAAAAATATTGACTTGATCAGAAAAAAAATATTAATGCATTTCAATATTAAATGTTTATTTAAAATTTTTATGTGTTAATGGCTACTTAGAATCTCGCTATAAGAAAATAATTTATTCTATCTAGCTACCGCAAAGTAATTTTTTCGGAACGCAGTATCATTCAATTAAATCAATTTATTACCGAAAACATAAGTTAAACCATTGGTAATTATAGAAGTAATTAATGTTACCTACAGTCGTGACAATGTTTTAGTCGAATCCTTATCTGATAATGTTTTGGAACATTAGTGTTGCAGTTTTTTTACGTTCGTAAAGACACGTTTTTTCATTATCTTTTTTTGCGACTTAAAAGGGTTTAATCTTTCTTGTAACAGGATTAATTTATTATTTCGACAAACTAATAAAACACAAAGGTAATGGATATATGATTATTAAGAACCGACGCTTATAATGTAAACCAAAAAGCTAAGGATGGTTCTTTTAGTCAATTAATGTGAGATTTTTTAATAGTCTAAATGCTTTCCACAACAGTTTATTAGACGTTCCTTATTAGATGTTGTAAAATAGGTAAAATATATATTATGTGAACACTGTTTCTGATATTCATTGTTTGTGTTGGATTTTTGAATACTATTTTTGTTGGTACATATGCATAAATGTGATACTATGATATTTGAAACTTTTTGTTGTTGTTGTAAACTGTAAAATAATTTATTATGAACGATAATAACGTTGTTTTTATTTTAGATTTTTGAGTTGTAGTCAGTTGTTACTATTAACAATTCCACTACTAGATACACTACATAGTTTCAACATTAGCCAGACTTATTACAACCAAATACAGGGAGATAGGACGATTTAAAAAAAAATCAAAAAAAAAAAAAAGAAATGAAATAAACATGACGAAATAGATCACCCTTTTCAAGATCAAGAAACACATGATATATATTCAGTTTAACGCCGATTCTTGTTTTTTTTTTAATTAACTTAGTATCAGCAAATTGAAGCTGGTACATCACAACGTGAATATATGCGTGAAATCGTGCACGTATGCGTTGTTACCTAATATTTCAAAACCTTCTCTTGAACGACTGGACAAATATAAATAAAAATATAAAACTAAATTATGAAACTAGTTAAAACCATTTGTGAAAACTGATAAAGGAAAACTGTGATGTGATATTTGGTTTGTTTTTGGATTTTACACTCTAGTTGTTCTGTTCTGAAATTTGGTTTAAAAAATGGTTACAGGTTCTCTTTTAAATAGATTTTAAAAATTTTAAAAAAGAAAGTAGCTTTAAATTGTTATATCTTGATTGTATGGACAAATATGTTTAAATGTTATTTAAAAATTAAGATTTAAAAAAAAAAAAAAAAAAAAAAAACTTCTAAATGAGATCAAGATCAATGTAAATACGGAACATTATTTCGGTAACTTCAAAAATACAATGTTTTATTTTAAAAGTAATGAAGTTAAGGTCTAGCTGAGCTGCAATTCTTGGAATTAAACGATTATAAGAAGTTGTTGTCCTTACTATGTAAAAATGTATATTCTTTGTATTCTTAATGGACTACAAAAAAATTATTGCCCTTGGTTGTCTTTTTTTATCTGTAGAATTATTACACAGAGCAAATTTAAACTGTTTCGACTCTCGGGTCAGCAGAAAGCCCGATAGACATCTTTTTTAAATTTTTTTCAAATTATCGTTTATCCAGTACAATAAGTCTGCCATTTTCATTCATCGCTGCTACAACCGGAAATGGTCTTAATATTTCAAAGAATACCATTTCGTTTGACAAACAAAAGATGTAAAACAATGTAGCTTTGTGTGTTAACATGTCGTTAACAAAGTGATTAAAATTATTTCATCAGCGTGAAACACTATTGTGACGTTTGATTATTTTGACTCATTAGTATTATTTTATCGATTTTACCGATATTTTTCTTTATTGTTTTTGAAAATCAAATCGATCGTTGAAAACAATTTTAGTTGTTAATTTGCATTGTCTTGTTCATTTTGTTTATAACTATTTTACAATGGAAAAAAGATTGTATCTTATATTGTATTATATAACAATTCAATAAATTATTTTGATCAGACATCAGTTACACAGGGACACGAATCTATGTGGTAGTCTATGTGTAAGTGATGTATGTTTTTGTTGGTGTTCAGGATAAGCCCAGATGTTTTTATGTGGTAGAGAGAGTGAGAAAGGGAGAAAGATGGGGGAGAGAGATAGATTAATTTAATTAACTTATAAGTGTAACATTTTTATTTGAATGTAGGATGCAATTAATTGATTTTTAATAAATTATCGTAAATTTAAAATAAAAGAATATCTTTCCATTTTAACAACATGACAATAATTTCAATGACTGCAATTTATAATTACATTACATAAACAAAACAAATAGTACATGTAAAATTTCTTAATTTACATTAGCTACTTGTCAGTCAAATTTTGATGTTAAAATGTATTTTAGTCTTTTCTGGTTTTAAATGGGCTGAACTGTTTGATAGGCATCCAAGATTTCATTTTACCTTATAATACTTAAATAAATGTTAGGTTTGATAAGTTTTTTTTCCCGATTACATTACAATGCATTACATTACATTACATCAAATCACGTCACATAACATTACATCACATTACGTCACATAACGTTGCTACTCTAGCCGCTCCATATTTTACGCATTTATCAGGCTCCAATGAGTGTCGACATTTTTGTGGAAGTCACAAAAAAGATAAACGCTACAGGGAATTTCTGTTTTCATAAGATTCATATCATTTTCGAACGCTACGCCTACATTGGAAACATACTACAAGTGGTTGACGGTTTCAGAGATGGTTTCAGAGCTTGGAATTTAAAGTTTTGTAATGTATCTTTCAATATACAAACAAACACAGGAATACAGTGTGTAATTGTTCAATCGGTTTTTTTAATAAAAACTTTGACATAAAGTATTTCTTGTATGAGCTTACCTTAAAATCAAATTAAGTTTGTTTATTCAATTTTTAAAAAAGTAATGCGACTGGTAATGCTAAAAGTGAACAAATAAAATATGTTTAACTTTAAGATGTTTTTGTTTTATTGAAAACGTTTTCATTTTAGTACTTTATAAATGTTCTTAACGTTAATCTACGCACTCTTTTGATTTATAAGTCATCTAATTCAGGTTGGTTTGTTGGTCCTCATGTTGCTTTACATAGCATCAGCAATTGTTCAGCCTTTAGCGACATAAGCAAGTTAATTAACTATTCAGGATTAAACAACAAAAATTAAATTTGGTGAGATAAGAAATTATGTATTCAGGCCTTGTAATAGCGCTCGTTCGAGGTGACATTTTGTTTAAGGCGTTAGCTCACCGAATCAATATACAACTCCCCATTGAAACAGTCGATACACCTTCTTCTTAATGTCGTGTGCCTGGCGAGAAAGAAGCATTTCAGATGTGAAAAGTCCTACGTATGAACCTGCTGTCAGTTAGAACTTACAGTCTACTGCTCTCAAAACGGGCGGTCTACCACTGTGCCACCAATATGGAAACATAAACAACTTTTCATACTTGGCACAATCTATTTTTCGGAGATTCTTTAAAATTTAAAAAATCACAATCAACAATATTTGAAAAAATAAACCATCGTATTAGTTATTAGTACAAGACAAACAAAAAACTAGTTTAGCTTTCTGGCGAACCGAATAAAATACCTTTTAAAAAAAGTTCGTAAAGGTGATAAAATTGTACTTCACTTTTGAGATTTATTAAAACTAGGTTTTGAAAGCAAAATAACATATAAAATAAAGTTTGACTTTATCTAATTGTACATTCTGTAATTGTATTTCTAAACAAAAACTATTTTCTAACTGTTGTATTTTTTAATTTCTCCTTAAATACAAACAAAAGATAAATAAATTTTTTGTGATAAATATTAAAAATAACGGAAAATATTTACCTGAAAAAACGCAATTCAGAGCAATTAATTATAAATATACCCACCAGTGAATATATATCTATTTACAATTTTTTACGAACTCCATAACGTCCCATTTACAGTTCTTCTATTAGTTTCATTCTTCTTTTAGTTTAGCGAACGAATGTCTTGTGTTTGTTTTACATCATACTTGTCGGTCACAGGTTTTGTCTTCATTGGGCTTATCATTACAACAAGTAATATTAATAAATAGAACATTGCACGTTTTCTTCAAAAATATTCGAATGACTCAGTTTACTCTATAAAAACAAAAAATATTTATACATCACCATTACATACTTTCTTCATACAGCTCTCCTGTATATTAATTATAAATATTAGCAAGCCAAAAGAAGTTTTACAGTTAAACTTAGTTAAAACTTAGTTAAACGCTAAAGTTACCATAAAGCCAGCAAGGCAAGCAAAATACACGATGAGAAATATCGTCAAAAGCCATCGGTCAATTTTTGTGCTAATCAATTTCCAGTCGGACTAGATTTATTTCTTTGTCCTGGTCATTCTCACCTAAATTATTGTTCTCTGTGACTCCTTTAGTGAAAACATTATAGGTATTCATAGTTTTTGTCTTTAACACGCCTTCGGTTTTTGAGATTGTTTTATTTAACGTTTTGTTATCAATGTACTTCAACCTCTTGTTTCTTTGTACCGTGCAACTTGACAACAGGAATCTGAAACACGGCCATATTTTTGAGGATGGTTCTTTGAAATATAAATTGACGACTATTATATTAAATACTGTAATCAGCGCGCTGTATGTAAAAATCGCCATCAAACAATAACATAAGATTGGCATTGGTCTAGATGATTGGGGTAGGTTATTGGCAACAATCGTCATGTAGACGGCTAATGAAAGCAACGCAGTGAGCGAGAACGAATTTCGCTCACCTGATTCAACGGGAAGTATAAATACAAAACTATTGATAAAACTCAAAACGATTATTGGTGCAAAGATCGTGACGAAAAGAAAATATGGAATCCGTTGAAATGTTAAATTAAAAACTATGAAAGACTTGTTATATTCCGTGTATGTGTCTACAAATGAATCGACTACATCCCATTGGCCTCCTTTTTGGTACAAAGAGAATTGTATTGAATCAATACTTTTCTTGATAAATATTTCACCCTTTGTGTAGCCCCATGGTGTAAATTTTAAATAACATTTATGAACGTCGCGTGGATATTTCGTCATATCCGGTTCACAAATTGCTTTAATTGCCATTAAAGGATCCCAATAAGCACGGCCTGTATTTTCTATCTTCACTGTAGCAAACTGGTCGTGAATAACCGATATAGCATCTGCTGAATTTATCAAGTACAACTTTGGTGTCCAGACGGTTTCCGGTGGAACAATGACGTATTGTCTGCCCTCATAATTGGATGTATCCCAACCTAATCGATAATCGAACCATTCAAAGGAAAATGTTCCAACAAGTGACAGAATTCCATTGACTTCGTCATAAGTATTGAATCCAATCAATCTAAAAGAAAGTGTTATATTTATAGTATCATCATCACTATCCACGGGTAAAACTGCGGTCGAATAATTCCGTGTCAACTGTTTGTATAAATTATCCACAGCTGAGTACATTGCAGAATCTGCCAGCATGGCTCCATTTGCAAACATAAATAAGATTCTAAATAAAAACATGGTAAAAAAAAAAGAAATGTAGAATTATTCTATTTTACCAAGGCAAAAAATCCTCCTGTATCTAAGGTTACGTGACGTTTGTATAAATAATTCGTATTTTGTATTCTGAATAATCTCAAGAAACCTATCTCTTCCAGTAATCAAAAACTGTATAGAGCATGATCACAATTTTACCATTAAATATGAGATTGAAATGAAGTGCTTTTAATGGAATTGAAAATACCTTAATGAAAGCATTTTTGATCATACTAATGGAATGAATGTTTGCAAAGCTTTTAGATGGACAAAAAATCGTTACTTTTACTTTAAGTTACATCTTTTTTGGTTCTAATTACAGGGTTAATTGTTTCCCTAGGAAATATCAGAACTCAAAATTATCACAACGGTAGCTTTGAATGCATAGATAGTGATTTACTAAACAAAATAAATCGAGCTTTGTAAAACAGTAACAAGGAAAATATTGATTTGATAAAAAAAAATATTAGTGTATTTAAACAAAGTAATATTTATTTTGATTATTAATGTGATTATGGTCACGACTTAGAAACTCGTGTATGACGAGATATATTAATTTCCCCAGCCCTAAATGATTATTTTACAATTTTTTTTTCGGAACTCAATATCATTAATCAACAAAGCAAATCACTTACATAAATTGTTGACACAAAGATATTGCAAGCCTAGGCTAGTCAAGGCCCTTAAAAAGTTTTATAGCCGTCATCACAATAAGTTTGATAAGTATGTAGTCACGGTATCTAAACTTATACAGGATATATTTGACCTACCATAGTTCTTTGTTCCTTTCATTCTCAAAATTGACTTGCACGTGACGGGTGTAGCTAGCTAGACAGGAGGTGCTTACCCTTCCGGAGCACCCGGACTCACTTCCTTGATGGAAGTTCACGTGTATAACATATTTTGCCAGTTTGCAAAGTTTTAACTTTGTTTTGGGGATTGTGATATGGACAAGGACTGTATGTTTGTTTAATTTGAAACCTTTTATTACAGTGACCATAAATAAAATAACTGGTAATTACAAAAGTTTTTCATGTATCCTGCAGACGTGATAAGGATAATCTATCAGTTTAATCTGTATTTGATAATGTCTTGAAACATTAGTGATTCAGTTTTTTTACCTTTGTAACGACATTTGTTTTCATTTTTTTCGTTTTTTACAGTCTTAAAAGTTTTTAATCTATTTTTATAATGGATTAATGTTTGATGTCGACATGAATAAATATCTGATCATTAAAAACCGAAACTTAAGCTAGTTCTTTTAGCCGATCAATATGAGATTTTTTATGCTTTTGGGTGCATTTCAAGTTTATTAGACTTCCCTTACCTGCAGCAGGGGCCGTGGTAGCCGAATTGTTAAGCAATCAATCTTCCGTCTTAAAGCGTCCCGACGCTTGGTTTCGTCATCGGTCTGTCGCAAATGAAAAGGATTTGGCTAGTACCAGTAAAATGGACAAGGTGGTATGCGATGTTTATCTGCGCCATTGCGAGTGAGTTTTTGTCATTCTAAAGGTCGTCAAAAGATTATGTTTGAATCGTCGCATAAGCAATACCATCTTAGAAATCAGAAAAGGAAATTTATGATCTATTAATAGAATTTTCGAAATACATATTAATCAGATATAACTAACTTTTTTGTAGCGGATAATACAACTTCCTGTGAGAAAGAGCGTTTCCTGTCATTCAACTTCTGAGTGAGATTAAAGACCTCCTGCTATCGACAGAAAGCCTCAAAAGGACAGGATTCCTTGTGTGACAGTGGGAAAACTTTTGATAAATATTTGATATTGATAAAACAGATATTTGATGGAATAAAGAAGTTAAACTGGAATCATGTACTATGCAACTGTCAAAGAAATCAGAAACACATACGATCTTTAACGAGATATTTCAAATGTTTGATTAATTTTTTCTGTATAGTCGGGGCTGACACGTGAGTTTGTTATCAAAAGCCGTCAAGTCGGGTAAAACTATTTCACATCCCTGTAGATCTACCACATCCGCACGAGTAAGCTTCATTACGCCATAAAAGGAACGGTCCTAATACCCTTTCATCTATATGCATTTGTTAGTTCATTGTTTTACAATCATTCCTTAACTTTTTTTGTGACTTGACTTGACTTGAGCCAGGCAAATTTAAAATCTCATCAATTTTGTTAACTGTTGACGATCAATTAATGTTTATAACATCTGTGTTTAATACTGTTAAAAAGGTTTATTCGCGATTTTTAAGAGATTGTCAAACATGATAAAGTAAAGGAAAATCTTAGTTAATGAATGATTGTGAAACTAGGGCTTCTTTACGAAATCACTTTCTTAAACTTATTTAAATCAATTATATATCGTGTGTTTTACTGATCATTTGTCTTGCATATAATACAATGTGTTTAACAACCGTTCTTTTTTATGGTGTCGTAAAGGTATGTTTAACATTATGAGCCAACAAAGGCATTTTCGAAGTGTGCACATATGGCATAGCAAAATTTAGCAGGCATTTTGTTATTTATTTATAAATCAACAATTCGGTCAATATCTGCCCAACGTGATTTCCATTTTCACTTTTTGCATGCTAGATTCTTTGATTAAAACGGTCTCAGTACCAATCTACAAATGCTGCATTAACTCAAAGAAGATAACAAAATTTAAAATATTTATGTTGTGTATTGGTTTTGTTGAACCATGCAAAACACGACATTTGTTATAAACAAAAGTACAGGTGTTTTAAAACTAGAAAATCAATAAAACATATTACAACCGTGTAACTACTTTATCAATAATAGATTTTGAAATGTTTCCCGCGCAATCTTTTATATAGACAGAACAATATATATATATATATATATATATATATATATATATATATATATATATATATATATATATATATATATATATATATATATATATATATCTTCTTTATAACTCAATTAACAATGAGTGTTTTTGTTTAATTTTTTGCCGTAACAAAGCGTAAATTTAGCTTTTTTACACTTTAAAAATTTGTATTTAAATACACAGTGATTTTTATAATCACAAAAGAAAGGTGTCGCATGAACAGTTCCTTGTTCTCATACTGGGAATGCATTGTTTTTCCTCCGTTTTATAAAGGAACTTGTTAGTTAATTAACACCGACCTCTGTAAGACTTAGGATTTTTAAGTACAGTGAAAATAGTTGGTTTGAAAAAATATGGATATTTTTTCGTAATTTTGACATTTTTCCAATTTGTCATCGATTCCTTACCTAAGTGTGCAGACGATGATCTGGTGATACTACATATTTCATGTGAACAAGGTATGTTTGTTTATATAATTTTTTGGTTATCATTCGTTAATCAATCTAAAAGAATTATTGGTCATTTTAAAATTTTTGATTAAAATATAACAAAATGGTTTCAGTATTGTAAGTCATGCTACTTTGAAAGAAAAACCACTGGGTCTATTTTGAAAAAACCAACCATTTTTCACAAGTTACATCAACATTTGTAGCATAGCGCACCTGTACTTGACAAAAGCTAATGGAGATCGTAGTTGTGAAATGGTGTTTTTCGCCAAGTCAATATTCTTTTACTTATATCAAAGAAGTCAGGTTTGGAATGGTGGAGGAAACCGAAATGTTCGGAGAAAACCACCGCCCTTCGGAAAGCGACATGACAAAGTTTCTCACTGGGATCTACCTCTAGTGGTATTTGCACCTAGACAATGAAAGGCACTGTGGTCCGTAAGCGTGTGTTTTAGACTACTCGGCAACCGCAGTCCCTAAGTCTATGGGTTTTACGACACTCTCGACCCCAACGACCAACATATGGTTCATAATACATATCATTCACAGTGTATCTCTGAAGATATGTTATTATTGTGTTTTTTATTCTGTAGTTAAAATTGACAATAACTAATTCAATATTTAACAATTCTCCTTTATTGAATGTTAAAAAATGCCATTCTGCTTAACAAATGTCATATTGAGCAAACTTAAGCCTATTTGATATTCAAATGTTCAAATTATAGCCCATGTGTTTTTTTTTCTCTGTGTTATTGTTTTGATGGATTGCTTGAATCGTAAAAAATACATGTGAAAAATAAAGGTGCTGTTTTCCTGGGGTCTCTTTAATTTGTTTCTATAACTAATCTTTTATTTCGATCGATTTCAGTTTATCGATTATTCTGTAACTTAATTATGATTTGACTGACTTAATTCGTGTTATACAATCTCTCTTTACTCCGGGGAACAAATAAATACTATAGTATTGTTTAAGTAGAGTGACTAAATAAATACAATAGCAATCATTAAAACGGAATTTATCGGTTAGTTTGAGCTCTAATTTTTTACACTCAGTAAATACATACATATTACGTGTATCGTATATCTGTATATAATATTGATGTTCAAACAATAGTGGAAAAGAGATTTGTTCCGGTTTGTTCTCTATTAAAAAAACCAAAACGTGCGCTTACGGAGCACAGTGAATCTCACCGTCTAGGTTCAAGTCTGAGGCAGATCTTAGTGTGTGAAAGTTGGACAGTTTGCTTGTCAATGTGGCTGATTTCCCCGGGTTCTCCGGTTTCCCCAACCATCGTAGAACCGGCCGCTTAGGTCTACCTTTAAAAATCTTGATTTGACGTTAAACATTATTATTCCCCTCCAATATATAAAAAATTCTGCAATACGACGTTCAGAGCTTTTTTTTGTCCAATAAAGTATAAAAAAAAATAGGGACCACAGTGGTCCTCACCGCCTAGGTTCAACTCCCGCTGGGACAGATCATAGTGTCAGAAAGTTTTTTCTGTTCGATTATCGAAGATCGACGATTTTTTCGGGTACTCCGGTTTCCCCAACCATCCTTTCTTTGGCCAATAATTTTATTTTATTTTTTTTTTTTTTTTATTTTTTTTTTTTTTTGACTTATCGTGTAAGCTTTTTTATCATTGATTTTAATTATGTTGTTGTATTTTTAGTAGCATTTGTTGTTTTCAAGTGGCAAATTTCTTTTTTTTTTTTTTTCCTATTATCAAACCAACAGGTCTGGTACAATTTCATTTCTTAGTCTTCTCGGCTTTTTTGGACTATAAACATGACTCTGTATTCTTGACAAGTTTTAAAGAAATCTTATTTAAACATTTGTATGATGTTGATATAAAGTTTAATCTAGATTTTTTTTTCCGTAAGAAAAAACCTTTGTACTAATATAATAATAATTACTACCAATAAAGAACTATTGAATCAACCAATAAGTAAATTACTATAACATAGTCATATTTCTTATTAAGTCATTGTGTATTGTTTTAAATTACTGTTGAATGGTTTTGTATTACTGACCGACTATATCATGTCTCAATCACATACTTATATATATATATATATATATATATATATATATATATATATATATATATATATATATATATATATATATATATATATATATATATATATATATATACATTAACTAATTCAATTACGGTCATGATCTTTGTTTTAAAAGTACTTATTGTCGACTGATAGGACTTGAATTATTGTTTTTAAATTTGTTTGTATGTCAGAAATGTATGTATATTTTTACAGAAAAATTATCTGGACATAAATTAACACGCGCCAAAACGCCGACCTCTAAACTAAATTCTAAACTGAACTAGGACTATAGGTACGTTTTTATAAGTATAAAAATAGATATAGGTATAAAATACAGTGTGTTAATTAACACATTTTTAAAGCTTTTATTATTTATTATATTGTCTCACTTTGTTTGCTGTTTAGATTAAGATGCTGGTTTATATTTAGATTTTACAGAACTTGAAATGGAAGTTAAAACTTTAGGCGTGCTGTGTATATTTCTGTTCTTCATTTCCTGTTCAGATGCACAGTCGGGTAAGTCACGTGAACATTTTTCAATATGCTTACATACTGATTGTCTTAATGTTTACTGATGGTGTGCCTTTTTTGTTTTGTACCTATCCATGTTCTTTTCTATCTACCCCTCTTTGGCTTCTTGACTTATCCTCTTTCTTCTTTTTCTTCTTCTTCTTATTCTAAACAATTGGATCTTGTTCATTGGGAAGCATTCTAACATTCCAACGTGCAGTAAAACATCTATTTGCTGATGTGTTGAGACATTCTGACTAAAGCTTTGCAAGAATATACGAGTTATCAGGCTCCCTGTAGTGTACGAAACGGTTTAATTTTGCTTGCCTGAAATAAACACTGATGTGGTAATAAAAGGTACTCCTCCAGCAACGTTTTAACACCATGAAAGTCTTAAACGTTCCATTTGGGTATTGTTTATCTTCAGGCTTTTTGATAAGGTGTTTTGAAAATAAACAATTGTATATGTGTTAACTAATTTTTTTTAAAAATTATTTGGTGTATTGAAAAATAACGCAAAAAAAAACCTCAAAAGCATCGATACCAGTAATTAGTCGCAATGGGACATCGCACACTGTTACCATCTTTTTCAAGTACATGCAGTATGTTATGAGGCCATTCTTTATTTTCTTTATTTTACAGCATGTGAGTATGTTGGTGGCACCCAATCAAGTGGAAGCAACCCAACTATAACAATTTCTCTGTCGGAAGCAAATAAAACAGGTATGTCACTACATAAATGTGTAAATGCTGTAAACTGTTTGCCTGATGGGTCTTTTTTTTTTTTTTTTTTTTTTTTTTTTTTTTTTTTTTTTTTTTTTTTTTTTGAGTGTCTCCAAGCCATTCACAATTAACTGTAGTGTAATAATGTTTTGCAACATAATTTTAAATTGAACTTTTTGATGAAGTCAGCCATCCATCCTGGTACTTAAGAACTAAAAAGATGCTTATTTTGAGTTTGATGGCATTTTTGAGTAGAAGTTTGCAAATATGCTACATCAATGGATTTTATAGTCCTGTCATATACCATTTTTGAATGTATTTTATGATTAAATTTAAAAATGGTATATGACAGTACTGATAGATGTTGCCTTGTTGGCATCTTATTATAAGTGCATAAATTGAGGTGTCAAAATCACTAAGTACACAAATTCATTTTTAAAGCACATAAATGTGCATTTATTCTGTAAATAACCATGCAATCACTTCATATGATGTTTAAATTAAGAGTAACAAAATAAGTCAAATATCTATTCATATACATGGAATAACAAAACGTGAATTGTAGTACTGTTGCACAAAGGACTCCACGTAAAATTAATTGGTCGTCATCTGTGTTATGCTAATACCTGCTGTTGCAACATCTTGTGAAAGCAACATTGGAAATTTTTGCATGGTGAAAATGTGCAATTACACATTTGAATTTAAAATATAGCTGTCCTGTGCAAGAATTTTGAAAATCTCATTTGGTAAAAAAATCAAAATTCTGCACATGGCAGGACAAATAATGATTGTTCTTTTTATTTAAGAATTGATTTGTTTACAAATACAAAGTACACATGTACTAAACCAATTAGGCCCCGACACTAAAGAAGATTTTATAATGAAATAATTAGATATTTATAAGATATTTATTGCCAGAATGTCGTTATATCTCTCATTCAGCCGTTTTTATGAAAACTTTTTCCGTGTCCTTTGATATCATATTAGAATGTAGCATATTCAAACATACGTATAAACCAATAAGCAGCAAAGTGCAAAAAACAAGTTAATGAAAAATAAATGAAAATAAAGGATACACGTACATAAAATTGCGGTTTTTTTTTTTTTTTTTTTTTTTTTTTTTTTTTTTTTTTTTTTTAATTAATTTATTTATTTATTTTATTTTGACGTAATAACAACAGGGCTGTGATTTGAGTATTTTCATAATACCTTGATTTTGTTTAGGAACTTATGCAATGTATTATGTATTGTAGTTTTATTTTATCTATTATTTTTTATTATTTATTAATTTTTATATTTTTTTAGACCTGTCAAAACCAGATAGTGAGAAGGCTGCATATAGGGCTTATATTGGTCTCTATGGTATTTTAAACAGCAACGATGCTGCAACAGGAATATCCGTATCTCTAAGCGCATTACCGTCAACGCCTTCTGTTATTTCTTTCCATCCTAACAATGCCACATTTACATTACTTCAGCGGGAGTTGCCAAGCAACAGTACCGTCGGTGGTCTCAACAGTGGTGTGTTCATAGAAATCCAAAACCCATTAGATAGAGAGGTAAGAAAACTTGTATTTACCATTATAAATGCACCTTTCAACTCATTGCCGATCATTTGAAAAATCGGTCTCGGGTATAAATTGTTGATGAGTGATTAAATAAAAATTTAATGTGTTGATTCAAACAAAAGTCGCGTTATCTTATTAGACCTGAAATGCATTGCTCCGAACGATATTTCATAATGCTTAGCGAAACGGCAACTTCTGAATTATAAAAAAAAACCGTCGTTCGGAGCCATGTATTTCGGGTCTAGTTTTCTTATATCATATTCAGTGTTTATTTTGCAATAGCAATAGGACCCTGTTTTGGCATTTGAATCCACATGCACTGCTTCTTACACTTTAAGTCCAAAGTACATGAAAGGAGTGCCACATGTAAACATCCAAGATTGAAAAATGATAATATCAGAATATGATTTCTAAAGAGGCTTATACTCGAAATTCCTCTCTAGTTTTAATCATACATTGCGAGATTTATTGCCGTTTGGAGCTGTGATCCGGATTTACTCGTTTTTGTTTTGTAGTTTAAACATCTTTTATCACTTCCTATTTTTAATTTACAAAATGATGAAGTGCAACATTTAACAATTTCAGAAGTTTTGATCTGTTTATTCTTTCGGAACGAATATTTTCTCAGTAATTATGCAGTGTAAAGTTGCTAGTTAAATATACATTGTGGGTAGGTATAAAACATATGCTGACTGTCGCCATATCATAGAGATGGAGAAAGAAAGTTCAAGTGAACATCAGCAATGTTCAGCTGAATATCAAATTTTCTTTGGTATGTTTATGTTTCCATTGATTTGCCATCTTTGCATAGAGAACAGATGTATGTTTGTTGTGATATAATTTTATTGTTTTTCATTTATTTATTTTTATTTCATTCTATTTATTTTATTTTAATTATTTACTAGTATTTATTTATCTTAAACATCCACCATTCACGGGTGTTGGTTACCTTTTTTTTTAGTATTTTTCTTTTATTAGTAATAAATACAGTCATATTGTGTTGTATTTTTTCAGGGTCCTACAGCCAGTCCTATTGATGATGTTTACAGATTTGATCTTTTAGCCACATGTACACCACGGGTCAGTAACTTTGTAATTAATAAATATTGTCTCCTTTCACTATATAGGGGATATAAAAATGTGTTAGTTTTTCAGTCAGTTCAACAGTCTTTATAATGGAGTAATGTTATTTACATAAAAATCTAAATAAAAATGGGTGCTGGAAAGTCCAGTGCTTCAGATTGTTTGGGTTCCATAGGGGCCACATTGGCCCATACAACAGGAAATAAGGGGGTCATTTCTGAAACTAGTGGGTCAATAAAAACAATAAATTTGTTAAGTATTTAATCGGAAGGTTTGTCAGGCCTACAACACTACCGGTGTAACTTCAGAATCTACAGTGCATATCTAAATTTTTCGTGAACACTGGCATCAACATTATTTTTTTTTGTTGTTCAATAATTCCATCTGTGTTAACATCTTTTTAACGCTGGTTTGCCTTGTTAAAAAACGTTCTCAAATCGAAACGTTTTCATAATGATAACTAATTATTTCCCCTTACTCGTTACCTTACTACACCCGTTAAACATATGATGGACTTGGGTTGTTCGGGTTAATACATAACACGAATAACATAGTCGTACACTGTAGAAGCAGGTTGTGTTTTGATACATGATTGTAAACGGGATAAAATAAAGTTTACTGATACTAAACTTACAGATGAATTAATAGATGTGTAAAAAATATTATGCGCCCGAATGACCCATTTGGATTAAATCTATAGCGCCATTATTCAGCTTCAATGTGGTAATGACGCGGGCGCACCAACAATCTGAAACACTGAAAGTCTGACATTGTTGGATAATACATGTACTTATGTTTGTCTGTTGCTCTTGTAAATCTGCAAACACTTTCAATCTGTTTTAATGAATTTGACACTGGAATTCGTCTCTCTTTGAAATCATTTTCCAGGTCAGTAGGTCAAAGGTCAAAATGACAGATCCTATAAGTTGAAAATCAGATTCAATGAAAAAGAATCTAACCTGTCATTTGACATTTGATATTACCCGGTATTTGAAAATAATAAAAATAAAAATTTTAAAGACATGTTAAAAACTCAGATGAGCATATAAACATAATTTTAAACATTTTTTCTTGAGTGCAGTATGTCAATTTTCTTCTTGTTTTGAGAATATTGCAGCAAAGTTTGTCAGTGGTTTACAATAAAAATCTCTGATAGTAATAAAATAATTTGAAAAACTCTGAAGTAATTAATTAAAAACTTTTTGTAATTAAAGGTTTTGAAAACAAGGTTTTTTTTGGTTGTCATTTGTCAAATTCATATCTCTTATAATCAAAGTAAGGATAAAAGAGACATAAATTGTCAATCTTATTTGATAATTTACCCATTTTTTACCCAATTTTGCTTTTATTTCAGGCTGGTAGTATAATCATCTATACCTTGACAGTTATACTTGGAGATGTTAATGACAATGCTCCACAGTTCAGTAACTCTAATTATTATTTATCAGTTAATGAGGTAAGGCCCATCTTCTCTATCTACTATATAACCACATTTTCTGCTTCATTTGTTTCAATTAATATTTTCATATTTTAATCTTTTGAAAAAAAATGTAACACCAACTTTTTTATTGATGTCTTTATTAAGTCAGAAACAATTAATTTAACATTGCCTTGTGGAGATTTGCGCAAGGTGAGAGAAATTCTTAAAATGTTTTTATCAAACAGAAAAATCTGTCTGCAAAGGTCACTTAAAGGTGTGTTAAAGGACTGGCTAAAAGTGACATTTGTTTACAGGTGACCTCTGTAGACAGGGTTAGTATTCATAGGACCAGGTTGATACCTCTACAGAGGTTGTTTATATAGTTAAAATGTAAGGAACTGACTCAGACTGACTACTGGAACAGGTGACCACTGACCACTACCTTAGGTTTTACTGTATGCTAGAAGACTGAAACAGTGAAACTATCCAGTATTTACTCTTTGCCAGAAAAACATGAAAAAAATGTGGGTAATCCGTATATATACCCACTGCTGAATGTTGATGATTTTCTCTGGGCACTCTGATTTTCTTCACATTCCCTAAACTTACATCCTTGATATAAGTGGAAGAATCTTGAAATAGTCTCTCACTGAAATTTCAGTCCTCAGTGGCCAAGTGGTCTAAAGCATGTGTTTATGGATCACAGTGCTTCTCACAGTCTGGGTTCGAATCCCACTCAGGACAGATCCTAGTGTGAGAAAATTCTGTCTGTTCGCTTGCCAAAGGTTGGTGGTTTTTTCAGGACATTCTGGTTTCCTCCACCACCCCAGAACTGACGGCCTCAAAATAAGTGAAATAATCTTGATTGGGGTGTAAAACAAAACATTATTACTCGACTCAACTCATTGAAATTTCACATCAGAAACTCAATCTTCCAACATTATCTTGGAGCAGATAGTATGTTGTATGCAAGATCAAGTTTCAAGCACCAGTGCATTTAAGTTTGACTATGTACACAGTGATATCTATATTTGTCTTTTACAGTTGACACCTATTGGTGTATCCATTGTTACAGATATAGCTGCCACAGATCAAGATTCAGGAACCAATGCTCAGTTTGATATATCTATTATTCCCGGGCTTGGAGGAAGGGTAAACTATTGTTCCTGTCCATTTGACCTCTTTTTCTTATTCTATAGAGTCTAGAGGCTAATTCTGGCATTATAAATATTTCTCTTAAATACAGAAATGAATAAAGATTAGTTCTAAATCTATTGGTTTCTCTTGATAAATCCAGATAAAAAAATAGTGTGTATGCTACTTTGCTGAAAGTACAAGATTAAAATATCCTTAACCACCCTTTATATGATGATTGATTGAATTGATTTAATGATTTAACATCCCAGTCAAGAATATTTCACTATATCAAGACATCACCAGTTATAGGTGAAGTGGCACACATTTTGACCTTTGCGGTATGCTTATGTGCAGGGAGGGTTCTTTAACGTGCCATGCCTGCTGTGACACAGGGCATCGGTTTTTAAGGTCTCATATAAAGACCTAATGACTTTCATTTCTAAATGCTTAGTGCTTGGCGGAAGAACAGTCACTACCAATTTTTATCTTTGTCAGACCTGACTGGGGTTAGAGTCCTAATGAAAAATTATTTCATGATTGGAAAGATATTGAAATAAATAATTTCATGAATGGAAAGATATTGAAATAAATAATTTCATGAGTGGAAAGATTTTTTCATAAGTGGAAAGATATTAAAATAAATTATTCTATGAGCAGAAAGATATTGAAATAAATTATTTTATGAGTGGAAAGATATTGAAATAAATTATTTCATGAGTGGAAAGATACGAAAATAAAAAAATTCATGAATGGAAGGATATTGAAATAAATAATTTCATGAGTGGAAAGATATTGAAATAAATAATTTCATGAATGGAAAGATATTGAAATAAATAATTTTATGAATGCAAAGATAATTCATTCCACTTTATGGGACACATAGCATGATGTCATATTAATAAGGGACCAAGTCAATAAAACTGAAAGGTCATGGGTTTATCATTCGTGTATTTGTTTCATGTTTCAAATGAAGGAAAATCCATGTCAGAGTTGGGTGTGATTTTTGTTTTTATTTTCCTGAAGAATATCCATCTTTATACTTATCTATGTTTATATATAGGTTGATGGTTCACAAGAGTTTGGTTTAATACAAGATGGGACTAGGGTTTATGTTGTTGTCAAAAGTACCCTAGAATTTGAGTCTCTGACACAAGGACAGACATATTATGTTTTAGAAATAGCAGCAGTGGTAAGTCAATGTATTATGATTTTTTTTTTTACAAATTGGGTGTAGTAAGTTTACATTTAACTTCATCCTACTTTGAAAATGATTTTTTAATTTCCTGTTTATTCAAGCTTATTGTGATGATGAAAAGAATAGAAATAAAATTCATTAACAAAACCTGATACACTGTTGGTAATGAATGTATACCACAGAGTGCAGTTGAGTATTGATGTTTTATGCATCAGTTAAGATTTGTTCAGTTATATCAAGGCAGTAAGTTCAGGGATGGTGAAGGAAACAATAGTTTAATTACACTTGCACTTTTTCAGATACAGTACATGGATCGATCCAGTCCTGGTATTTGTATACTTCTGAAATAGGAAGTGTATTGCAAAAACTCTTTAATGTGTTCATACCATGTTACATGTTACCCTGTATATTGTTTTGAGTCGCTGGAAAATAACTGTTGTAACATTACAACAAAGGGGTTAACACTTACCCCCAAATTTTGATATGAGTGGAATTGAGTAATGGTGATGGTGTTTTTACAATCCTGTCAAATTTTTTTAACTTATATCAAGGTTGCCAGTTCTGTAAAAGTTGAGAAAACTGAAAAAAAAAATTCTCAGCAAGTGAACTGACAAACAAGTCTTTTTGACACCAAGTTCTCTATGTTGGGATTTGAACCTAGTTGGTAAGAGGGCCTGTGATCTGTAAGTGAACATTTTAGACATCCCAGCCAACAAGTTCCTTAGATGATTGGAATCAAAACAACAATGCTTACATGGCTTTGCATACAATTTTGTACATTAATTTTTTTTAAAGAACAAAAATGTTTCATTGTCTTGAAATGTATGACAGATTTTCATGATAGTAGATAATTCTTTATATTTTAGGACAGACCTGTAGATACCAACCAGAGGAAAACTGGTACTGCAACACTTACTGTCAGTATACTGGACAATAATGACCTTGACCCTGAATTTCTTTATACTGGCTGTACAACTGTAAGTGGTGTCTGTCTTCATCCAGTATATAAATCATCTATTAAATCAGGATGGCTGGTAAGTACTAATGTCAGTATATTGAATATACTGGACAATAATGACTAGTATTTTTTTTACACTGGCTGTACATCTGTTAATGGTGTCTGTCTTCACCCAGTGTATAAGTCAGCCAATAAATCTAGATGTCTGGTAAGTAATACTGGACAATGATGACCTTGACCCTGAATTTTTATCTTGGTTGTACAATGATGACCTTGACCCTATATTCAAGGATTGCCTATTCATAGAATGGGACGGGGATTGCTTATGTTGTCCTCTAGGTGTTGGAGCAAGTATTGGTAAAGTCAATACTGGTTAAACTTTTAGGTTTAGTTCTTTTTCCTTTATATTATCAAAGATAAATCACAATAAGAATTTATGAATTATTCTATAAGCATGTACGGGTATATGGACAGCATGAGGGACTTGAATCTAATTTTTCAGATTTTAAATGGGAGAATGGGTAAAGAGTTGTTTGCTGTTCTGCAACTGTTGACTGTTGTTGTTTTTGGTGTAGCCTGAGTCAGATTATTATTATTTTAATTATATTTCAAAATGCTATCAAACAAAACTTCTGTAGAAAAATGGCTATTGTAGTTGAAAGGGCTAACTAGGCCTCTGTTCAAGAGACTGTTCACTTTGGTCTTTGCTTTCGCATAAAAATTTTATGCCTATTGAACGGTAGGAGCAATCACATTGAATCTAAGTCATCATAATTACTGGTATTCAAATGCTTTAAAAATAATCTCCCTTAGAATTTGACACGGACTCTTGACTGGAGAAAAAATGTCAAAATATAAATTAAAGCGGACATCTGTATATAAATTTTAACCAATTCTATCATTCAAATCCCTTGTAGAAATATACCATACATTTGCACTGAAATATGAATTGAAATCGATGTTGGTTTGAGAATTATTTAAACATTTCTTATAAACTTTGTCTAAGGGACACCATCTTGAATCTAAGGCGAACAACATTATGATAGTAATAGCATTCGCACTCATGCACTTTGGTGAACTATTATTCCTGAATTGCTGCACACCAAAGCGAAAACAGTATAAAGATACCAGTGAATAATTGCAACTTTCATAAAAAATATTTCTACCTATCCCAGCACTTAATCATACATTATTTAAAAATTTTGTATAAGGCCAATTCAACTTGATTGGTAGATTCTCATCCCTATCCGTCCCACCAAAAAAGTGCCGCCCCAATTCATTTTCTTTTCGTTTTCCATCCCGAGTGTATTCAAAGTCTGTTTCGGAGTTATGTCAAGTCCGTGGCATTTCAGAAAAGGGTTTTAAAACTGAAAGTGCGAGGTTGAAATCGAAAGTAGCTTCATACATGTTATGGATAGAGCATGGTTTTCTTAATTTTGCATCTCGCGAGTGGTCTTAAAGAATTACGGGCATGTTACAGGGCAAATATAGCAGACACTCAACAGTTAGTGGAGGTGTACAATAATTTAATAAGCAGTGATATAGACAAAAAGGGTCCTATTGCCAATATAGATGTCAACCATGTGAGAGTGCTAGTTTTCGTATAAAATAAAAAATAAAACCCTCCCACCAGCCCCAAAATTTTTGTCCAATCTGGACAAGAATCTACTATTTAAATTGAATTGGCCTAAGAAGTTTTGAATAAAAGAAATCTTGTCAACTTTCTGAAAATAAATTGAAAAAATCTCTTGGATAAAAAAATCCAAGGGTTAATATTTTAAACTATGTGTTGCTTTCCATAAAAAACAAAAGTCAATATTTAACATTAGTACTTGTAGTGCTAACTGGAATGAGATTTTAATTTACTGAGTAACTAATATATATTTCATTTTAGGACAACCCATTAACAATATACACTAACAAAAATGATTCTAAAGGACAACCTCAGCAGGTCACTATTCAGGCTCGGGACAGAGATACCCTTAATGCTCCAATACAGTTCTTTGTTGTACAGAGTGAGTAAATATACAAGTATTTCTTAGTAGGTTCAGTTTCTTTGCTAATTACCGTAGTCAAGAATCTTGATTCTTTTAATTTTGATGCCATTTATATGTATTTAACTATGCAAATAAGTGCTATTTATCATTATAAAAATTTTTAGAAGATTTTTAAAATTTCATTTTCAGTGTCTGTTTTTAAAGAAAATTAACCATTTTGAAAATAAAGTTGTCCTAAAATTTTCTATTGTACAAGTACTATGGTAATGTATATTTAATGAATGCACATTTATATTGTTGTTTTTTTGTATGGCAATGTTGACAGACTAGTGGCAAGATATGTGTCAGTATTTACATTTACTTTTAAAATAATTTTTCAAATTTAAAAAAAAATCTATCCAACAAAATGGGAATGTGAAGGCATATGTTATATAATAGTAAAACCTTATTAAAATGCCCCTCTTTAAGTTCGCTATCTTTCCTTTTACATCACATTGTATTTTGAAGTCTCAAAAGCCCTATTCCCCCCCTCTCTCTCTCTCTCTCTCTCTCTCTCTCTCTGTCTGTCTGTCTCTCTCTCTCTCTCTCTCTCTCTCTCTCTCTCTCTCTCTCTCTCTCTCTCTCTCTCTCTCTCTCTCTCTCTCTCTCTCTGTTCTCTCTCTCTCTCTCTCTCTCTCTCTCTCTCTCTCTCTCTCTCTCTCTCTCTCTCTCTCTCTCACTCTCTCTCTCTCTCTCTCTCTCTCTCTCTCTCTCTCTCTCTCTCTCTCTCTCTCTCTCTCGTTTTTTTAACATTACTTTGCCTTATTTTATTACCACATCCCTTTTATAACCCAAATTTGACTAAACAAATGAAGGGGATTAATCAAGATTATATTGTGTTCTTATTCTAATTTTATTTCAGCTATTCCTTCTGGTTACGAGAGTACATTTTCTGTGACAACTACAGGACCTACCAGTGGAAATGTATATACTTGTATCCTAAATCAAGTTAGAGTAATAAATAGACAGAGTGTCAGAAATCTCAAACTTATAATAAAGGTAAAGTGTAAAATATAGAATTAATACATAACAAAAACATTGGGTTCCCAAGTATATGGTGTCAATTATCAGCAGTGCTCAACATAAAGGTAAATTATACATTACAAGAAAAACAAGGACACAAAGGTATATGGTGTTGATCATCACCAGTGCTCAACACAAAGGTAATTTTTACATTACAAGACAAATGGGTATTCGGATATATGGTGTAGATTATCACCAGTGCTCAACATAAAAGTAATTTATACATAGCAACAAAAAGTGGGTTCCCAGGTATATAGTGTCAATTATCACCAGTGCTCACCATAAAGGTAATTTATACTTAACAAAACAATTGGGTACCCAGGTATATGGTGTCATTTGTTGCCTGTTCCTAATATGAAGGTTTCTTATACATCACAAGGAAATGTGTATATATTCATATTTGTCACTAGTGCCAAATATATAGGTTACCTAAACTTAAAATTTGCAAGACTATAGAATAATTTCATTTTTTTACAATCTACTAGTTCAGATACACAAATTTGACAAAAATTTACCAAAAAATAAAAATTACAAAACTGTTTCATTTATGTATTCCAAATATTTTTAAGTATGTAACTGCATAATTTTGCTTTTTATGAAATAGTTAAGAAAAACAAGAATTTTTGCACTGTTTTTTTTTAACTTATTAGATAAAAGTATTGTTAATTTTGAATTGCCCTAGTAAAGATATTCCAAACCACAATTATATTTTATGATATTACCTCAAGCAGCTAGTTTTGGTAACTCAATCATGGTGTTTATACATAAACAAATTTAATGTTTTTACTTAAATTTTTATGTTCAAGATGCTGAGGTATGATCTCTCAATTAGGTGTATTTTAAGATGATCTTGTTTGACATAGAATAACCATGTTGGTTTTGTAGGCAATGGAGTCAACCAATATGGAAAGATTTACCAGTGCTGCCGTAGACATAACAGTAGAACCAAGTAATGACAATGCTCCAATTCTGTCTATACCATTCGTAGGATATATTTATGAGAACTCGCTAAATGAGACATATGTAACTAACTCGGACCACACCCGGTTACTACAGATTTCTGTCACTGATCCTGACCTGGTATGTGACTTTTTTATTACTGTGTTATTTTACTGCTTCTGTGGCTTAGAGGTAGATGTCTGTGAGAGGTCCTTGGTTCAAATCACAGCCTGTCTCAAGAGTGAGAGGTCCTTGATTCAAATCACAGCCAAACCAAACAAAAGACATTAAAATTTAAGATACATGTACCACTTCCTGGTTCACCTGGTGTCAAGATTATATGAGTGTATTGATGTCACAAACTAGCATTTTCAGCCACCCTGACTGGACACTAGAACAGAACACATTCATGCATACACCAACTTATAATTGGAGATAAATAAACTAGCATGTTAAGCCACCCTGACTGTACACTAGAACAGAACTCATTTCATGCATACACCAACTTATAATTGGAGATAAAATAAACTTGTCCTTCTCATTAATAGCAGAAAAATTGCTGATGTTGCATTAACCTACAATACAACTGACAACCAACATCATATAGTTTGGTTGAAAATTCAAGTTCACTCCCTTACCATATCCCTGTCTGGAAATCATTAGTTTCAAACAAAAATATTTGTGTATTTTAATTTTTATCATTAAAATTTCTGCAATGAAAAGTTATATTGCTGTAAAACACAAGTCATGTATTGCTTTAACATACAGACCTCATAGAGGGCATAGTCAAGGTTGCAAAATGGTGTGAGCATCTTCATTTATGAACATAACATATCACCTTAAGATTTTTAGTGACTTACAGAACAGTATACCTCGTGCATTATCATTTTTAGAATAAATAGATTTTGAATAGCATGTTTTAACCATGTTATGACTGAAATAATCTCAGTTTACCCATGTTTGGTTTTTTTTTTTTTTTTTTTTTTTTTTTTTTTTTTTTTTTTTTTTTTTTTTTTTTTTGATTTTTAATTATACAATAATGCATAAAATTTCGTGCACATCCACAATGATAAATTGTTATGGTGGCTTTACCACCGTGTGATTTATTCCTGTGCATGCACACTTTATTCTATAAAGTATAAGATAATATAACACAGGTAAATATTGGTTATATCTTAATTGTCAATGACACAGGATAAGTGAAGTCATGATTTTTAAATTTGCTACCTGAAACTTCAGATTTCCTACTTAACAGGTTATTATTATTATTATTATTATTATTATTATTTTTATTTTTATTATTATTTATTAATTATTACACAGTGTGCACAGTGTCCATTCAGGTTATTTCTAAATGACCAGAAAAAAATCAGATTAAATGCTTATAATAAAATTTAAAAAACAGCTTAATCAAATGAGAGAATAACTTATTTCAATTTTTACTTTTATTTACTTCAAAACAAGGTAAAGTGATAAAAGTAGTTTGTTTTTAGATTATGTCACAAACACTTTAGCACGTTAGTGGGCTCTGCTAATGGAATTTGCCAGTGTATCACGTGATACCTCGTTCTGGACAATTATTTCTATTGACAACGGAATCACATAAAATTACGTTTTCCCATAATAACGACGTTTTTTGCGAATATTTGACGTGGACGTTATCCATTTCATTCCCCACAAATGTTAAGAGGTATTGATCACGTGGTACACTGGCAAATTCCATTTACTTTCAAGTCAAGTCATTGAGAAATGACCTGAACATATTTTCGCTTTTCAACCAATGAAATTATTAGAATTTTTTCAAATTTAATTATTTTTATTTTTTTTTAATTTTTTTTTTTTCTAGACATCTGGTGAATTACAGCCTGTTAGTTATTCAGTAAACACAAATTTATTTTACATAACCGACGATGGTTATGTTATCTGTAAAACTGATAAACTGGATTACGAAACAGCAACGTTTGTTTCTTTTACTGTAAGTATTGTATAATATTAAATATCTATATTACCTGACCTTTTGCTTGTTATTATACTGATGTTGCAGGGCTAGGGTTGTCTAGGTTCCTATCATGAAATGCACTTACATACTGATTAAGTGCCTAGATGATCATTTCTAGGGATGGAATTATTAAGTCGCTCACAAAAGTAAGGGAAGGGGGTGGGGGGGTGAGACATTTTATTTTTTACTGTTTCTTATTTTTCTTCCACCCAAATTTTGTGTGACATTTTTCTCAGGAATGAAAAGGTGTATCAACTTGAAATTTTCTGCACATAATTAGCATCATATAAAGGTGTGTTACCAATACTTTTTTTTGGATTTTGTAAACAAGAGCTGTATTTATCAGAGTTTATTGCCCCTTCCAACAACATATTTTTTTATTATACAGTTATTTCTCCCTTAAAACTTGATAAATCATGTTGATACTTGGTAGGTACATTATACAACAAATGATATATTGTTTTTTATAAACAAGAGCTATATTTATCGGAGTTTAATGCCCCCTCCAAAACATATATTTATTTAATAGTTATTTCTCCCTTAAAACTTGACACATAAAGATACGTAGTTTGTGCATTGTAGCCTAAGTTTGTATGTTGCATTTTGCTGTGTCCCCTGTAATTTAAAGTGCTGCAAAACATTGACCATTTTAATTGGCCAAAAAAAAAAAACAAAAATTAATAAAAAGATAATAAAAAAAAAATTAATAATAACTTTAAAAGGGTTGACTTCATTTATTTTATACTATTGTAGATAACAGCCCGTGAGACAAATACTGTTGAACAGAGAAATGTATCCATGGTAATGGTTGTTAACATTGTAGATGTGAATGACAACGCTCCACAGTTCACTCCTGGTACTTATGTAGCCTCAGTACCAGCTGGTGATTACTCTACAAACCCACTTTTTGTCACTAAGGTAGGTATACTTTTGTGAGATCAAATTTTGAGCACTTTTTTAATCATTTGAGCACAAAGTGCTCAAGTGAGCTTTTGTGACCAGTCTTTGTCTGTTGTGCATAATGCATCAACATATTCTAGGTAACACTCTAGTGTCAAGTTTATCTTTTTAAAATGTTCAAGTCTTATGAAAGACACAGCATCAGTCTCTTAAGTATGGAAGACATTTGTAGCACTTATTACAAGAGTCAATCAGATTATAGAAGGCTGATCAATTATAAAATGTTATAATTGCTAATGAAGACATTATATTAAAAACTGTAATTTGTGAATGATAAGATAATATACCGGTAATTAAAAAATGTGGAAGCCCACCTTTTTGTATTGAATTAAGAAAGTTGAAAGTTGAGTTCCAACTCCTTTTAGCACAAATCCATGACAAACTTTTGCAATGTGGTTATTGGACTTGTAAAAGTATATAGAGGGGTTATTATATGATCATTCTGATTTTAGATCCCTTATCAATCTGAGAGCTGTAATATCAGCCAAAAAGACCAAGCACCCTTCCAAGGGCCAATATCATAGCTCCAGGAATGAAAAGGAGCAGTGTGCGAAATTACTGCGGGCCCGATGGCCCAAGGCTATTAACTTTTTGCTCGGGTCACCAACTTCATAGAGTTCTTATTCAGGTTGGCTCTTTCCTCAAGACGCCTAAATCTGTGGTAGTTTGTTTCAGTATAATAAGAAATCTACATTAATGAGCAATACTTTACACTAGTGCAACAGACAACAGACAATATAGCAAAGAAACAACAATACATACAGTATAGTTGATATGAGGTTTAATTGGCAAAATTAAAGAGACATACAAACTTCCATAATTCAGGGCCATTAACTTTTCATTTGGGCCACCAACTTTTAAAAGTTAAGGGCCCTGTTGACCATCATGTCTTTTGAGCTAATTTCATACACTGAAAAGGAGTTTGATATCAATATGGTCGTATCAAAAACTTTTAATCATTTGATTTTAACTCTCTTTTGGTATCAAAGATGACTCAAAAAGCAGTGTGTTACTGGTTGTTTTTCTGGTTGTATTTAAATTTTACATTTCTCCAACAAATACGACAGTATCACCCGCAATGTTTGTTGACATGTTTTTTTTAATCACATTGCAAGCAGTCATCAACAACATGTAAAAATTGAAACAGACTGGAACAAGGTTATCCCAAATATATTTCCGTTGCAGTAAGTGCAATTTAGAATGTCCCATATAAGAATGTAACATGAAAACATACTGTAAATTACTTTAATTTTGTTCCCCTTTTTTTTCGTGCATCCATACAAAAACCTATTTCACCACATGGAATTTTTTTTACAAATTTCCCAAAGGCAACACCTCATAAGATAGGTTTATATTTGTATATATTATGTCATGGTTAGTTTATTTTAACTCATACATCATATACTTATATGCGTCTTCATGAGATAATCGCGAATAATGCAAAAATTAAGTGATTTACAGTATCATTACACAGGGGGGATGTACCGATATTCAAGTTCACTTTATATATTGGCAAAAAGAGTTATCATGTTATCATACTAGAATTACAAATCATAAATACAAGAATACTGATAGATATTGTTAACATATGATAAATAAGTGTATCCTCTCAAGAACACAGAAAAAAGTAATAGACTGAGGTACATGAATATTAAAATTATTTTACACAAACCAAACTCGTGAACAATCTGCATGACTTAAATTGCACTGTGATAAGTCTGTAGATGCTTGCTTGTTTGTTCTGCACACATAAGTCACAAATGTAGTTTGAACATACAACCACTGACTTTGCGCATTTTTGTAGGTTACAGCCACAGATGTGGACACAGGATTACGTGGCAGAGTTATGTATGAAATACTGAGAGTGTCAAATAATGGACTAGGAAAGTTTGCTATAGTTGAAATTTCAGGAAATATAACAGTCACTTCTACAGTCAATGCTGGTGATAAATACACAATAGCAGTCAAAGCTACAGACCTTACATTACCAGATGCCAATAGAAGGTAAGTGATTAAATTTGTAAATCAAAAAAAAGTTGATATAAATGCTGTAGATTTAAACAGAGTCCGAATTTCCTCTGACCCTAACACTTTATGCCTGATGTCTGTGTATGGGTTCAGAACAATTTTTATATCAATACCAACATAATCTGGTGTCGGAAGGGGTGCTGCCTCATTTTGCTTCATACTAAAAATATTAGTGGAATAGTAGAAAAGTAACTAAGCTCAATTGATAAGTCAATGATTTGTCATTCTAAATATTGAAATAATTCAAGATATTATTGTTACTGGTCTGAGATTTAAATCAGTTCTTTGGTGTTGATGTTTGCCAACGTCCTCTACCATTTTTAAAACAATACATGTACTTCTAAGGCTCCCAAAACTCTCACAGTTAAATATTTTGGAAGATAAATCACTCAACTGCAATCGAGGTTGGTAATTTTTTCTACAGTTCCATTGTAGCGAGGTTGAGCTAGTCATGGTGTTGGTGTTGTATATAGTAGGTATAACAGAGTTATTTACTGCCAGACTTTCTGGTCCGAATCTTTTAGCCTTGTGGTAGAGCACTCGCTTATCACCTGGAAGGGCCAGGTTCAATCCTAAGCCAGGGCATTCAATGCGGATGTGCTTTTTTATGTGTTTCCTCCCTCCTGTTACATTTGGTGCCCAACAAAATAACCCACAGAGGGGTTGTGTGAGATTTCCAAGGTGGGAAATCTCAAGATAACAGGGGAGGAATGTAGCATGTTGTTGGTGTTGTATATAGTAGGTATAACAGAGTGATTTACTGCCAGACTTTCTGGGTCTGATCTTTGGCCCTGTGGTAGAGCACTCGCTTATCACCCTGAAGGTCTGGGTTCAATCTTCAGCCGGGGCACTCAGTTAGGATGTGTTTTTAGCTCACCTGAGCTGAAAGCTCAGATGAGCTATTGCGATGGTTCACCGTCGTCGTCTGTCGTGCGTCATCCGTCGTGCGCCATGCGTTAACTTTTTACATTTTAATCTTCTCCTCCAAAACCACTGGGCCAAATTTAATGAAACTTGGTAGCCATCATGCCTGGGTGAAGCACTTTCAGATTTGCACAAATGAAGGAGTTATGTCCCCTTGGGGCCCCTTAAAGGGGGAAAGAGTGAAAAACTTTAAAAAAATCTTCTCCTCTGAATCTACAAGAGATATACCTTAGTTATTTCATTTATAACATCTTTAAGTCATCTTTTTTTCAGATTTGCACAAATGGTAGCCATGGGTTCAAAATGGGGAAATTGTAAGGCGCTGAGTGGGGAAATTGCTAAAAATTATATATTTGACACTATATCTTGAAAACTATTAACTTTATGTATAGGCATGTATATTAGAATGTTGTAGATATTGACATGACGATCATTTTGATATATGGATCAAGGTCATATGTTGAAAGGTCAAGGTCACAGCTGTAAAAGAAGACTTAAATTGCTAATTATCTTGAAAACTAGTAAAACTTTTTGTATAGGCATGTATGTATATTACAATATTGTAGGTATTAAGACAACAATCATTTTTATATATAGTTCAAGGTCATATATTGAAAGGTCAAGGTCACAGCTGCAAAAAAAGACAAATTGCTAATTATCTTGAAAACTAATAACTTTTTTTATAGGCATGTATATTAGAATATTGTAGGTATTGCCACAAGGATCATTATGATATATGGTACAAGGTCATATGTTGAAAGTCAAGGTCACAGTTGCAAAAGAAGACTTAAATTGCTAATTATCTTGAAAACTAGTAAAACTTTTTGTATAGGCATGTATATTAGAATATTGTAGATATTGCAACAACAATCATTTTGATATATGGTTCAAGGTCATAAGTTGAAAGCTCAAGGTCACAGCTGCAAAAGAAGACTTAAATTGCTAATTATCTTGAAAACTAATAACTTTTTGTTTAGGCATTTATATTAGAATATTGTAGGTATTGCGACAACAATCATTTTGATATATGGTTCAAGGTCATATATTGAAAGGTCAAGGTCACAGCTGCAAAAAAAAGAATTTACTTGCTAATTATCTTGAAAACCATTAACGTTTTGTAAAGGCATGTATATTAGAATATTATAGGTATTAACTTGAGAAAACTTTCAAAGTTTCTGTACGTAATATATTGTCTATTGCACTTTGCAAACAATATTGGACATATCTTCAGGTGAGTGTTAAGGCCCATGGGCCTCTTGTTTTTATATGTTTCCTCCCTCTTGTTACACCATTAATATTTTCAGTCTGAAGCAAAATGAGACTTCCGACACCAGTTGGTACCTATAAATCCAGGTATTTTTGATATAGAAATTGTTCTGACCCTACACACAGCTGCCAGGCATAAAGTGTGTCAGAGTCAGAGGAAATTCGGACTAATTTGAACATAGTCAAGCACAACAGAAGTAAAATTTACCATGTACACATGTACATAAATACTCTGGAAAATGGAATAATATTGTTTATGTCACATTTGCCATTATTCTTGTTGGAATTTTTAAAAACTTTTTTTACTTCATGACCACTAGGTTTACTAAAAAATGTAGAGATGAAAGGTTTTGAGTGGCCATGTAGAACAGTGTACTAAACATCCATTAGTACTGCAACATAACAAGAAATAAAATCAAAGTGAACAATGAGTTTTTTTCTAGCTGCTTCAAATTAAATATCTGAATTACTTATTATATCTTTTAACAGGAGTAATATTGCCCTGGTTGATGTTGAAGTCATGTCTAATGGTAATAATAAGGCTCCGGTTATTTCAGCGAGTTGGTTTAACATTTCCGTATCAGAGGGGGTTCCTGTTGGCAGTCTTATTTTTACAGTTCCAGTAAGTATGTACGATACATGTATATCTTTATTCCAAATGGGAAAGCCTGATTCCTGTTGTATCTCTTATGAAGTCAACAATCTATTCAGCATATACTACTATATTTTGTTTAAGTTTTGCTGCCAAGAGATACTCTTTTTTCAGCATTATCATCACAAGATCTTTTAAAACATATAAACAATTATTAAATTTACCATGGAAAATTTACTTCTTATATCAAATCTAAATGTTGTAAAAACTATCAATAATTTTACATTTTACCAGTAAATTATCTTGTGATTAAGCCTGAAATTGTGATTTCTAGATGCACATACAATTCTTTTGACTACAAGTGAACTTTTTTGGTGGTAAGATAGCTTTCAAATTCACACAAAGCAATATTAATATGATTCTAAACTGTTTCTTTCAGTAGAACAGATAATTGCAGAAAACTATCCTTTCCCTAAACTCGCCTTTTAACTGACACCACCCTCATTTTATTTCTTAAATTTTATTAATTTAACCTGAGCCCCTATACTAACCCAAGCCAAATTTTGATAACCCTCATACTAAATTTAAATACTTCACTTATTGTATTTATTTTGTTGATTGCTACCCGTACAGGTTTTAACAGAGAAACACCTTGAATTTGACCTAGTAAAACATGTTTTAGTAAAAAATAAATTCATATACCAAATCAGGTATGATAAATAGTTAAGAAAGTTCTGAAAAACTTTTTGATGGTCATGAACGAAACAAAAACAAATTATTTTAAATGCGTATCAAGAATAAATCTATAAAAATAAAAGGTTTGAAATCATTTTTGAATGTGTTTGTACATGTATTCACATATTTTCAAATTTAAATATTTCTTTACATGGTAAATACAGTGCATGAAAGTTAGTTTCAATTTACTATTTTTAATATGTATATATTCATTTTGTTGTAGGCTACTGATCCCGAGGGTGGGGTTTATATTTTAGAATATCAAGCGGCAACAGGTTGAACTTCTTTAATATAGGTCCAAATACATAAGTTAACTTCATTTTCTACAACTCTTCATACATATATAATCATCTATTTTCTTAATTTGGTTCATTTTTGATATGAAGTTTTTGCTTTATAATGTGCTTAAGCCGACCACCTGTCCATGTTAAAGATCCCCTTGTTGTTTATTTCAACCAAAAATACTCTTCATATAAAAACATATTAAAAGTACATTGATCATGTATATCACTCTTCTAAAAAAAAAAGTCAGGCCATTGAATCTGGAAATGTTTTTGATAATTAAGACAGCTATACTTTCATTGATCAGTTCTTTTTTATTTCATACTGCTTCATCCTGCTTGAAAAGGTCAAGGAATTTGGAACTATATTTACAATTCATGTCTTTTAATTACTGAAGTTTATTTTATATCACCCTCTTTAAAGATCTCTTTTACAAAGGTTATTAACAAATAAAAGAAATACTTTAAATTAATTAAATTGTTTTTTGAGCCTTTTTTTTTTTTTTTTTTTTTTTTTTTTTTTTTAATTTAGGTACCAGGGTATGTCTGTTTATTTTAAGATGCAATGCACTTGCCTCAGAATCCTGATGTGCCCCCCCCCCTTCCCTTGAGTAGTAAAGGAAAACCAAAACATCTTACTAGTAATATCATTACTTTCTCTATCTACAGATTGACTTTGAATGACTACCTTTTTTCAATTTTTTTTTTTTTTTTAATTCGGCTGAAATGAAATGAACAAAAACAGCAAAATAACGTGATTACCATTTGCTTATAAATCTGATATCTCACAAAGTTGTCTTTATTATATGGGAATTCCCTTCATCTAAACCAATTTAAAGAAATCTTAAATAGCTATAATATATCTATTTGTTTCAGAGGTAAAATAATAAATAATGGTGTGTTAGACAGAGAAGCATTGTCACAGTTTACACTGGCGATAACAGTACAAGATGCTTCTGGGCTTGTAAGTTATTTTTCTGCATTTCTTTTTTTATGTTATGTTGATAAAAAATGTAAATTTGAAGTTAAAAGTACCATATTCGTTTTTGTCCAAAATATGTAGTTTGTTTTCTACAAAGCGTTGTAGATATCATGAGGAGTGAGTTGAGAGTTGAGTAATGGTGTTTAACATCCCAGTCAAGAATATTTCACTTATATCGAGATGTCACCAGCTAAAGGCGAAAGTGCAGAAATTTTGCCTGTGTGTTGCCCTGATGGCATTATACAGCAGGGTTCTTTATGGTGCCACGCCTGCCATGACACAGGACCTTGTTTATTTTTAAGTTCCCATCCGAAAGAACCGTGACTTTCATTTCCTAATGCCGAGTGCTTGGCGAAAGAACAGTCACTTCCCACTTTCAAGTCTTGGGTCAGACCCAGCCGGGGTTTGAACCCACAACCTCCCACTTACAGAGCGAGCACTCTCATGAGGAGTGACTTCCAATTATAATTGTCATCATATCAAGATGAAACATTAAAACATGACTCAATTTTTTAAGATTGAAAACTTACTATGATAGTTAATTTGATTGTTTCAAAAATCATGTTTACATTTAATTTATTTTCTTTGAGAAGAGTGAAATAGAGTAATGAGGTTTTATGCCAAAATCAGAATTCCTTATTTTATAAAGCTGCTGTGATTTCTGGAATGGTGAGGAAAAACCAGAGTGGCCCGTTCACCTTCTGTTTGCAAGTAGAAAAAACTTTGGCATACTAGAATCTTGTTGACTTGGGCCAAGCTATAAGTCTACACTCGGTCACCAAGGTATTTTTTTTTTTGAGAGATATTGGCATTTAGCAGACAAGAAAAATCATAACAAATTAAATTGGTATTTATGTTGTATTTCAGAGCAGTACTACAACTTTGTATATCGCTATTACTGACATCAATGATAATGCTCCAGTATTTCAGCAATCTTTGTATATATTTAATGTTGAAGAAGGTAAAATCTCTGAGAAAGTTGGGACGGTAAAAGTAAGTTTAAAATACATTGGTTATTTTAGATATTTATATTTATATGACATTTGATACCTAAGGTAATTTCATGTTTTGCAAGTAGATCTGCAGAAGTTCATTAGGATCGAGTCAGAGGTGGTCTCAGATCTGAAAACCTTACTAATTTTTTTTAGGCATTTGATTTTTATTTTTTCTAAGAAAGTTTGATAAAAAAATATAGTATAAATATAATTTATATTAAAAAGATTTACACCTCAAAACGAATCTGAGATTGGCTCTGACATTTGTATTACTATGTATTGAATGGAGTATCTTGTAGATTTAAATTGCTTTTTTCCTATAGCTTTTTAGTAGAAATGTCACATTGGCATGACTTTTCGGGAGCAGAGATAACCTATTGACATCACTTTTTGGGACCTTATAAGAGCTATGACCTCATTTTTATATACAATTCGTTGGCATCAGTATTTGTATAAAAATATGTCAAACATGACCATAAGGTTGGGAATGTTGCAACATGTAAAAATGATTAATTTTTTGACACATGCAGTACTTTTCAAAATTGTAATAAATACTGTATATTTGCGCTTGTCTGAGGGTCTCATACATTTAGTGTATATTAATATTGGCACTGTCATTGTTTCCCCATAGACAAGTGAGCTAAAATTAATGTTGAAGTTAATTTATATTGGTGGAAATTAATTTAACGCCAAATGTGCCAATATTAATACACAAACAAAATCAATAATTATACAGTATGACTTTTTCTTGGTAGTACTCAACATGATGTCAGAACTACAAAGTAGAGGTAATTCTTATTAGTACATGTACTCTAAATAATGGTGCTAAGTATCAGTATGGTCAATTCTTGGTAATACTTACATAATGATCAGAATTAGAAGTACAGTTAGTTCTTGGTAATACTATACATTTTTTATGAAATATTTTCTTCATCTACGGCGGTTGACATGGATGAGAACAGTAATGGTAACATACAAACTTACTCTTTATCTACCGTTCTCACAGTCGTTTAACTTGTAAGTAAACAGTGATGTAAAAAATTGATTTCTATATCGCAGTCAATTTAAATTAAAAGATGGCTTGCTACTAGAGAGCATAATATCATGTTAATTTAAAATCTCTAATTGAGAAGGAAAATAATTATAGCTGTAAGCTTATCTAACAAAACAATTGCTACATGAAAATTTGATAATTTATAATTATCATTATTTACACTTGAACCTGTTGCCTGCGGAACCAAATCTCCTATGTTGATGACTTAATCCATTGTGCTATTAAAAAGATTAAAAAAATCAGTGGTTCTTGTACTGTTGTGGACCAATATAATGACATATGTTAAATACTCTGAGTCACAAGCTCAAGTGAGCAATAAGACCTATAACTCTCCTGAGTAAATTTAGATATCAATACACATGTATTCCACTATTCATAAATTGCTCACTTTGTATGTGGGAGGTCGTGGTTTGAACCACAGCCATGTCTAACCAAGATTTGAAAATAGGCAGAGACTGTTCTTTTGCCAAGCACTTTGCATTTAGAAATGAAAGTCACAGGAATCCTTCAAGAAGACCTTAAAAACTCATGCCCTGTGTCACGGCAGTCATAGCATGCTAAAGAATCCTTTATGCACATTGCCCTGAGCACACTGCAAAGGTAAACTTTCTGTCACTTCATCTATAGCTGATAACGTCCTCAATATATTTGAAACTATTCTTGACTGGGATGTAAAATCACACTCAATCAATCAATCAATCATTATTTATTAGGTACATTGAAAGTTTTAAAAAATTTATTTATATTTAGGTTTTACATAAACGCAGTGACTGGAGATATATATACATCTCTGGCGTTAGATTACGAGTCTCAGAGATTACACGAGATTATTGGTTCTGGCTTCTGACCAAGCATCTGATAGTCGTACTGGAACAACAACTGTATCTATTTATGTGACTGATGTGTCAGATGCTATCCCATACTTCCCCAAGTCTTCATATGATATCTTTGTACCAGAAAACATTGTGCAAGGAACATTACTTTTAACAGTTACAGTATGTCTTTTTTTTTTTTGTTTTTTTTTTTTTTAATTTAGTTTTGAAATTTTTTTAGTACTTCCATTTCTTCCACCATTTCATAACTTGCTTTTTTAGCTCACCTGAGCTGAAAGCTCAGATGAGCTATTGCTTTCCATCTTTGTCCGTCGTGCATCGTGCGTCGTCCGGCGTGCATCGTGCGTAAACTTTACATTTTAATCTTCTCCTCCAAAACCACTGGGCCAAATTTGATGAAACTTGGAAACCATCATGCCTGGGTGAAGCCCTTTCAGATTTGCACAAATAAAGGAGTTATGTCATCTTGGGGCCCCATAAGGGGGGAAATAGTGAAAATCTTCTCCTCTGAATCTACAAGAGTTATACCTTAGTTATTTCATTTATAACATCCTTAGGTCATGTAGTTTCAGATTTGCACAAATGGTAGCCATGGGTCTCAAAATGGGGAAATGTTAAGGTACTGAGTGGGGAAATTGCTAAAAATTATGTATTTGTCACTATATCTTGAAAACTATGTTTTTTTTTTTTTTGTATAGGCATGTATATTAGATATTGTAGGTATTGCAACAACGATCATTTTGATATATGGCTCAAGGTCATAATGTTTTAAGGTCAAGGTCACAACTACAAAAGAAACCTTAAATTGCTAATCATCTTGAAAACTATTAAATTGTTGTATAGAGATGTATATAAGAATATTGTAGGTATTGACATGACAATCATTTTGATATATGGTTCAAGGTCATTTGTTGAAAGGTCAAGGTCACAGCAGCAAAAGAAGATTTAAATGGCTAATTATCTTGAAAACTATCAACTTTTTGTATAAGCATGTATATTCGAATATTTTAGGTATTGACATGACTATCATTTTGATATATGGTTCAAGGTCATATGTTCAAAGGTCAAGGTCACAGCTGCAGAATAGACTTAAATTGCTAATTTTCTTGAAAACTATTAACTTTTTGTATAAGCATGTATATTAGAATATTGTAGGGATTGACGTGACGATCATTTTGATATATGATTCAAGGTCATATGTACAAAGGTCAAGGTCACAGCTTCGGAAGATGACTTAAATTGCTAATTATCTTGAAAACTATAAACTTTTGTATAGGCATGTATATTAGAATAATGTAGTGATTGACATGACGATCATTTTGATATATGATTCAAGGTCATATGTTCAAAGGTCAAGGTCACAGCTGCAGAAGATGACTTAAATTGCTTATTTTCTTAAAAACTATTAACTTTTTGTATAGGCAGTATATTAGAATATTGTAGGTATTGACATGACGATCATTTTGAGGATATGGTTCAAGGTCATATGTTCAAGGTCAAGGTCACAACTGCAAAAATTGCTAATTATCTTGAAAACTATTAACTTTTTGTTAAGGCATGTATATTGGAATATTGTGGGTATTGATATGATTATCATTTTGATATATGGGTCAAGGTCATATGTTGAAAGGTCAAGGTCACAACTGCAAAAGAAGACTTAAATTGCTAATTATCTTGAAAACTTTTAACTTTTGTATAGGCATGCATATTAGAATATTGTAGGTATTGACATAGCAATCATTTTGATGTATGATTCAAGGTCATATGTTGAAAGGTCAAGGTCTCAGCTGCAAAAGAAAAGTTAAATTGCTAATTATCTTAAAAACTGTTAACTTTTTGGTAAAGGCTATGTACATTAGAATATTGTAGATATTGACATGACGATCATTTATGGTTCAAGGTCATATATGTTCAAAGGTCAAGGACATAGTTGCATTAGTATACTGAAATTGGTTAATGATTTGGAAATTATTTATTGCACTAAGTTACTTCATGCATATTATATAAGCTACTTATAAATGAAATGTTACTGGATATATTTCTGTTTAAGTTTGTTGCAGTTCTTAACTTGAGAATACTTGTAAAGTTTCTGTAGTGAATATATTGTCTATTGTACTTTGCAAACAATTTTAAACATATCCTCAGGTGAGCGTTAAGGCCCATGGGCCTCTTGTTTATATAAGTGAAATAGTCTGGATTTTCTTTGTATAATTGTTCCATCCTCTGTCCATTTTATTGTCGAAATTTAAAAAAAAAAAACTGTAGAACTCAGTTAAAGCATTCTTAGTAATTTTGTCCGCATAGTTTAGCCGGAAATTGATTTGTAACTTTTTCCAACTTTGTTCAACTTGCGTTTTTCTCAGAGGAAAAAGAGTAGAGAAAATTGTCAAAAAATGAAGTCAATTGCAAGTAGTTCTAAAAAGTGAAATTTCAATAAAATGGGACTCGCCAGTGTACCACTTGATCAATACCTCATAACGTTTGTGCGGAATGAAATGGATAACGTTTACGTCAAATATTCCCGAAAAAAACGTCGTTATTAGGGGAAAATGTCACTTTAACACAATTCCATTGCCAATAGAAATAGTTGTCCCGCACAAACGCTATGAGGTTTCATGTGGTACACTGGCGAATTCCATTGGTCCGGAAAATTAAGTCAGGATAATCTTTTGAAAACGGTTGTTTTGAGTAGAAGGTATAGGAGCATACCTAAAGCATATGAATATTTTTCTGTACTATTCTGGTGATGTAGGCGTCAAGAGACATGTTAAAGTTAAGTGTTAAAAATTTGTAACATGTTCTGATATCAAGTTGGTAAGGGTTAGGATTAGGGTTAGACACATTGGTAAAATCATCTCTTGTTTACTGAATGTCCTTGTCAAATATGACCACCATCATGGTTAAAATTAAAAGATATCTGTTATAGTAATGTCATATATCATTTTTGAATGTATTTTATGATTACATTTAAAAATGATGTATGACATTAATGTTGTCAATAATGTTAAATAATGAACGTTCTTTTCCGAAGCTCATACCTTTCTTTAGATATTAAGATCACCATTTTTATCTGTTGCTTTATTTTCAAATAGGCACAAGATGATGATACTGTAAAGAACATTAATTACAAATTTAAAGATGGAGACTTCAGTAAATTTAGTATCGGGAGACTCAATGGACAGATATTTCTGAATTTGCCTCTCGATTACGAAACAAAGAAATTGTATGAATTTTCTGTCACCACCTTTGAAGGAGAGAATGCATCAACACTTGTTGCCTCCAAAACAGCTGTTAGGATTTCTGTAACGGTAAGTTTCTCATTGCATTGCTTAAGATCATTTGTTTCATGGGAGGTCATGGGTTGGAACACTGGCCAGGTCATACATAAGTCTTTAAAGTTTCAACTACTGCTATCTGGTCTAGCACATGGAAATTACAAGGTTCAGACTTTCAACTGGTTTTTCTGTTGCCAAGGTAATGTGACTTTCAGAGTAGAATGCTTGTCTGTGGCATACCGACTCATTGAGCTAGCACCTTAAAAAAATCACTTAAAGTGCATTAGGGCAGACCAACCAAATACACATTTTCACATATCATGCATATACAAACTGCTTCTTGGAATAATCTTTAACGATTAATAAAACTTGTGAATAGCTGAATAAATTGCTGTTTAATGTTAATCAACACTACTCCATTCCAGTTGCTTCTTGTCCAGAATGGACAAGCCATTGTTTCAGTCCAAAAAACTAGAAAATATTTTGGTAGCAATATTTTGATGAATTGGTATGCCACTCAGTGGATATCTTATTATTGTTTAGGACAGTGAAAGTAGTATAAGCACTTGCCTTTTAAGCCTATATGCTTGGTGCAGACTTCAATGCAGATTGTCATATTTTTGTCAGTAGTATTGGGTTCCAGTATTAAAATGTTTTCAAAGGCAAACACTGTCTTTTAATTTTTGCAGTAGTACCATACTACCAAGCTCTCACTCTCTCTCTCTCTCTCTCTCTCTCCTCTCTCTCTCTCTCTCTCTCTCTCTCTCTCTCTCTCTACTAAAATTCTTTTTTTCATTTCTTGTTTCAGGCCAGGATATTCAGTTTACTGTGCAGACAACTCTTGTTTGTACTGCTTTTTAATGAATTTTTTGCCTCATATATTACAGGATTGTCAACGATAACTCACCAGTTATATCTGTAGCAAACGCCTATATAAGTGTGTTGGAGACAGAACCTGTCAGTTCTGTTATAGCTGTGTTAAATGCCCATGGATAATGATCAACAAGTAAGAAATAATTAATTTTTCATAATTAATTTGTTGATAAATCACTGAACAGCTTTATTTTGTAGATTTTATTATGATAAATTTTCATGGATTAGGGCTGAGCTGAGTAATAATTTTTTTATACCCCAGTTAAGATTCTTTCATGTATATCAAAGAGGTCAGTTCTGGAATGTTGGAGGAAACTGGAGTGTCTGGAAAATGACAGACCTTTTGCAAAGCAAGCATTTTCTAGGCTATGAGAGGCTCTGTGATCATCAGCATGCACTTTCGACTAACTTGACCACCGAGGCTCCAAGTTTTAGGTCAAATTAACCATGGATAAAATGTGGAACCTTGTATAATACAGAGGTAATATTTTAAACAGAAATATGGTTGAAGTGGTCTCGTTGGTTGGATTGATGTACATTTCAAAGCAATCATTTCAGAAATGATGAATGTAACCTTTATACAAGAAGTAAATTGAAAGTCAGCTGATATAAATCTTTTTCACACTATGATCTCCCTGAATGGAATTTGATCTTAGACAATTTTAACACACAAACATCTGCTTTTCACAACAAAAGCCACTTCTACATGACCTACGTTAGACCTTTGTTGCTTTATGGCTCTGAAACATGAGCAGTAACATCAAAGATATCTCAAAAATTCTCCAAACAAGCAGGCTGAGATGACTTGCCACATAGGGTGCAGTATAGGATGGATATCTAGGATCCGTACACTGAATGTCACTGGTCATCCAGCCCTGGGTAGACCAAAACTGACCTGGGATGACCTAGTGAAATGGGACCGCAAGTCCCTAAGAATGGGTGAAACTAACCCACTGGATCGCCAAACATGGTGGGTTAGACTTTGTTCTCAACTGAACAGCAAGGCCTCACCCTTGTAAAAGGAATAATCAAAGACCTGGATAATCTAAACAGGAAAATGATGATGAGGATGATGATAGAGTGAGACAACATGATTCAAAAGAAAGCACTTCAGCCCAAGGTATAACTTAAAATAAATGGTGTGATTTTTTTGTGTAAAATGCATTAGTTAAATAGATTTATTTATTCACAGGGAACAAATAACTCTGAGGTTGTATGGAAGGTAACTAATGTTACGTCTAATGCAGGATCTCGTTCTAAGAAGGACTTGTTTGACATCATACCTAATACTGGGCAGCTTATTGTTAGAAGACCATTATATTCAGATACAGACAAAGCCACTCAATATTATGTAAGTTATGATGAAGAAATTTGTTCAGTTCTAAAATTGGCTATGGGGAACATTTTTAAAAAAATTCTCTAATGATTTTTCCCTATTAATTTTCAACATTTTTTTATAATTTTACATAGAATTTTTTTACTACTGAAGTTTCTTTACTTCCTTTAAGAATTACTTCTGAAAAGGTTTTTTTTTTTTTTTTTTTTTTACATAATCTTAGTCTGAAAAGAAACCAAAATATTTTATGATGGATATCATAAATATAAATAAAGGTAATTGATAAACTACATTTGTTGTTAGAATAAGGATATTGCAGTGATATTACTAGAATACAACTTTATAACCAATAATGTCCATACATAGATATTATTTAGGGAAATACTTTATGTATTTTAAAATTCCACATTTATGAAATGGAAAATGAAAATAAAACACACTGCATGTTTCTTCTCGTCTTCTTCTTGTTCCTTCTTCTTCCTTCT
>CM056594.1:30188429-30449132 GCA_029721355.1 Tegillarca granosa | reverse complement strand
CAAATTTGACTAAACAAATGAAGGGGATTAATCAAGATTATATTGTGTTCTTATTCTACTTTTATTTCAGCTATTCCTTCTGGTTACGAGAGTACATTTTCTGTTGACAACACAGGACCTACCAGTGGAAATGTCTATACTTGTATCCTAAATCAAGTTAGAGTAATAAATAGACAGAGTGTCAAAAATCTCAAACTTATAATAAAGGTAGAGTGTAAAATATAGAATTAATACATAACAAAAACATAGGTACCTGGGAATATAGTGTTAGTTGTCACCATTGCTCAACATAAAGTTCATTTATACATTACTAGAAAAATGGGTTTCCAGGTATATGGTGTTGATTACCACCAGTGCTAAACATAAATGTAATTTATACATTACAAGAAAAATGGGTTCCCAGGTATATGGTGTTGATTTTCACCAGTTCTCTACAGGGGCCTCGGTGGCAGAGTGGTCAAAAAGCGTGCGCTTACGGATCACAGTGCCTCTCACCGCCTGGGTTCAAATCCCACTCGGGACAGATCCTAGTGTAAGAAAGTTTGTCAGTTTGCTTGCTGAAGGTCGGTGGTTTTCTCCGGGCACTGTGGTTTCCTCCACCATCCCAGAACGAAATAAGTGAAAGAATCTTGACTGGGGCGGTAAACACTATTACTCCTACTCCTCCACCAGTTGTCTACGTAAAGGTAATTTATACATAACAAAAACAATTGGGTACCCAGGTATATGGTGTCATAAGTTGCCCGTTCGTATTATGAAGGTTTCTTATACATCACAAGGAAATGTGTATATATTCACATTTTTTCACTAGTGCCAAATATATAGGTTACCTAAACTTAAAATTTGCAAGACTATAGAATAATTTCATTTTTTACAATCTACTAATTTAGATACACAAATTTGACAAAAATTTACCAAAAAATAAAAATTACAAAACTGTTTCATTTATGTATTCCAAATATTTTGAAGTATGTAACTGCATGATTTTGCTTTTTATGAAATAGTTAAGAAAAACAAGAATTTTTGCACTGTTTTTTTTAACTTATTAGATAAAAGTATTGTTAATTTTGAATTGCCCTAGTAAAGATATTCCAAACCACAATTATATTTTATTATATTACCTCAAGCAGCTAGTTTTGTTAACTCAACCGTGGTGTTTATACATAAACAAATTTAATGTTTTTACTTAAATTTTTATGTTCAAGATGCTGAGGTATGATCTCTCAATTAGGTATATTTTAAGATGATCTTGTTTGACATAGAATAACCATGTTTGTTTTGTAGGCAATGGAGTCAACCAATATGGAGAGATTTACCAGTGCTGCCGTAGACATAACAGTAGAACCAAGTAATGACAATGCTCCAATTCTGTCTATACCATTCATAGGATATATTTATGAGAACTCGCTAAATGAGACATATGTAACTAACTCGGACCACACCCGGTTACTACAGATTTCTGTCACTGATCCTGACCTGGTATGTGACTTTTTTATTACTGTGTTATTTTACTGCTTCTGTGGCTTAGAGGTAGATGTCTGTGAGAGGTCCTTGGTTCAAATCACAGCCTGTCTCAAGAGTGAGAAGTCCTTGGTTCAAATCACAGCCAAACCAAACAAAAGACATTAAAATTTAAGATACATGTACCACTTCCTGGTTCACCTGGTGTCAAGATTATATGAGTGTATTGATGTCACAAACTAGCATTTTAAGCAACCTTGACTGGACACTAGAACAGACAGAACACATTTCATGCATACACGGAACTTATAATTGGAGATAAATAAACTAGCATGTTAAGCCACCCTGACTGTACACTAGAACAGAACACATACACCAACTTATAACTGGAGATAAATAAACTAGCATGTTAAGCCACCCTGACTGTACACTAGAACAGAACACATACACCAACTTATAATTGGAGATAAATAAACTAGCATGTTAAGCCACCCTGACTGTACACTAGAACAGAACACATACACCAACTTATAACTGGAGATAAATAAACTAGCATGTTAAGCCACCCTGACTGTACACTAGAACAGAACTCATTTCATGCATACACAGAACTTATAATTAGAGATAATAAACTAGCATGTTAAGCCACCCTGACTGTACACTAGAACAGAACACATACACCAACTTATAACTGGAGATAAATAAACTAGCATGTTAAGCCACCCTGACTGGACACTAGAACAGAACACATACACCAACTTATAATTGGAGATAATAAACTAGCATGTTAAGCCACCCTGACTGGACACTAGAACAGAACACATACACCAACTTATAATTGGAGATAATAAACTAGCATGTTAAGCCACCCTGACTGGACACTAGAACAGAACACATACACCAACTTATAATTGGAGATAATAAACTAGCATGTTAAGCCACCCTGACTGGACACTAGAACAGAACACATACACCAACTTATAATTGGAGATAATAAACTAGCATGTTAAGCCACCCTGACTGGACACTAGAACAGAACACATACACCAACTTATAATTGGAGATGAAATAAACTTGTCCTTCTCATTAATAGCAGAAAAATGGCTGATGTTGCATTAACCTACAATACAACTGACAACCAACATCATTTAGTTTGGTTGAAAATTCAAGTTCACTCCCTTACCATATCCCTGTCTGGAAATCATTAGTTTCAAACGAAAATATTTGTGTATTTTAATTTTTATCATTAAAATTTCTGCAATGAAAAGTTATATTGCTGTAAAACACAAGTCATGTATTGCTTTAATATACATACCTCATAGAGGGCATAGTCAAGGTTGCACAATGGTGTGAGCATCTTCATTTATGAACATAACATATCACCTTAAGATTTTTAGTGACTTACAGAACAGTATATCTCGTACATTATTATTTTTAGAATATTAAATAGATTTGAATAGCCTGTTTTAGCCATTTTATAACTGAAATAATCTCAGTTTACCCATGTTTGTTTGTTTTTTTTTTGTTTTTTTTTTTCAATAATGCATAAAATTTCGTGCACATCCACAATGATAAATTGTTATGGTGGCTTTACCACCGTGTGATTTATTCCTGTGCATGCACACTTCATTCTATAAAGTATAAGATAATATAACACAGGTAAATATTGGTTATATCTAAATTGTCAATGACACAGGATAAGTGAAGTCATGATTTTTAAATTTGCTACCTGAAACTTCAGATTTCCTACTTAACAGGGTTTTTATTATTATTATTATTATTATTATTATTTTTATTTTTATTATTATTTATTAATTATTACACAGTGTGCACAGTGTCCATTCAGATTATTTCTAAATGACCAGAAAAAAATCAGATTAAATGCTTATAATAAAATTTTAAAAACAGCTTAATCAAATGAGAGAATAACTTATTTCAATTGTTACTTTTATTTACTTCAAAACAAGATAAAGTGATAAAAGTAGTTTGTTTTTAGATTATGTCACAAACACTTTAGCACGTAAGTGGGCTCTGCTAATGGAATTCGCCAGTGTATCGCGTCATACCTCGTTGTTCGGGACAATTATTTCTATTGACAACAGAATCGCATAAAGTTATGTTTTCCCGTACTAACGACGTTTTTCGCGAATATATGACGTAGATGTTATCCTTTTCATTCCCCACAAATGTTAAGAGGTATTGATCACGTGGTACACTGGCGAATTCCATTTATGTTCAAGTCAAGTCATTGAGAAATGACCAAAAATATTTTTGCTTTTCAACCAATGAAATTATTAGAATTTTTTTCAAATTTAATTATTTTTATTTTTTTTTATTTTTTTTTTTTTCTAGACATCTGGTGAATTACAGCCTGTTAGTTATTCAGTAAACACAAATTTATTTTACATAACCGACGATGGTTATGTTATCTGTAAAACTGATAAACTGGATTACGAAACAGCAACATTTGTTTCTTTTACTGTAAGTATTGTATAATATTAAATATCTATATTACCTGACCTTTTGCTTGTTATTATACTGATGTTGCAGGGCTAGGGTTGTCTAGTTTCCTATCATGAAATGTACTTACATACTGATTAAGTGCCTAGATGATCATTTCTAGGGATGGAATTATTAAGTCGCTCACGAAAGTAGGGGGTGGGGGGGTGGGGGTGAGACATTTTATTTTTTACTGTTTCTTATTTTTCTTCCACCCAAATTTTGTGTGACATTTTTCTCAGGAATGAAAAGGTGTATCAACTTGAAACTTTCTGCACATAACTAGCATCATATAAAGGTGTGTTACCAATACTTTTTTTTTGGAATTTGTAAACAAGAATTGTATTTATCAGAGTTTATTGCCCCTTCCAACAACATATTTTTTTTATTATACAGTTATTTCTCCCTTAAAACTTTATAAATCATGTTGATACTTGGTAGGTACATTATACAACAAATGATATATTGTTTTTTATAAGCAAGAGCTATATTTATCAGAGTTTAATGCCCCCTCCAAAAACATATTTTTTATTTAACAGTTATTTCGCCCTTAAAACTTGACACATAAAGATACGTAGTTTGTGCGTTGTAGCCTAAGTTTGTATGTTGCATTTTGCTGTGTCCCCTGTAATTTAAAGTGCTGCAAAACATTGACCATTTTAATTGGCAAAAAAAAAAAAAAAAAAAAATTATTTTTAAATCTTAAAACAAAAATTAATAATTAAATAAAAAAAAAAAAATAATACTAATAACTTTAAAAGGGTTGACTTCATTTATTTTATACTATTGTAGATAACAGCCCGTGAGACAAATACTGTTGAACAGAGAAATGTATCCATGGTGATGGTTGTTAACATTGTAGATGTGAATGACAACGCTCCACAGTTCACTCCTGGTACTTATGTAGCCTCAGTACCGGCTGGTGATTACTCTACAAACCCACTGTTTGTCACTAAGGTAGGTATACTTTTGTGAGATCAAATTTTGAGCACTTTTTTAATCATTTGAGCACAAAGTGCTCAAGTGAGCTTTTGTGACCAGTCTTTGTCTGTTGTGCATAATGCATCAACATATTCTAGGTAACACTCTAGTGTTAAGTTTATCTTTTTAAAATGTTCAAGTGTTATGAAAGACACGAGCATCAGTCTGTTAAGTTTGGAAAACATTTGAAGCACTTATTACAAGAGTCAATCAGATTATAGAAGGCTGATCGATTATAAAATGTTATAATTGCTAATGAAGACATTATATTAAAAACTGTAATTTGTGAATGATAAGATAATATATTTGTAAATAAAAAATGTGGAAGCCCACCTTTTTGTATGGAATTAAGAAAGTTGCAAGTTGAGTTCCAAATCCTTTTAGCACAAATCCATGACAAACTTTTGCGATGTGATTATTGGACTTGTAAAAGTATATAGAGGGGTTATTATATGATCATTCTGATTTTAGATCCCTTATCAATCTGAGAGCTGTAATATCAGCCAAAAAGACCAAGCACCCTTCCAAGGGCCAATATCATAGCTCCAGGAATGAAAAGGAGCAGTGTGCGAAATTACTGCGGGCCCGATGGCCCGAGGCTATTAACTTTTTGCTTGGGTCACCAACTTCATAGAGTTCCAATTCAGGTTGGCTCTTTCCTCAAGATGCCTAAATCTGTGGTAGTTTGTTTCAGTATAATAAGAAATCTACATTAATGAACAATACTTTACACTAGTGCAACAAACAACAGACAATATAGCAAAGAAACAACAATACATACAGTATAGTTAATATGAGGTTTAATTGGCAAATATAAAGAGACATGCAAACTTCCATAATTCAAGGCCATTAACTTTTTATTTGGGCCACCAACTTTTAAAAGTTAAGGGCCCTGTTGACCATCATGTCTTTTGAGCTAATTTCACACACTGAAAAGGAGTTTGATATCAATATGGTTGTATCAAAAACTTTTAATCATTTGATTTTAACTCTGTATTGGTATCAAAGATGACTCAAAAAGCAGTGTGTTACTGGCTGTTTTTCTGGTTGTATTTAAATTTTACATTTCTCCAACAAATACGACAGTATCACCCGCAATGTTTGTTGACATGTCTTTTTTAATCAATATTGCAAGCAGTCATGAACAACATGTAAAAATTGAAACAGACTGGAACAAGGTTATCCCAAATATATTCCCGCTGCAGTAAGTGCAATTTAGAATGTCCCATATAAGAATGTAACATGAAAACATACTGTAAATCACTTTAATTTTGTTCCCCTTTTTTTTCGCGCATCCATACCAAAACCTATTTCACCACATGGATTTTTTTTTACAATTTTCCCAAAGGGAACACCTCATAAAATAGGTTTATATTTGTATATATTATGTCATGGTCAGTTTATTTTTAACTCATACATCACATACTTATATGCGTCTTCATGAGATAATCGCGAATAATGCAAAAATTAAGTGATTTACAGTATCATTACACAGGGGGGATGTACCGATATTCAAGTTCACTTTATATATTGGCAAAAACAGTTATATTATCATACTAGAATTACAAATCATAAATACAAGAATACTGATAGATATTGTTAACATATGATAAATAAGTGTATCCTCTCAAGAACACAGAAAAAAGTAATAGACTGAGGTACATGAATATTAAAATTATTTTACACAAACCAAACTCGTGAACAATCTGCATGACTTAAATTGCACCGTGATAAGTCTGTAGATGCTTGCTTGTTTGTTATGCACACATAAGTCACAAATGTAGTTTGAACACACAACCACTGACTTTGCGCATTTTTGTAGGTTACGGCCACAGATGTGGACACAGGATTACGTGGCAGAGTTATGTATGAAATACTAAGAGTGTCAAGTAATGGACTAGGAAAGTTTGCTATAGATGAAATTTCGGGAAATATAACAGTCACTTCTACAGTCAATGCTGGTGATAAATACACAATAGCAGTCAAAGCTACAGACCTTACATTACCAGAGGCCAATAGAAGGTAAGTGATTAAGTTTGTAAATCAAAAAAAAGTTGATATAAATGCTGTAGATTTTAACATAGTCCGAATTTCCTCTGACCCTAACACTTTATGTCTGATGTCTGTGTATGGGTTCAGAACAATTTTTATATCAATACCAACGTAATCTGGTGTCGGAAGGTGCACTGCCTCATTTTGCTTCAGACTGAAAATATTAGTGGAAAAGTAGAAAAGTAACTAAGCTCAATTGATAAGTCAACGATTTGTCATTTTGAATAATTCAAGATTTTTTTGTTGCTCATCTGAGGTTTAAATCAGTTCTTTGGTGTTGATGTTTGCCAACGTCCTCTTCCATTTTTAAAACAATACAACGTACTTCTAAGGGTAGCAAAACCCTCAAACTTAAATATTTTGGAAGATAAATCACTCAACTGCAATCGAGGTTGGTAATTTTTTCTACAGTTCCATTGTAGCGAAGCTGAGCTAGTCATGGTGTTGGTGTTGTATACAGTAGGTATAACAGAGTTACTTACTGCCAGACTTTCTGGTCCGGATATTTTAGCCTTGTGGTAGAGCACTCGCTTATCACCTGGAAGGGCCAGGTTCGATCCTAGGCCAGGGCATTCAATGAGGATGTGCTTTTTGTGTCGCCTGACTAGGTGACATATAGGGATTACCTGCATCGGCCTCAGCGTCTGCGGCATCTGGATTTCCTAGTCCGGAGCATAACATTGGTGTTGTACGTTCAAATGACTCCAAACTTGGTGTGCATGTTTCTGGCAATGACTCAAAGTGCAGTGCACAAGAACCACAACTCTATCTTTTTCCGTTTTTGAATTATTTCCCTTTGATTGATTTTTATGCAGTGTCAGGCGACACATCTGTTTCAAAGAAACATATCTAGTTTATGTGTTTCCTCCCTTCTGTTACATTTGGTGCCCAACAAAATAACCCAAAGAGGGGTTGTGTGAGATTTCCAAGGTGGGAAATCACAAGATAACAGGGGAGGAATGTAGCAGGGCTGATCTAGTCATGGTGTTGGTGTTGTATATAGTAGGTATAACAGAGTGATTTACTGCCAGACTTTCTGGGTCTTATCTTTGACCCTGTGGTAGAGCACTTGCTTATCACCCTGAAGGACTGGGTTCGATCTTCAGCTGGGGCAGTCAGTTAGGATTTGTTTTTTTAATATGTTTCCTCCCTCCTGTTACACCATTAATATTTTCAGTCTGAAGCAAAATGAGACTTCCAACACCAGTTGGTACCTTAAATCCAGGGATCTTTGATATAGAAATTGTTCTGACCCTACACACATCTGCCAGGCATAAAGTGTGTCAGGGTCAGAGGAAATTCGGAATAATTTGAACATAGTCAAGCACAACGGAAGTAAAATTTATCATGTAGACATGTACATAAATACTCTGGAAAATGAAATAATATTGTTTATGTCACATTGGCCAAAAATGGATTTGGAATTTTTATAGATTTTATTACTTCATGGCCTTTGTGGACACTAAAATAGTAAAGATGAAAGGTTTTGAGTGGCCACTTAGAACAGTTTACTAAACATCCATTAGTCCTGCAAGATAACAAGAAACAAAATCAAAGTAAACAATAACAGTTTTTTTTTCTAGCTGCTTCAAATTAAATATCTGAACTACTTATTATTTCTTTTAACAGGAGTAATATTGCCCTGGTTGATGTTGAAGTCATGTCTAATGGAAATAATAAGGCTCCGGTTATTTCAGCGAGTTGGTTTAACATTTCTGTATCGGAGGGGGTACCTGTTGGCAGTCTTATTTTTACAGTTCCAGTATGTGCGATACATGTATATCTTTATTCCAAATGGGAAAGCCTGATTCCTGTTGTATCTCTTATGAAGTCAACAATCTATTCAGCATATTCTACTATATTTTGTACTCTTTTTTCAGCATTATCATTACAAGATCTTTTTAAACATATAAGCAAATATTAAATTTACTTTTTATATCGAATCTAAATGTTGTAAAAACTATCAATAATTTTACATTTTACCAGTAAATTATCTTGTGATTAAGCATGAAATTGTGATTTCTAGATGCACATACAATTCTTTTGACTACAAGTGAACTTTTTTGGTGGTAAGATTAGCTTTCAAATTCACACAAAGCAATATTGGTATGATTTCAAACTGGTTCTTTCAGTAGAACAGATAAATGCAGAAAAATATCCTTTTCCTAAACTCACCTTTTAACTGACACCACCCTCTTTTTATTTCTTTAATTCTATTAATTTAACCTGACCCAAGCCAAATCCTGATAACCCTCATACTAAATGTAAATACTTCACTTATTGTACCATTTATTTTGTTGATTGCTGCCCATACAGGTTTTAACAGAGAAACACCTTGAATTTGACCTAGTAAAACATGTTTTAGTAAAAAATAAATTCATATACCAAATCAGGTACTGATAAATAGTTAAGAAAGTTCTGAAAAACTTTTTGATGGTCATGAACGAAACAAAAACAAATTATTTTAAATGCTTATCAAGAATAAATCTATAAAAATAAAAGGCTTTGAAATAGTTTTTGAATGTGTTTGTATTCACATATTTTCAAATTAAAAATTTTCTTTACATGGTAAATGTATTGCATGAAAGTTAGTTTCAATTAGCTATTTATAATATGTATCTATTCATTTTATTGTAGGCTACTGATCCAGAGGGTGGGGTTTTATATTTTAGAATATCAAACGGCAACAGGTTGAACTTCTTTAATATAGGTCCAAATACGTAAGTTAACTTCATTTTCTACAACTCTTCTTACATATATAATCATCTATTTTTTCAATTTGGTTCATTTTTGCTATGAAGTTTTTGCTTTACAATGTGCTTAAGCCGATTACCTGTCCATTTTAAAGACCCCCTTGTTGTTTATTTCAACAAAAAATACTCTTCATATAAAAACATATTAAAAGTACATTGATCATGTATATCACTCTGCTTAAAAAGTCAGGCCATTGAATCTGGAAACGTTATTTATAATCAAGACAGCTATACTTTCATTGATCAGTTCTTTTTATCACACTGCTTCATCCTGCTTGAAAAGGTCAAGGAATTTGAATTTTGGAACTATATTTACAATTCAACATGTCCTTTAATTCCGGATAGTTTATTCCATATCACCCTTTTTCAAGATCCCTTTTACAAAGATTATTAACAAATAAAAGAAATACTTTAAATTAATTAAATTGTTTTTTGAGCCTTTTTTTTTTTTTTTTTTAGGTACCAGGGTATGTCTGTTTATTTTAAGATGCAATGCACTTGCCTCAGAATCCTGATGTGCCCCCCCCCCCCTTCCCTTGAGTAGTAAAGGAAAACCAAAACATCTTACTAGTAATATCGTTACTTTCTCTATCTACAGATTGACTTTGAATGACTACCTTTTTTCAATTTTTTTTTTTAATTCGGCTGAAGTGAAATGAACAAAAACAGAAAAATAACGTGATTACCATTTGCTTATAAATCTGATATCTCACAAAGTTGTCTTTATTATATGATAATTCCCTTCATCTAAACCAATTTAAAGAAATCTTAAATAGCTATAATATATCTATTTGTTTCAGAGGTAAAATAATAAATAATGGTGTGTTAGACAGAGAAGCATTGTCACAGTTTACACTGGCGATAACAGTACAAGATGCTTCTGGGCTTGTAAGTTATTTTTCTTCATTTCTTTTTTATTTTATGTTGATAAAATTGTAACTTTGAAGTTAAAAGTACCATATTCGTTTTTTGTCCAAAATATGTAGTTTGTTTTCTACAAAGTGTTGTAGATATCATGAGGAGTGACTTCCAATAATAATTTTCATCATATCAAGATGAAACATTAAAACATGACTCGATTTTTTTAAGATTGAAAACTTACTGTGATAGTTAATTTGATTGTTTCAAAAATCATATGTTTACATTTGATTTATTCTCTTTGAGAAGAGTGAAATAGAGTAATGAGGTTTTATGCCAAAATCAGAATTCCTTATTTTATAAAGCTGCTGTGATTTCTGGAATGGTGAGGAAAACCAGAGTGCCCGTTCACCTTCTGTTTGCAAGTAGAAAAAACTTTGGCATACTAGAATCTTGTTGACTTGGGCCAAGCTATAAGCCTACACTCGGTCACCAAGGTATTTTTATTTTTGAGAGATATTGGCATTTAGCAGACAAGAAAAATCATAACAAATTAAATTGGTATTTATGTTGTATTTCAGAGCAGTACTACAACTTTGTATATCACTATAACTGACATCAATGATAATGCTCCAGTATTTCAGCAATCTTTGTATATATTTAATGTTGAAGAAGGTAAAATCTCTGAGAAAGTTGGGACGGTAAAAGTAAGTTTAAAAATACATTGGTTATTTTAGATATCTATATCTATATGACATTTAATACCTAAGGTAAGTTCATGTTTTGCAAGTAGATCTGCAGAAGTTCATTAGGATCGAGTCAGAGGTGGTCTCAGATCTGATAACTATTACTAATTTTTTTTTAGGCATTTGATTTTTATTTTTTTTAAGAAAGTTTGATAAAAAAAAATGATATAAGTATAATTTATAACAAAAAAGATTTACACCTCAAAACAAATCTGAGATTGGCTCTGGCATTTGTATTACTGTATATTGAATGGAGTATCTTGTAGATTTAAATTGCTTTTGTCCTATAGCTTTTGAGTAGAAATGTCCCATTGGCATGACTTTTCGGGAGCAGAGATAACCTATTGACATCACTTTTTTGGACCTTATAAGAGCTATGACCTCATTTTTATATACAATTCGTTGGCATCAATATTTGTATAAAAATATGCCAAACATGACCATAAGGTTGGGAATGTTGCAACATGTAAAAATGATTAATTTTTTGACACATGCAGTACTTTTCTAAATTGTAATAAATACTGTATATTTGCGCTTGTCTGAGGGTCTCATACATTTAGTGTTATTAATATTGGCACTGTCATTGTTTCCCCATAGACAAGTGAGTTAAAATTAATGTTGAAGTGTATTTATATTGGCGGAAATTAATTTAACGCCAAATGTGCCAATATTAATACACAGCCAAAATAAATACTTATACAGTATGACTTTTTCTTGGCAGTACTCAACATAATGTCAGAAATACAAGTAGAGGTAATTCTTATTAGTACATGTACTCTAAATAATGGTGCTAAGTATCAGTATGGGTAATTCTTGATAATACTCTACATAATGATCAGAATTATAGGTACAATTAGTTCTTGGTAATACTATACATTTTTTATGAAATATTTTCTTCATCTAGGCAGTTGACATGGATGAGAACAGTAATGGTAACATACAAACTTACTCTATATCACCGTTCTCACAGTCATTTAACTTGTAAGTAAACAGTAATGTAAAAATCTATTTCTAAATCGCAGTCAATTTAAATTTAAAGATGCCTTGATACCAGAAAGCATAATAAATATAAATTTAAAATCTCTGATTGAAGTATAAGAAAAAAATTATAGCTGTAAGCTTATCTAACAAAACAAATTGCTACCTGATAATTTGATAATTTATAATTACCATTGTTTACACTTAAACCTGTGCCTGCGGACCCAAATCTCCTACGTTGATGACTTAATCCAATGTGCTATTAAAAAAAAGAAATGAAAGTCACAGGATCCTTCAAAGAAGACCTGAAAAACTAATGTCCTGTGTCACGGCAGTCATGGCATGCTAAATAATCGTTTATGCACATTGCCCTGAGCACACTGCAAAGGTAAAAATTTCTGCCACTTCATCTATGGCTGATGACGTCTCAATATAAGTGAACTATTCTTGACTGGGATGTAAAACCACACTCAATCAATCAATCAATCAATCAATCCATCATTATTTATTACATTGAAAGTTTCAAAAACTTATTTATATTTTAGGTTTTACATAAACTCAGTGACTGGAGATATATATACATCTCGGGCATTAGATTACGAGTCTCAGAGATTACATAGATTGTTGGTTCTGGCTTCTGACCAAGCATCCGATAGTCGTACTGGAACAACAACTGTATCTATTTATGTGACTGATGTGTCAGATGCTATCCCATACTTCCCCAAGTCTTCACATGATATATTTGTACCAGAAAATATTGTGCAAGGAACATTACTCTTAACAGTTACAGTATGTCTTTTTTTTTTTTTTTTTTTTTTTTTTTTTAATTTATTTTTTGAATTTTTTATTTTTAGTACTTCCGTTTCTTCCACCATTTCATAACTTGCTTTTTTTTTATATAAGTGAAAAAGTCTGGATTTTCTTTGTATAATTGTTCCATCATCTGTCCATTTTATTGTCGAAATTTAAAAAAAAAAAAAAAAACTGTAGAACTCAGTTAAAGCTTTCTAAGTAATTTTGTCTGCATACTTTAGCCGGAAATTGATTTGTAACTTTTTCAACTTTGTTCAACTTGTGATTTTTCTCGGAGGAACAAGAGTAGAGAAGATTATCAAAATATGAAATCAATTGCAAGTAGTTCTAAAAGTGAAATTTCAATAAAATGGGACTCACCAGTGTACCACGTGATCAATACCTTATAACGTTTGTGCGGAATGAAATAGATAAACGTCGTTATTACGGGAAAACGTCACTTTACCCAATTCCATTGCCAATAGAAATAGTTTTCCCGCACAAACGCTATGAGGTATCACGTGGTACAGTGGCGAATTCCATTAGTCCGGAAAATTAAGTCAGGATAATCTTTTGAAAAAGGTTGTTTTTGAGTAGAAGGTATAGGAGCATACCAAAGCATATGAATATTTTTCTGTACTATTCTGATGATGTAGGCGTCAAAAGACATGTTAAAGTTAAGTGTTAAAAATTTGTAACATGTTCTGATATCAAGTTGGTAAGGGTTAGGATTAGGGTTAGACACATTGGTAAAATCATCTCTTGTTTACTGAATGTCCTCGTCAAATATTGATCACCATCATGGTTAAAACTAAAAGATATCTGTTATAGTAATGTCATATATCATTTTTGAATGTATTTTATGATTACATTTAAAAACGATATATGACATTAATATTGTCAATAATTTTAAATAATGAACTTTCTTTTTCCGAAGCTCATACCTTTCTTTAGATATTAAGATCACCATTTTTATCTGTTGCTTTATTTTCAAATAGGCACAAGATGATGATACTGTAAAGAACATTAATTACAAATTTAAAGATGGAGACTTCAGTAAATTTAGTATCGGGAGACTCAATGGACAGATATTTCTGAATTTGCCTCTCGATTACGAAACAAAGAAATTGTATGAATTTTCTGTCACCACATTTGAAGGAGAGAATGCATCAACACTCGTTTCTTCCAAAACAGCTGTTAGGATTTCTGTGACGGTAAGTTTCTCATTGCATTGCTTAAGAATCATTTGTTTCATGGGAGGTCATAGGTTGGAACACTGGCCAGGTCATACATAAATCTTTAAAGTTTCAACTACTGCTATCTGGTCTGGCACATGGAAATTACAAGGTGTAGACTTTCAACTGGTTTTTCTGTTGCCAAGGTAATGTGACTTTCAGAGTAGAATGCTTGTCTGTGGCATACCGACTCATTGAGCTAGCACCTTTAAAAAATCACTTAGTGTGCATTAGGGCAGACCAACCAAATACACATATTCACATCTCATGCATATACAAACTGCTTCTTGGAATAATCTTTAGTGATTAATAAAACTTGTGAATAGCTGAAATAAATTGCTGTTTAATGTTAATCAACACTACTCCATTCTATTTGCTTCATGTCCAGAATGGACAAGCCATTGTTTCAGTCCAAAAAACTAGAAAATATTTTGGTAGCAATATTTTGATGAATTGGCATGCCATTCAGTGGATATCTTATTATTGTTTAGGACAGTGAAAGTAGTATAAGCACTTGCCTTTTAAGCCTATATGCTTGGTGCAGACTTCAATGCAGATTGTCATATTTTTGTCAGTAGTATTGGGTTCCAGTATTATACTCCCTCTCTCCCTCTCTCTCTCTCTCTCTCTCTCTCTCTCTCTCTCTCTCTCTCTCTCTCTCTCTCTCTCTCTCTCTCTCTCCACTAAATTTCTTTTTTTCATTTCTTGTTCAGGCCAGGATATTCAGTTTACTGTGCAGACAACTCTTGTTTGTTGCTGCTTTTTAATGAATTTTTTGCCTCATATATTACAGGATGTCAACGATAACCCACCGGTTATATCTGTAACAAACGCCTATATAAGTGTGTTGGAGACGGAACCTGTCAGTTCTGTTATAGCTGTGTTAAATGCCAGGGATAATGATCAACAAGTAAGAAATAATTAATTTTCATAATTAATTTTGTTGATAAATTACTGAACAGCTTTATTTTGTAGATTTTATTATGATAAATTTTTCAGGGCTGAGCTGAGTAATAATTTTTTATACCCCAGTTAAGATTCTTTCATGTATATCAAAGTGGTCAGTTCTGGAATGTTGGAGGAAACTGGAGTGCCTGGAAAATGACAGACCTTTTGCAAGCAAACATTTTCTAGGCTATGAGAGGCTCTGTCAACATGAGCATGCACTTTTGACTAACTTGACCACCGAGGCCCCAAGTTTTAGGTCAAAATTAACCATGGATAACATGAAGCCCCAAGTTTTAGGTCAAAATTAACCATGGATAAAATGTGGAACCTTGTATAATACAGAGGTAATATTTTAAACAGAAATATGGTTGAAGTGATCAGGTTGGTTGGATTGATGTACATTTCAAAGCAATCATTTTAGAAATGACGAATGTAACCTTTATACAAGAAGTAAATTGAAAGTCAGCTGATATAAATCTTTTTCACACTATGATCTTCCTGAATGGAATTTGATCTTAGAAAATTTTAACACACAAACATCTGCTTTTCACAACAAAAGCCACTTCTACATGACCTACATTAGACCTTTTTTGCTTCATGGCTCTGAAACATGAGCAGTAACATCAAAGATATCTCAAAAATTCTCCAGACAGGCAGTCTGAGATGATTTGGCCATGTAGGGTGCAGTATAGGATGGGTATCTAGGATCTGTACACTGAATGTCACTGTTCATTGGGCCTTTGGTAAACCAAAACTGACCTGGGATGACCTAGTTAAATTGGGACTGTAAGTCCCTAAGAATCAGTTAAACTAACCCACTGGATCGCCAAACATGGTGGGTTAGACTTTGTTCTCAACTGAACAGCAAGGCCTCACCCTTGTAAAAGGAATAATCAAAGGCCTGGATAATCTAAACAAAAAAATGATGATGATGTTGATGATGATGATGATGATGATGATGATGAGAGAGAGAGATAGAGGCAACATGATTCAAAAGAAAGCACTTCAAGGTTTAACTTGAAATTAATGATGCAATTTTTTTTTATTTATTTTTTTATTTTATTTTATTTTTTTTTTTTTTGTGTATGATGCATTTGTTAAATAGATTAATTTATTCACAGGGGACAAATAATTCTGAGGTTTTATGGAAGGTAACTAATGTTACCTCTAATGTAGGATCTCGTTCTAAGAAGGACTTGTTTGACATCATACCTAATACTGGGCAGCTTATTGTTAGAAGACCATTATATTCAGATACAGACAAAGCCACTCTATATTACGTAAGTTGTGATGAAGAAATCTGTTCAGTTCTGAAATTGGCTATGGGGTACATTTTTAAAAAATTCTCTAATGATTTTTCCCTATTAATTTTCAACATTTTTTTTATATTTTTACATAGAATTTTTTTATTACTGAAGTTTTTTTTACTACCTTTAAGAATTACTTCTGAAAAGGTTTTTTTTTTTTTTTTTTTTTTTTTTTTTTTTTTTTTTACATAATCTGTAGTCTGAAAAGATTTTTTTTTTTTTTTTTTTTTTTTTTTTTTTTTTTTTTTTTTTTTACATAATCTGTAGTCTGAAAAGAAACCAAAATATTTTGTGAGGGATATCATTTATAAAAAAAAAGGTAATTGATAAACTACATTTGTTGTTAGAATAAGGATATTGCAGTGACATCACTAGGATACAACCTTATAACCAATAATGTCCATACAGAGATATTATTTAGGGAATACATGTATGTATTTTAAAATTCCACATTTATGGAATGGAAAATGAAAATAATACACACTGCATGTTTCTTCTTCTTCTTCTTCTTCCTTCTTCTTCTTCTTTTTTCTTCCTTCTTCTTCTTCTTTTTTCTTCTTTCTTCTTCTTTCTTCTTCTTCCTTCTTCTTCTTCTTTCTTCTTCCTTCTTCTTCTTCTACTTCTTCCTTCTTCTTCTTCTTCTTCTTCTTCTTCTTCTTCTTCTTCTTCTTTCTTCTTCTTCTTCTTTCTTTTTCTTCCTTCTTCTTCTTCTTCTTCTTCCTTCTTCTTCCTTCTTCTTCTTCCTTCTTCTTCCTTCTTTTTTCTTCTTCTTTCTTCTTCTTCTTCTTCTTCTTCTTCTTCTTCTTTCTTCTTCTTCTTCTTCTTCTTCTTCCTTCTTTCTTCCTTCTTCTTCTTCCTTCTTCTTCTTCTTTCTTCTTCTTCTTTCTTCTTCCTTCTTCTTCTTCTTCTTCTTCTTCTTCTGCTCCTCCTCCTCCTCCTCCTGCTGCTCCTCCTCCTCCTGCTCCTCCTCCTGCTCTTCCTCCTCCTTTTTTCTTTTTCTTTTTTGCATTTATATTACATATTTAGTGGTGAATAAAAAAAATTATTGAAAGATGGGTTTGTATTTTATTGTGATAAATTTCTGTTTTCTTTGGAAGTCAAATAATGTATTAGCCTTGACTTTAAATTCTGCCTAAATTTTTGTCTGATAATTTTATTTTCTACATTTTCTACTTTTATTCAGGTTAATGTACAGGCCCAGGATCTCGGAGTTCCTCCACTGACAGCCGTTAAGGTGTTAACTGTGGAGGTTATAAGGAACAAAGCACCTAGATTTAACAGTTCATCTTTCCTGATACATGTAAATAGCAGTAAGGAACCATCATCTAGTCTGTTTACCTATCCAGCTACAGATGATGATCAAATGGTAGGAACGATTATAAGCTTATTACTGTGCCAACAGGCTGTTATTAACATCAAATATTGTTAAGTGAAAAAGGAAATTTTTTTTTTTTTTTTTTTTTTTGGTTTTTAAATGGAATTTTTTTCCTGTTTTTTCAAAACTGCATGTTTTATTTATGGACACTACATAATAAAAATATTTGTTACAAATTTGTTTAAATTTTTTGGGCTTTAAAAGAGAGGGTTCCTATTTGGTAAAACCTACTCTTCCATGGGTTTTTAACCTAGAACCTTCAAACTTGTACTGTGAATGATGGGAATACTAGTATTCAAATGTATGATGAAGTATTTTCAAATTAAGGATTTTTCCATTAAACAAGATTTAAACTTACAGGGCACAATTGTTCATATGTTAGTTTAATCAAATCATTATTGCAAATTCAAAATGTTATTAAAATTAAATACATTTATTGTCAACTTAAGGGTTTTGACTTTAATTGTTTCTAATTGATAATAACAATTGCATGCATTGATTTTTTAACAGAAATTTTAAAAATAAATATTGGTTTACACATGATTCAAATTTTTGCTAACCAACTTGTTCAGCTAATGGAGCTTTGAACAACTTGGTACTGATATAGATACATATAGAATTAAATCCTGAGGTCTTATATTGGAGTCTCGGTCTGATATTGGAGTCTCGTTCTGATATTGGAGTCTCGGTCTGATATGGCATATGATATGGATTTCACCATGTTTTATTCTGTTTATCATATACTTAAACTTTCACCATGTTTAATATACATTTTGCTACATTATAACAAAAAAATTTTCATGTAAACAATTGTCTGGTACAGTAGCATATTCCGCCTCAGTTGGGCTACCCTTTTATTGAGTCCAAGAAGTTTCAAAAGGATTAATTTGTTCCGAGAAGCTGGTCTGATATTGATATCAGACTGGTGATACAACTTTTCTTGTCACTTTTCTTGTCGGACACATATAGTGATATGGATCACATGAATTTATCCATATCAAGCTATGCTTGAAATATGTATTTACAACTAAGTATATAATAAACGTATCATAAAAAATGTATATACACATGTATTGATATACATGTATATTTATTTTTTCTTTACAGAGTCCTTTTAAAGACTTGGCATATTCCTTGATACCTAGCGGTCGTTTACCAAATCATTTCCAGATAAACCCTCAAACGTCAGAAGTCACACTTTTACAATCTTTATTACTTGATGATTTTCAAGAGTACTTTGTAAGTAAAACTAATGTTTAGTAGCTTGTTAAACCTAATTTTTATGAGTTAAGCAGTCATAAGGTATTGAGAGCCATGTCATCATGAACTGCATGTAGCTGTTGGTTGCTGTTTATTTGGATGGCCAATTTGCAGTTTTCAGTTCAGATTTGAAAAATTGTCAGTAAACATATGCTTTACAGACATGAGATTGCAGATTTTCTAACGATAACTCCCAAGCCATAATACACATGTAAACTTTATTGTAACACCTCGTATCATTTCCTTTTTTTCTGTCAGATTTGGGCATCATAAAGGGGTTTTGTGATCAATCAATAACTTATAAAGAAAAACATACTAAAAAGTCTTTGGAATTTTTAAAATACTACGACAATAAGTTGGATGGCAAAATTATCTAGGGGCATAATAAGTCTTATTGTTATTAATACATTTTAGTTACATATAGTCGCAATGGATGGAGGTGGACTCACAGCCACAAGTACGGCTACTCTGAGTGTTCGTCGTAACTTACACAGACCAATGTGGACTGGACAAGGTCCATATCACTTTAATACATCTATACAAGAGGGTCAGCTCCTACTGACCACTGTTTTTACTGTTGATGCCATAGACAAAGATGTCCAGGTAAATTCTTATCGAATGAAGATTATATTTGATTAAACATGGATTTCATCTTAAACAAGTTCATGAAGTAATTATTGGATTGGATCAATGGTGTTTTATGCCCCAGTCAAGAATTAGGAATTCTTCTTTTTTTAATTTAATTTTATTTTATTTTATTTTGTTGGTTTGTTAAGAATGGAGAGAGGAATTTGATGGCAGGTTCCAGTAAACCAATTTGGTTTATAGGTTTAAAATGTTGACCATCATGACTGTTATTTAACATACAGATTAATACAGGTTGGCTCTTGAAGGCACTTCTAGAGCACTTTGTTTTAAAACCATGGTTTGTAAAAAAAATTATTTTGTCAACCATCATGAATATCATTTTAAATGCCACTGGTCCAAATACATGGTGGGCCTTGAAGACAGGTTCCAGTGCGTTTTTGTTTTAAAAACCATTGTTATTATTTATGAATGATTTTTTTCTAATTTTTGGTAATTTTCATTTTATAGGCACCACATAACTGGATTATGTACAATATAACTGGTGATGACACAGCACTGGACTACTTTACCATGCAAGGTAACAGACTTCAACTAAAACGTTCTCCAGCAGATAATCCATCCATTAGTGTATTCACAGTAAGTATAACTCTATATGATTTTGTCAAAATAAGGACTTTTGTCACCTTGTTGTCCATTATTTCAAGTTTTTTCCCCTTTAAATAGTGCTTGGGCTGAGAAATTAACATAAAATTAATTTGTTGCATGTTAACAACAGCTTTTGCCTCACTTGACCAAAAATAAAAACAGAAACAAAGTTTTCAGCATTATTAACAAAGTTATTGTAAATTCACAAGTTTCTATATTTTGCATCATCTTCCTTCAGTGATGTCACATGAATCATTTGTTTTCCCTTACAAATGGATATTTATGTGTATTTGTTTTTACTTGGGGTGTGGCTTCATGACTTCATTTTCCAGCGAAATGAGCATAAATCCATAGCGTAGTCTCTCTTCATCATACATTTAAATTTGAAATGGACATAATCTGGCTTTTTTATATATGTTGCAGTGAGAAAAATAATCTTTCACTATTTGTCAGAGATAATTTTTCTGAACAAAAGTGTTGAAAGAGTAATCCAAGACTTGGCAAGTTTCATCTGGAATCATTTTGTTAACACTCCTGTTCAGAAAAAATGAATAAATAAATAAATAATCTCACAAATAAATAAATAATCTCACACTCATAAGGTCAAGATTTTTTTTTATCCTTCAAATTTTAAAATTCCATATATAATCTAACTGTTTCCATCATGATGAAAGGCTGACATATGTTTAGTTTTCATAGTTTCACTGAACTATATTTGTTATTTTAGGTAAGAATCAGAATACAGGACAATGGTAGTCCTACCCTGTATGGAGACGAAGAAGCCATTGTCACTGTTAATGTCATCAGAGGAACAAATTCTGGAATCTTCTTCATGAAGACATATTATGTTCAACTGAATGACATTGTTGATGTAGGATATTCTGTTGTGTGGGTGCAGGCTTCGTCACAGGTAACAGTCTGATATCATACACAATCTCTTTTCTCTTATTTCTTTCAGACGCTATGGACTACTGGTATGAAGACTGTTTATGAGTCAGCTTCTAACACCATGTAGGTTTAAGCCCGATCTCATGCAGATCCTAGTATGAGAAAATTTGTAAGTTTTGCTTGCAGTAAGTTGGTGAATTTCTCTAGGCACTCTAGTTTCCTCCACTTTTTAAGAACCGAACATCTTCATATAAGTAAAAGAAGGAAGTGGAAACCACCATTACTCCAAAATAAAGTGTCTTCAAAAAAGAGTGGCAATAAGCAAGATTGCAAAGTTATCACAGGACTTTATAACAGTTTATTGGATTTGTTTCTCATATAAATAGCCTATATCTAGATAATAAAAATTGTTTATTTTTGTAGAACAACAGTGCCACCATTACATACTCTATGATTGGAAACAACAATGGAGATCAATTCTTCAACATTGACATAAACACTGGACAGATCAAAACTATACGAAAACTTTCAACAGATACAACATCACAGTTTACAGTTTGTGTTTTTCTTATATATTTTTGTTATTTAGTTTTAAAAAAATAAAGATTATTATTCAAACTAACTGGTAGCTGTTAGATCTTTGGCTATTAAACAGTGAAAAGACACCATTCCAATGTTTCAAAATAGTTGTAGAATTTTAAGAGTTGAGTTGAGTTATGGTGTTTAACGTCCCAGACAAGAATATTTCACTTATATCGAGATGTCACCAGCTTTAGGCAAAAGAGCGGAAATTTTTCATGTGCATTGCACTGAATGCATTATACAGCAGGGTTCTTTATCATGCCACGTCTATCGTGACACAGGATGTTTATTTTAAGTTCCCATCCGAAAGACTCATGACTTTTAAGAGTGCTTGGTGAAAGAACAGTCACTACCCACTTTCAAGTCTTGGGTAAGACCCTGTTGGAGTTCACTTATGGTAGAATTTTAAGAAGTTTTTGTACCTATTTCAAAAAGACTTTAGAACTTTCATTGTTAAAAACTGTATTTTTTCAGGCACAATAGTATACTTTGAAAAATATGTAATTTTAATTTTTAAAAATTGACCTCAGTCTTTTGCAAGGGTTGTATGAGTAATGAAAAAAAAAACATCACTGAAAAAGACCCCAACAGAATATTGACTTGCCAAGTTAAATGTTGCTTTCATAATTTATCTGAATTGCAATATAGTACATACTTTTATAAAAATTTCTATGAAAATATTTTTTAAAAAAAACGCCCTTTCATTGAAATTAAATACATACTTTTATACTTTTTAATAAAAAATTTTTTTTTTTTTAAAAAAACACCTTTACATTGAAAATAAATACCTGATTATTTACACTTTGTTTTCAGCTTTTGGTAATAGCTTCAGATGGAGGGAGTCCACCTAAAACTGCTAATACATTTGTTTATATAAAAATTGTCCGGAATTTCCATGCTCCAGAATGGATACAGACATCGTTCTCTGTGACCTTGTTAGACACACATTCATTGGATGATAGTTTAAATGTTGATTTGACATCTAGTGTTCAGGACTTAGATGTCGGGGGAAATAACAAAGCTGTAGTATTCAAATTAGTGGGAACCGGTGCTGCGGTCAAATATTTCCAAATCAATGAAAGTGGTGAAATCAGTTTGAAAAGATCATTACAGCATGATACATCAACCAATCAGTATCTGGTCTGTATAATGTAATTGTTATTACAATATTAATAAAATTACTAAATGTGTTTCCCTTTGATAATTTTTCTCTTTTTTTTTTTCTACAAAAATCGAGTTCTTAGATTGGGACTTAAGTCACCATATGGTGTGACTAATGAAAGTGTTAATTAAGCATTGTGCATTTGTCCCTGATTGTGCATTTGTTTTCAGATGAAACGAATTTATTAAGAATCGGAGCTCGACAAAACTAAAGTATATTGAAATACTGGTAACCTCTTCCTGAAATACTCTCTCGCTCTCTCTTGTGTATGCACATCTAGTTTTCATGGACTTTCTATCTATTTGCCCACAGGATTTTTCATGAGAAAGAGTTTAACTTGTATGGTTTATTTCTATAACCATTTGTTTTCAGTTGTATATAACTGCTAGTGACCTTGGTGACCCTCCTAAAGTTAGTACAGGTACCGCAACAGTGAAAGTAACAGTACTACATAACAGAGCTCCAGTACTGACTGCTTCAACATATAGTACTAGTGTCAATGAAGATAAACCTGTAGGTACTGTTGTTTCACGGCTAACAGCTACGGATCCAGATGTTGGTGTAAGTCAAAAATATTTGTCTAAGGCAGCAGAATTGCCTTAACTTAAGTTGATGTTAGTCTCTAGGACCTCTTGGTATAAAATTTGTATGATTTGAAATAAAAAATTTCACCAATAGGCCCATTCAACAGTGTGTACTTGCACTTTCAGGACCATACTGTTCAACAGTGACTCTTAGCACATAAATGTGTGAGTGATCAACATTGCTATCATAAGGTTTGCCTTAGAATCAAGATGGTTTCCCAAAAAGGTTTTAATAAAATCTGAAACCAAAATGTCACTTAAAGCTGCATTAAGTTTACCAATTTTCTGAATTTTTTTTGATTTTCTGAAAATATATTTTTTTAAAAGTAGGTATCTTCTAACCACGATCCGTGACATTCATTTTCTAAAATTTCATTTCCTTAAGCTGTAAATAAACGGAATCCTCTGACCGGTTGGTCAGTGTTCTACGATGATAATTATGAGCTTGGAGCATGCGCACGGATGTAGGGAAAAGCCTAGAATCGAAAGTGAAACATGACAAATTGCATTAATTGTCCTTCAATAATATCCAGATGTATTTGAAATGGTGTTATTTATCCCTTACTAAGTCACAAATGACAAATTCAACGAAGTTCTGTGTTTAATTTATCGCATTTCAACATTTCGAAAGTTGTGTTTAAATGACCCGGGTTTTAATGACGTAACCATGTTCTAATATTAGATCCCAAATGCTGCATAATACTGTAATTTCTGTATTTATTTGAGCTTTTATCGTTGAACCAAATGTAACATTGTTCATTAGGAACATCATTTATTAGACTAGCACCGTTTTAATTTTTTCTTTGGAAAACTTAATGCAGCTTTAATATGACACTTCAGTAATTGCAAAAGTGAAAAATGGGTTCTTATTTCTCTTTAAGTAATTTGTTCCCTCACTACTTCAGGTTATGACATATTTAGAATGTCAAGAATAAATTTTTTTAAAGAAATTGTGTCTTTAAATCTTTTAATCTTTAAAGGAGAAAAAATTTTTAGAAACACTGTCTCTGAATGTAGAACCAGTCTCACCTACCCAAATTTTTTAATTAACATGTTTGATTTCTGTCATTTAACATGTTTGATTACCATTATGAGTGATTACTTAGATTTAAAAAAAAATTTGTAAATTAGAAATTTTTCAGTTTTTTTTGCTGACGGTTAATTGTTTTCTCTGGGTACTCTGATTTCATCTCCATCCTGTACTTGACCTCCTCAATGTAAATGAAAGAATACTGAAACACTACTATGCCTCTCATCAGTACACAAAACAAAAACCATACAAGCAAAATGCAAAATTGAAAAAGAAAACAAAAAATAGAATCCATGGTTTCTTTATTATTAATTTACAGGTAGCACAGTTTGGAGATTTAACTTTTCATCTGGAAGGATTTGATACTGCTTCACAATATTTTCAAGTTAACCCCTCCTCAGGTGTTCTTTTGATTAAGGACAGCTTGGCAACATCAGGTGTGGATCAGTTTCAGGTATGTCTTTGAAGTTGACTTCCAGTTTCAACAGGTAAAACTTTTGAATTTTTCTTGGTGTAAATAGAATTCAATCAAAGTTGTAAAACACCAGTTTTGATAGGAATCAAGAACAGAAAAAAAAAATGTTTTTTCTAATTATCTTTTCTACCACAGTAAAGTTTTGTGGTAGACAATGAATCTGCAATTGTTTTTTGTAGAAAGTGATTGAGGAAAAGTAAATGAAATATGTTTAAGATTTTTGTTTGACAAGGTCTGTGTATTTTAAATAATGTCTGAAGGATATGTAACTGAATATATATAAAATTTTAGATATAATGATTGAAAGTTGATTTAAATTTTTTACTATCTTACCAATAGCAGTGACATATTGGATGTGCAATAGTATTGTAATTGAAACTACGATGATTGTCTTAGTATTTGACCTCATTCTGACCTTAAGGCTCAGATCTGTGCATAGAGATTGTACAAAATAGGAAGCCTTCTTTTATAATTTTACTAATTTTAGAATTTTAAAATGCACCATACCAAATAGTAAGGTTTGCCAGCATACAACTTGATTAGTATCCCTTATTGTTTGATATATTTACGAAAATGTTCATGTCACAAAATTTCTAGAATTACTTTGTTTTTTATTGAAAGATTTCAGCAGATGTGATTACATGTATTTATCAAAACAATATAAATGTTCACCAAAGATATTACAGGGTATACAGTAGATTCCGCTTAATTGCATACATAACATGTTTGTCAGAAAATTTTATGCAATTAACTGTAATATGCTAATAACCAGATTTATCCTCTGATCGATACATAAGACTAGATGGATGTCATTTTTGTACATAACCATTATAAATTACATCGTTGAGATTGACAAACAAGATAATAATTCCAATCAAATGATAAAAGATGATCAGGAATATATTTTAAATATTAGTTTTATAAATTAATAAATTAAAAAAAAGACAATAGATATGTATATGGATGATTTTACTGAGTATTTAAAAAAATTCTGTGATCTTGTGGACAAGAATACATGTGTGTATTGACAGATGAATAAGGTGACAAATCAACAATTACACCATGAGTTAAATGGCTTCATGCCCAGCTTACACTTATTTATGTTAAACAATTTATGTTTGTATGTTTATGTACATGTATTAACTTATGTCAATCTTACCTGTAAAAAAATCTTGAGATTACACTAAACTTCCTGCAAATTTCTTATGCAATAACCAAAAATTTCATCCAAGATTGCATAATTTTGGGAAATTTTTTATGCAGTTAAGCAGAATTTAATAATTTTCTTATGCAAATAAACAGATTTTTTACAATGGCTTTAATAGGAAATGGTTTGGTGCAGTGTGAAATTATGCAATTAAGCAGAATATGCAATTAAGTGGTACCTACTGTAATATGCTAGGTTTGCTATTGAAACCCTTTACCAAGTTGATAAGTATTGTGGTCTGCATGGTGTAAATGTTGTCAGCAAAAATATTAGTGATATGTTGGCTAACCCCACTATCAGTTCAATAAGTATATTGTAGTATATTGTTTTTGGTGTTACTGTAGCACATTTTGTTGTAGAGTCTACACTAATGTTAAAGTTTTCAATGTTAATTTAGGTGTTAGTTCGAGTATCAGACAATGGAAAACCTCCTTTATATGACGAAGTCATCATTAAAGTCCGAGTTGTTCGTAACCTTTATCCTCCGGAGTTCAGACAGTTAAACTACAGTGTGACTATACTGGAGTCAGAACCAGCTGGTGATCCAGTAGGTGTGACGATCAAAGTCCTGGACCGAGACCAATCGGTATGTACCAGACGGTGTTGGAAATTTATTTGCATAATTACTGTGAAATCATTACATTTTGTTGGGGGTTCATTATAAGTTTTACACAATTTTACGACCATGATGATTAGTAAAATACAAAAGCAAAGATGAAATAAGATGAATTGCCTATGTGTTTTGCCATATTTTTAGAAAAGGTTCCTTTTTATAAATTTGGGCTAATCCCTGTATATTAACATTATTTAATTAGTGCCCTCTACAAAATAATCACAACACTGTTTATTGTGTTAGGACTATTTAGTTGATATAACTCAAAAGTTTCAATTTCTGGGGACATAATACAGATAGACCAATTGCCAGAATTAATGAAAATTGATGATATTTTAAATGCCCCCTGCATCTAGAAGGGCCTGGATGACCCAAGTCATTCAAACTGTATGCTTACGGATCACAATACTTCCCTCTTCCTATGTTCATATCCTACACTGACAGATCCTAGTTTGAGGAAGTTTGTCTGATCACTTACCAAAGGTTAGTAGTTTACTTTGGGTACTCAGGTTTTCCCTATCATCCCAGAAATGATCACCATTTTAATTACCGGATTTTGATATTGTTTTAGTTCATTAATGTATAAACAAATGTAAATTTTAATTATTATTTTTTATTAATCAAGCTAATACATTTATTTATTGGTCATTTTTAGGCTCCCAACAATAAGGTCAAGTTTACAGGTACCAGTATTGATGATACAGTTGGTATATCCTACTTTGATGTTGATTCTGATGGTGATATATATGTCAAAAAGACCTTAACACCTGGAACAAGGACAGAATATAAGGTACAAAATACATAATTTACATGCAAAATAAGTTGACCCTGACCTTCATCCATGGTTACAGTGACATACAATTATAAAACCTTATTTAAAACTTTAGTCGTTAACCAAAAAGTCCTAGAAACTTAAAATTTGATACTTAAGGATCATTGCTTGAAGGGCTATCAAGTTTTTAAATATTGGTTATTTTGACTTTCTTTTTTAGGTCACAGAGACCTACAGTTATAAAACTTTTGAATCTAAATGCCTTAGGTGACCTTGACCTTTATGTAATTTCAAAGCAATCTTATAAGAAAACTCTTCAAAAGCAGCTTTTGACAATAGACTGAAAAACATTTTTTTGTCATGAATCTAAAGACCTAGATGCTTGAAATGGAGGCCTTCATTGGTTGATATTGACCTTTATATAAGTCCTTTAAAAGCATGGACAGAAAGACATAAATGTATCAGTAATGTTTAAAAATATTTAGCATCAATTTTTAGAAACCTACAAAGTTATTCTAAATTGGCTAATAAATGACCTTGACATTTTAGCATTTGTATGAAGTCACATCTATTTGGTCATAAAAAAAATAATCAGAAAACTTCGATTTTTTTGTCTGCCAGATACTTAAGTAAAAACCTGCTATAGTGAGTCTTAGTGACCACCTGACCATTGAGACCAGTGTTTTACCATTCCTTTGCTTAAAATTTTTATGGAAAGACGGGATTGAATTGAATTAATAGGTGTTTTATGCCCCAGTCAAGATTCTTTCACTTATATCAAGGTGGTCAGTTTTTGGAATGGTGGAGGAAAACAGGAGTGCACAGAGAAAACTGATGACCTACAGCAAGCAAACTGACAAACTTTCTCACACTAGGATCTGACTATGTGGGATTCATACCTAATCAGTGAGAGGCACTTGTGATCTGTAGGTGCATGTTTTAGACCATTAGGCTACTAAGCCCCTCCCCCCTCCTTTAAGAGAAAAAAAAATTATGAAAAGACCATCTGTCTATACAGTCAATATTTGTAGAATCTTTTAGCAGTTTTTATAAAAAGATTTTAGCACACCATATTGTAGTTAATGCATTTAATTGAGTTTATATAGGCTTATGACAAACTTGATCAAAATTATACTGTTTATTTGGTTCTTATATTTCAGATGGCAGTAGTTGTATCAGATATGGGAACTCCATCACTAAATCACAGCAGACGGCCACGGTAGCCATTACTGTTCAGCGGAATCGTTATTCTCCAAAGTTTAAAAATCTACCAAGTACCAATTCTATAGAGTACAACAATCCACTTGGTGTAGTATATGTAGTACAAGCCTCTGATGATGACCCAGTGGTAAGTTGTTTTAGTGGTTGTAAAAACTGGCCTGGCAGTTTCAAGTTCAAAAAGTGAACTGCTAAATAACTCAAAATCAAAGTCCAGTATATGGTAGGTTTTACCAGAAATGATTAAAGATCACAAAGTTTTAAGTCTCATTTAGAATTGGGCCATGGTAAAGGGTGGTCTAAAACAAGAATTGGGCCATGGTCTAAAACAAGAATTGGGCCATGGTAAAGGGTGGTCTAAAACAGCTTACAGATCAGCAGTACCTTTTACCACCAATGTTTTAATCCTACTTGATGGCAGATTCTACCATTAAAAAGATTGTCATTTTTCTCTTGCTGAAGGTCTGTACTTTTTTTCCCAGGTTACTGTGATATCCTCTACCATTCCAAAACTGTCTGCTGCTTCAATATAAAAAAAACAATTTGGACTGAGGCATAAAACACCATTACTCCAGTCTGTTCATTTATTTAGAATCTGTTATAAAAGTTTTTATACTGCTCTATTGTTATCAGAAGATGGCCACCAACACAGTTTGATCCCAAGGTGAAAACAACCTGTTTATTACAGGGGGACTGAAAAACTTTTTCAAACATTTGGATGCAAACCAAATACTAAATCTTACAGCATACACAAGCCATAGCTAGCTTGAGAATGCTATCTTATAGGACATTATAATTATGATTGGTACATGGGTTTAATATTTCACTGTAAATATGTTGGTTGGTTGGTTAAACTATGTTTCATGTTACATCATCATTTTTAGGCATTTGCTGAAAAGAGCAAGGTCATAACTGTCATCTTCATGGATTAATCTTAGAATAAGTTCATATATGTATAAGATGTGAGAGTGTGTCTTATGGCCTACAGTGTACTAGTGCACATTCAAGGTGAGTTCTTAAGGTGCTAGCTCACCATGTCCATATGGAGCAGACAAGCTTACCACTCTCCCAAGTCCATTATCCTGGCACCAGGTGAACCAGAAAGTACTCTGTCATCCTAATGTCAAGTGCCAGACAAGGTAAAATATCTCAATTTTTAAACTCTTATATGAAAAGACCAGGGTATGTACCCACAGCCTCCAACATTCGAGGTGGATGCTCTACCACAGAGCCACCAATGCAGTGTACCGTATGTGTGATTGATAATTATACAATTATATGATCTGTTTCAGGTACCATTCAATACTTTGAAGTTCTCCATCGTTGCTGGAGATACGGATTTTTTTGCTATCAATGAAGGTGATGGGAGAGTCAGTTTAATAAAAAACCTCAGAGAAACAGCAGCTACACAATTTCAGGTAAATCTTTTTATTATTATTATTAGTCAGTGATACAGTCATAATTTTTAAAAATAAAATCTACAATGAAGTAAAATAGTTTATAATGTACTTCTGAATTCTAAATATTACAAGTATAATGTATTTGGCTAGGTTAATGCTTCGATACGCTCTAAATCTTGTAAATTTAGAAGTTGTTTTACATAATTCGTTTATCATCAAAACCAACTAGTTTGTGACTGTACTGTGTGTTTAATGCAACTAGTCAAATTGAAAATGAAATTCACTTTTTACTTTACTGTATACATGTACTTATTTTTCTTTAAGACATATTCTGTTTAATCATACCGACGTGAAATACTGGAAATAGAAAAAAAAATTGTAAAAGATATATGAATGCATAGAAAATTGTATAATCAATATATGACACATTACCAATAATTTTTCTTGCATCGTAAAAGTCCCTAAAATAATAAAAAATAATCAAATAAAAACAACAATTGTCATTTTAATAACTCTTAATATAAGTGAATTGTGAATTCATTTTGTAACTGTAAAAGTAATAAATCGCAAATCAAGGAAAGTAACTGGTCTCAGAATATTGACCCTGTCTACAAAGGCCACTTTTAGCCAGTTCCTAAAGTGGCCTTTGTAGACAGGTTTTACTGTATCACTTATGTAAAGACCCTTATAATGTATAGTTGCTAAAAGGGAAGGTTTGGGTAATGGTGTTAAACATCTCAGTCAAGAATTTTTCACTTATAATGAGACGTCACCAGCTATAGGTGAAAGTGTAGAAATTTTGCCTGTGCATAGCACTGATGGCATTATACAGCAGGGTTCTTTATCGTGCCATGCCTACCATGACACAGGACCTCGTTTATTTTCAGTTCCCATCCCAAAGAACCATGACTGTCATTTCATAATGCTGATTGCTTGGCAAAAGAACAATCATTACCCACTTTCAAGTCTTGGGTGAGACCCAGTCAGGGTTGGACCCCATGACCTCCCACTTACGAACCGAGCACTCTACCAACTGAGCTTCCTCAGTGGTAAATTGCTAAGAGATCAGTGTAGCTAGGGAGTGTCATATTTCACATGGAATTGTTTGCATTATTGTCCATGAATATGAAATGTCAAAAGTATTCACAAATGAATTAAATTAAATCTCATATAAGATTGTAATATTAAACACAAGAATAACTCTGTTTTTTCTTGATTTGATTTTTAGCTTGCTGTAAGAGTTCAAGATGGTGGAAACCCTGCCAGAGAGAGCATCGAGATGCTTGTATTTACAGTAAATCAGTCCCACATCAGCGAAGCCTGTCAGTTCAGGGAATAATTTATGCATATCATTGTCTACAATAATTATTTCTTTGTTAATATTAAAGACAGTGTGGTATTTCACATAAATCATGCACCAAGTTTGTTCAAATTAAAAATAATGATTCGTGTTTAAAGACTTTTTGAGCAGTTAATCAAGATTTTAAATTTGAAGATGCAATTTGATGTAAAGACAAATACACACATACATGTAGCAAGAAAAATTATTTATTTATTTATTTATTTATTCTACTAGGATTTGTTTTTACACAAAAAAAAATGAAATAATATGCAATTAACCAATATGCAGATAAGTGGAGTCTAAAATATTTTATATTGCCTGACCTCCTAGGAAGAGTGGCTCAAAGTAGGTGTTACACTTTTAAAACATCAGTGCCACAAGTTAAAGTTGCATTATTTACAACATATAATAGCAAAGTTATTTAGTTTTCCTAATCATTAAATTGTCAGATTTGTAGGGAAGCCAAGCTTTTGACTATAGGAAGGTTATGTCATTTTAAAAGTGCACTTTTATTGTTAAATATATATATATATGGATGCATTTTGTGTGTGTGTAGGTGTGATTTTTATCTTCAGCATTCAAATATCATAATTGCTTTAATTTGATAATTCAAAGATTCATCAGTAAGATTAAGTTTCAGTAATAGGTACATTCAGATTATGGCCAAGTGAAAATGGTTTTTTTTTTTTTTTTTTTTTTCTTAAAAAAAAAAAACAAAATATCTGTCAAACAAGTCAATAGAAAATTCAGAATTCAAAGCAAAATTAACAATAATAATTAATAAAATAAACAGCTTAAATAAAATTCAGCAGGCTTAAATGCCAAACTCAAAGCAAAAACGTAAAAATAACAGCTTTCAGGTTTAAATAAGCATATGCACTTTATTTCAAATTATTTCTTTAAAAAAAAAACTGATTGCAAGATTTTTATTTTTTCTGCATGGCTTATTAAAGCATGAAATGTTTGGTATTTTTCTGGTCAGTGAACTGAACTTTATTTACAAGGTTGTTTTCTTATTACTGAGTGTTAAAATTTGTAGATAACTTAAATGCAAAAGATCCTGAAAATAAAGTCTGAAATTTAATAGAAGTTGCTTGTAAATGTCAGCCCATCGTAGTTTCTAGTAAACAGAGGACTGAACATTTTATTTACATTCACAACAAGCTCTACATTTTAGACTTCAAAGAAAACATGCAAGTAAATGGGGAAAAAATATGATGCAAATTAGGAAAAATATTATAAGAAAAATGTGTTCTTTCTTGTGTTTTTTGAAGAGAAAATGAGAGAAATGAAAGTTAAAATGAAAATCTGAAGTTGATTTTTCACCACATACATCACTTGTACATTGTATAACCTATAAGTTCATTTATGATCAGTATTATTGGAGTGCTTTCTATATATTTTATACATTAAGGTAAGGGTATGGAGGGTGTGTACGTGTATGTGTATGTGTATTTATTTTACATATGTGTTATTATCATACATATATTTTTGCACTGGATTGCCATTTTTGAACAAATATTAATTGTTTTTATTTTTGTGAAGAATAAATATTTATTTATTTTAAATTTTGTTACTTTTTCAATCAAATAAATCTTACAAATTTTGCAGTATCAATAAATTTTTAAATAATTATCTTTCAGTAAAAAGCTGTGATATCAGTCTATACTAGTCCTTGAGGTCGTGGTATGTGAGAGGTCAGGGTTTAAACCCTGGCTGGGTTTGACAAAGACTTGAAAGTTAGTAGTGACTGTTCAAAAAACCAATGTCCCATGTCATGGCAGGCATGACGCATTAAAGACCCCCCTGGACATTGCCCTAAGTGCACTGCAAAGGTTAAAATTTCTGCCACTGTACCTATAGCTGGTGACATCTCGATATAAGTGAAATGTTCTTGACTGGGACGTAAAACCCCATTAAATCAATCAATCTTTGAGGTTGTGATTGCTGAATATTTAGTACAGAGTAGAGAAGTTATTAGTCACAAAATATACTTAACACAGAGTTATTTCCCTCCAATATAACGGGGCCTCAGTCACAGAGAAGTCTAAATTACATACTTACAAATCACAACTTCTCTCACCACTTAAATTGGAAACCTATTTGGGCATATCCTAGTATGAAAAAGTTTGTCAGTTGGCTTGCCAAATGTAAGTGGTTTTATCTAAACTCTCCAGTTTTTTTTCACCATCCCTGAACTGACCATCTTATACAAGAGCAAAAATCTTGACTGAGATGAAAAACATCAATTATCAAAATCAATCCAAAACCATACCACTTGACATTATTATGAATGCCCTTCCAACATATTGAGTTTTACAATCAGTGGTTTAAATGTGTGTGTTTTTTTTTTTTTTTTTTTTTTTTTTTTTTTTTTTTCTTTTTTATTTAACTCGTATTGTTTTTATGTTCTTGGTTGCATTGGCTGTTGCCAAGTACATGTTTTTTAATTTGCAATTTGTCTTACATTGCAACACCAATTATTTATTCTTTGTAGCAAAATACATGTATAGGGAAGTTCAAAAGTTTATGGACATCCCACAAAACCAGGTGTAACAAGGTGCATGGGAACAGAAGGTTTTTCCGACCTGGTTAGAAACTGAAAACTTTACTATCTATGGTTTTAATTGTGGCCAACCATAACAAAGTGTTTTCAATGAGACATTTGTGTGATGTACAACAAATAACTAGATGTCATCTAGCATTTCCTTATAAGTAATGTTGTATGTTAAAGTAAGGATATCTTGCTAGATATGTCATGACGCAAACATCAACACCGAAGAAATTTATCCAATTTCTCAAAACAGTAGCAATGAAATCATGAAATATATAATCATTTTGAAGACAAATGCCTATCAATCAATGTTAATAATTTTTCTATGTTTCCACTTATAATTTTCAGTCCAAAACTTCATGAGGTAGTGCCCCTCCCGAACACTGTTTGGTATCAGAAAATCCTGGGTATTTGGTTTAGAAGTGTTTTCTGACTCTTCACACAGCTGCTAGGCATAAAGTGTGTTAAGAGGAAACTGGAATGCCCAGAGAAAACCACCTATTATTGGCAAGCAAGCTGACAAACTTCTCTGTCAAACTTTGATCCTGCCTGAGTGGGGATTTGAACCCAGGTGGTGAGGGACACTGTGATCTGTAGGGTGCACTTTAGACAGCAAAGCCACTGAGGTCCCGTACTATTGGAGGGATCCAACTCTGTTTTAAGTATATTTTGCAACTGGATGTGTGATTTAATCACATACTGGGTAGGTTACATTTGTCAGTCATTAGACAGTTGTCTAAAATAAAAACCAAGTTTTAAAAACTGCAGGATAACCAAATTTTATTACTGCATCACAGTTTTTATTAGTGTTTTTTTTTTCAAGCTGTTGAGCTTGTTCAAGCTTTAGAGCAAGCCTTGAATACTGTTAGTAAAAATATGTGAAGTGGCAAAAACAAGCATCACAGATGACCAAAACTTTACCAATTACATGTATCAATGAGTTTAGTCAAATAATAGTGTTTTATGTCCCAGTCAATTTTTGCACATGTATCAAGATGGTGGAGGAAACCAGAGTGTCCAGAGAAAACCCTGGATCTTAGGCAAGTGAACTTACAAACTTTCTCACAGTAGAATCTTCCTAAATGAAAGTAAATCCTAGGTTCTGCAAGTCACTGTGGTCATAAGGGACTGCTTTAGACCACTAAGACACTGATCCTCCACCCCACCCAGCCCATTATGAGTGAATATGTGCTCAACAACATGTGTTAAGTGTTTTACATGTATAATGTACTAGTAAATCAATTTAACTCTCGAACAGTATTTTTAATCATACTTGGCCGTCATTATTTTGCAACACAAATTATGCAATTTCTTCAGCATTTTCGTTGATTTACAGTATAACATACTTTGCTGGTTTTTCTGCTACTGCTTTTGTGTAATAACTATGAATATGGTGTAGGTCACCACATATGAGGTTGTAAAATATTGATGTAGAGCAGACATTTTTTTTAAAAAAAATTTATCAACATATTTTTAGAAACTAACCTAAGACAGGGATTGAACCCACAACCTCTATACCACCAGTAGATGATCTAAAATTAAGATAACTTAAATAGCTAGATATTAATTTGAATGCCATCTACTGTTTAAATGTATATTTTTTGTATAGCTTAACTTATTATGAAAACATATTCATCTAAACTTATTACTCTTGGGCAAACTGGTGCTCCAACAGTAAGAGGAATATCTTTGAACAACAACAGTATTGAGAACTCTTTAGTGCACATGTTTCTTCTCCACAGAGAAAATCACAAACATTCTGAAAATGAGCCAAGTACTTTTAGGCCTCAAAGACAGCGAAATAGCAGAAAAAGACAAAACTTTTTATTTTGTAAACAAGATCGGTGGATTGCCGGTACCGTGTACTATATTATTTTCGAAATCAACCATATGAGCATGTTTTGTAAAAGGGTGAAAAGTGTTCCTGTTCAGCTGTTTTATTATTGATTAGTAATTTGACTATGAAAAGTTTTGGTGATACGATGTAAACATACAGAATCAGATTCGCTATTGTTTTTATAATCAAAAGTTTTTCCCTTATCTAGGTTTATTAAGTTGTAATTAAAATTACATCTAAAATTCGTGTTGAACAGTTGAATGTTATTTTCGTGTAACAGGAATAGCAACAATTGTGAGTTCACTGAGGTTCAATCAGTTTTTTTTAGAACATGTAATTTATTACTTTTTGGGTTAAAACTCAAAATTTGATTTTATATTCCTGGTGAATACAGACAAGTTTTGAATTTAATTTTTTTTAATTCACTGTATGCACTTAAGACTGTAGTTTTACTAAAGACATGATTTGATTTCTTTACAGAACTGGATCAAAGAAGATAGTAAAATTCCATGCTGTCAGAAATGTCAGAATGTAATGTTATTAGTTGTACAGCTTTGTTGTCCATTAGAAGGGTCACCTTACCATCGTACGCTTTATATATTTACTTGTGTAAATAAGGAATGTTGGAACCACCCACACAGGTAATTTACTTGGCAAATTTGAGCTAGTTCGATGTTAAAGGCAGAAATAAGAGAGTGATTTACTGCCGAAGTTCCTGGTTTGGAACTTAAAATATTGTGGTAATGTGCTGGCTTTTTACAGGGAGGGCTTGATTCATTCCTCAGCCAGGGCATGTGGTGAGGACTTGGATTTTTTCTGAAGTTTCCTCTTTACTAAATCAAACCTTTCTATACTTAACCTAACCAAATACCTGTTAAAACTGAACTATTATATCATCCAAGTTGAGTTGAGTAATGATGTTTAACATCCCCGTCAAGAATATTTCACTTATATCAAGATGTTGTCAGCTGTAGGTGAAAGTGCAGAAATTTTGCCTGTGTGTTACACTGATGGCATTATACAGCAGGGTTCTTTATCATGCCACTCCTACCATGACACAGGACATTGTTTATTTTAAGAGAGCAAGCACTCTACCAACTGAGCTACCACAGTAGACCATCATCCAAGTGGATGTGTGGATAATCTAACACCAAAATCCCAAAGGTGTTCATTTTAAAATTAGTTCTACAGTAGTAAACCACTTTCTTTTAAATATAATTTCATAACTGATCTTATTGAATCATTAAACTTCAGGTCTGGATAAGTCAAATTAACTTGGAAATTAAATTTAAAACTTGTTCATCTTTAGTGTTGATACAGTTGAAAAAGAACACTTTAAAATGAATAACTAGTTGCTAAGAGGCAATTTAAACAGCCTGATGTGTCATGAATCAGTGGGTGCCACAATGCCATTGTGTCATGAATGGTTGGGTATTACACTGTTAGGGTGTTATATAGAGTTAGCTGTCACAATATTGGTGTCATGAGCTGTCACAATATTGGTTTGTCATGAAGGGTTGCAAAAAACAAATAACTATTTTCCTGCATCAAATTTTTTGCTCACCTGAGCTGAAAGCTCAGATGAGCTTTTGCTATCCATCTTCGTCCGTCGTGCATAAACTTTTTACATTTTAATCATCTCCTCCAAAACCATTGGGCCAAATTAAATGAAACTTGGTAACCATCATGCCTGGGTGAAGCCCTTTCAGATGTGCTCAAATGAGGAAGTTATGTCCCCTTGGGGCCCAATAAGGGGGAAAATAGTGAAAAACTTTAAAAATCTTCTCCTCTGAATCTACAAGCTTAAGAATATGCCTTAATTATTTCATTTATAACATCCTTAGGTCATCTATTTTCAGATTTGCACAAATGGTAGCTATGGGGCTCAAAATGGGGAAATGGTAAGGCACTGAGTGGGGAAATTGCTAAGAATTATATATTTGTCACTATATCTTGAAAACTATTAACTGTTTGTATACGTATGTATATTAGAATATTGTAGATATTGACATGACAATCATTTTGAAATATTGATCAAGGCCATATGTTGAAAAGGTCAAGGTCACGGCTGCAGAAGACGTAAATTGTTAATTATCTTGAAAACTATTAACTTTTTGTACAGGCATGTATATTAGAATATTGTAGGTATAAACATGTTGATCATTTTGAAATATGATACAAGGTGATACATTGAAAGGTCAAGGTCACAGCTGCAAAAGAATACTTTAATTGCTAATTATTTTTTAAAACTATTAACTTTTTGTATAGACATGTATATTAGAATATTGTAGGTATTGCGACAATGATCATTTTGGCATATGGTCCAAGGTCATATGTTGAAAGGTCAAGGTCACAGCTGCAAAAGAAGACATAAATTGCTAATTTTCTTTTAAAACTACATGTATTAACTTTTTGTAAAGGCATGTATATTAGAATATTGTAGGTATTGTGACAACAATCATTTTGATATATGGCTCAAGTTCATATGTTGAAAGGTCAAGGTCACAGCTGCAAAAGAAGACTTAAATTATTGATTATCTTGTAAGCTATTAATTTCATGCATAGGCATGTATATTAGAATATTGTAGGTATTGACATGACGATCATATATGGTTCAAGGTCATATATGTTTAAAGGACAAGGACATAACTGCAAAATTATATAGAAATGGATTAATGATTTGGAAATTATTCATTACTTCATGCATATTATATTAGTGGATATATTTCTGATTAAGTTCTGTGGGAGTTCTTAACTTGAGAAAACTTTTAAAGTTTTTGTACTTAATATATTATCTATTGCACTTTGCATACAATATTGGACATATCTTCAGGTGAGCGTTAAGGCCCATGGGCCTCTTGTTACATTTTCTAGTGCAGGTTCAGAGACATTGTCTACACTAGTAGGCTCCTTTTCAGATGACTGGCTAGCTGCATGCAAGGCAGATTTCACCCACGTATCCATTTCTTATGATCACTGGGGTTGGAATTTGAGAGCTTCCACTCTCTACAATCTCTGTCTGTTAGCTCTTTCCAAGACATCTTTGGATGGCCAACAACTCGCTTTCAAGCAACTTGTAAAATTCATGATACTATTACACATACACATATTTGTCAATTATTGCTGAATGAAATTCTGTTCTTTCATGCACTTTATTGTCAAGATATTTAAGTACATTGTTAATATTGTTTAAAGTAAAATTTTCAGGAATAAACTGATTGACAGTATTCAGTATAACTTACTTTATTATTATAATACATGTTTTAATTTTCTTTGTTTTAGTTGGCAGATACTGAGATCACAGGTATTAGACACACCCATAACCAAAGACACCAAACCAAATAAGGCAGTATCAGATGATGACTGGGGTGTAAACTCTGGGGATTGGGGCACACCTGATGATGACTGGGGGTCAGATGATTATGTCACCAACAGTGGATGTGATTCAGACCATTGTAGTAGTAGTAATGCTAAGAAAGAATCTGATGACTGGGGAACAGATATCAATGATTGGGGCATGGACACCGGAGATATTCCAAATATTCATGAGAAGAAAGAAATGAATCAAAATATTTGTCAACAGAAAAACTTTGATCATCCTATTGGGGGTATCCAAGATTTAAATGTGCAAAAAATGTCACAAGAAAATATGGAGGACCCTTCTGACAGTGTAGATGATATTAATATGGCAAGTTTAAATGTGCATGATTTTGAGGACGATGAGAAAGAAATAGAGAGTTCCTCTGCTGTCAAGCCATCAGATGATAGTCTCATAACAGAAGAAAGTGTGAATAACATGCTTGGTCTCCTAGCAACAGGCAATCAAAGTCATAGTCAGAATCAGAAGAATGTTTGCATGCATACTGAATATAAGTGTTTGGTACCTTACTACATTGAAGTTGTAGAGGAAACTGTCTACAGTTCAGCAGAGGATACAAAGCATGTACAGAAACTGATAAGGCAATATAAACAGACAGAAAACATTGACTTACAGGACACAGAAAATGTTACCAGGTAAGTTAAATAGTAGGAATTATTTTAGTTGTAATATACAGAATACAACATTAAGAAGTACATTTCTCTCATATCACACCTCGGCAATTCTCAGGTTTTACTGCATGTAGTGACCTCTCTGGTGGAATAGCCCTATCTTTCATCCACACATATAAAAGAGTCTTATAGTATTGTTTAGTTAATACATGTACTAAGTTTCCTACTGATAAAGCTAATCCAGGCACTGTGAATACATTTAAATCCGTGGGCTTCAAATTTCGTGGTTTGAGGAAAAATATCATCTTGTGGGATGATAATTTTGTGGTTTCAACTTTGTTGAAAAAACTTAGATTTAAAAGTTCATCAATAAAGGCGATTACTTATCAGGTGTTACTCATGCGTATTGCATTAAACGGTAATAGAATTTTGCCGAGTAAACATGTCTCTGTCCCAGTTATCCCTACTTTATTTCATCTCTATTTTCTTCTTTGCTTCGGTAAGGTGACCAACATACGGTATTAAGGTAAGATGAGTATATATATATATATATGTATTAATACTTTAAAACATATTAGCTGACATGTAAATTTGCAGGTCTGATGGTCCATGAAAACAACAAAAATTGGATCACCACGAATATTAATGGTTTTACAGTATTTGATCCCAACTGTTTTTTTCTTATCCTTCTTAGAATTCAGAAATAACTCACATTTCAAACCCCTTGATAACTTCAAGTCATCATTAAGGTGTGAGCTTTTATGTCAAAGTTTTGCCATCTTTCTATTACAGACTATCCTTTTGTCTGGCCAAGTAAAATACCATTGAGAATAGGGATCCATTGGGAAAAGTTCCATGAAAGATTTTGTACATGACATGTTACAAATTCTTGTTTGATGTATAATGATACAATACCATTTGAGTCTTAGTAACAAAATGCATTTTATTTTTTCAACAACCGCATACCAGCAGAGACAGTTACTATTATCTGTTTAGATGACCTTGACATTGATACTTTATTTTCTCAATTTTTCAGTGGAAAAGGGGCTGGTGGAGAGAGTTACGAGAAAGAACGGGCAGTTCATGGTGATACAGTGTTTCATAAATTTATTAAGAAGACTTCTATTTGTCCACAGCAGTGTATTAGGTAAGCTTTTGCACCAGGTGGATTTGAAACTTTTTCAAACTGAAATATGAAAGAACTAAGAATAATGTTGTAACTGTATATCTCTGTATTAAGATAATTTCACATTGGGTCTTGTGGGATGAATTCATAATTTCTTCAAGTGTGACACCCTTCATCACAAATACAATCATCAAAAGTTTCATCCTATAGCCGCATTGAAATATCCACATGGAAATGTATTTATAGAAACACAGCAGTCAGTACAAATGATTGATTTATTTAATGTGGTTTTACATCCCAGTCAAGAATATTTCACTTGTATTAAGAAATCACCAGCTATAGGTGAAGTAACAGAAATTTTTACCTTTGCAGTGCATTTAAGGCAATGTGCAGGAATGGTTCTTTAGTGTGCCATGCCTGCCATGACACGGGACATCAATTTTTTAGGTCTCATCCAAATAACCCAGTGACTTTTATTTCTAAATGCTGAGTGCTTAAAAAGAACAGTCACTGCCAATTTTCAGGTTTTGGTCAGACCTAGCCAGGGTTCAAACCCTTGACCTCCCACCCCACATACGAAGTGAGCACTTCAGTGCAAATGTAGAAATGCACAATAAACGCTATCCTGATTGAAGACTTTGTTCAGATTAGACAGGTAATCAGTTTACAAGGGTAAATTCAGTAAACAGTATTAGTGATATGTCTTAAGAATAGTAAGACAAGTTAACAATTTACTCAGGGTTCAGTTTTCACAGATACTGCTGTTTGTAATACTTATACTACATGTAAGAAATAAGTACCTTTCTTTTTCATAAATTTTGATGAGACTCTATGTAGGTTGAACCAAGAATACATACCAAATCTGACAGGTATATCAGTTGAATTTATGACCACAATTAATGGGCTTTTATTTCTTCTTTTAGATATCAGTGGAATGGTACACCATTGTTTATATCTACTCCTAAAGATAAAAAAGCACTTAACTACAAGTGTGTGCATTGTGGAGAAGAGAATGTGTATGAACTACAGTTGATGCCTGCTCTTGTAAACGTTTTACAGATCCCAGGAATGTCAGGTAATAATATCAGTAGAGATTGGATTGGATTAATGATGTTTTATGACCCAGTCAAGATTACTTCACTTTATTATCCAAGCTGTTAGTTCTGGAATGGTGGAGGAAACCAAAGTGCCTGGAAAATACCACCAACTTTTGGCCAGCAAAATGAAAAACTCTCACACTAGGGTCTGTTCTGGTGAAATTTTAACCTAGGCAGTGAGAGGCACTGTGATCTATAAGCTTGTGCTATAGACCACTCTGCCAACAAATCCCACCTAATATTAGTAACCTACCTACCCACTTTACTGCAGTCAAAGCGTAAGGTGAAAACAAGGTCTCTCCATTCAGTGTGGTTCTTTGCCTTTTTCTTTGCCTCAACCTATGCCAGTTGCAAATCTTTCAGCTCCTTTCCTATCTTCTTTCTTTATGTTATCTTGGGTCTTCTCAGCTGTCTTTTTCCCTGTGTTGTCATCTAAGCCTAATATTAGTAGGGCATTTAATAATATTGGAAAGAATTTGATAGAAAGCTTTCCTAATTTCATTTCCATTTCATGGCTTATACTTCGACATTTTAAAAATTTTTGTGTATATATCTTGTTTAGAATATCAAAAGGTGATGGAAAACCTAAGAATGTATTTGTCTGGCCTAGCTAGTGTAGATGTCATAAAGCCAAACTTACATTTTTTTAACTGGTTTTATGTCAACATGTCAAGTGAATGTATAGGCAAATTAAACCCTAAGTTGAGGCTTATATTAATTGTTGGAGCAAGACAAGACATGTGATTTCATGGCATTCTTGTTTCTGGTTATGCTTTTATAAATTACTAGTTTTACTTGTTGTAGTCAGATTTTAAATGTGCATAAACATTTTCTTTCAGTATCAGAAAATTTATTTTAATAGTCTAGAATTACAAGGGTAAGTCAAAATCAAGTAGCTATTAATGCCAGATTTAAATTTTGACAGTGTCAAACTGAAAATGTTCAAATATTTATATGATTATTGAATTTTCATTTATTTATTTATTTTTTCAATTATTTATTTATTTATTTACATGTATTTTTTTATTTTTTTATTTATTCATTTATTTATTTATTTTATTTATTATTTTTTTTAAACCAGGTTTTCGTAGATTACCGAATGTCGGCGGGCGGGCAGGTGTCAAAAAATGGTTTCCGGATGATAACTTGAAAAGTAAATGACATTTTTGAAAGAAACTTGGCACATACATGTATTGTGATAAGATCTTGGTTGGGATTGCTTTTGGTATAAATACAACAAAGGTCAAGGTCACAGTTGCTTGGTCATTTCACAAAATAAGAAACCTCTAGCTATATCTTGGCCATATTTAAAGATAATGACGTGGGGTTTTCAGTTTTCATATTTTCTAGCAATGCTGATGAAAATAAAGCCAAAATCAAAGGTCAAGGTCATGACCTACATTTGACCTTTGTTTTCTGCACTAAAATGGCTATTGTTGCATGAAATTTACAATTTTTGGCATGAAATTGGCTATTTTTGATGATATTTAGACGTAGAATTCACTATTTATGAAAAATAAAGCCAAAATCAAAGGTCAAGGTCTTAACCTACATTTTGACCTTTGTGTTTTCTGCACTAAAATGGCTATTATTGCATGAAATTTACAATTTTTGGCATGAAATTGGCTATTTTTGATGATATTTAGATGTAGAATTCACTATTTATGGAATTTTAGTTTTGTAAAATGATTATGGTGGCAAAATATTGTGATTTTGACTATTTTTGCATTAAATTGGATATTTCTGAATATATTTAGGTGCAGATGCCACTATTGATCTTTTCTTAAATTAAATTATATTGAAATGAAAACACAACATTCAGATTTCTAGATAATTTGTCATAATTGCAATCTTTTAACATGTTCTGATGTATGATGCTTTCATATATATATATCTATATATATGATATATAAAATCTTAACCCATTACGGGTATCCCTTTACTATCAACCAGGTCACTACGAGACACATGATCACCCTTTATTATTGTTAACTAGGTACCATTTCTCTCTGAAACCCCCTTCTCCAAAATACGAAAACCTGGTTTTCACGGAGTTTCCTTGACTCTTGTTTATTATTTATTTATTTATTTATTAGTATTTATCTATTTTTATGTCTGTGTCTGTTAAGTGTTTAATTTCTTGTTTCTATTTCTACAGGACCTGCCACTGAGTTTGGAACTATCATTGTATTTACGTGTAGATCTAGTTGTTGGAAACACGGGGACAATTATAGACGAGAACAAGTGCTTGTACAGTCTGACCCTGATCAACATTTATTCTGCAAATAAAGGGAAATAACTCAAGTATATGATGGAATTGAATGTATTTTTAATTGTCAGAGTATAATATAATAGATGAATAATGGAATTAATTTTTCAGTTCAAATTCAGCTTTGAATTTTGTAATCAAACTTTGATTTTCAAATTAAAGTACTTAAAAACAGACACAATGAAAGTAGACAATATAACTCTACTCCCCTACATACTGGACAGTTTCTGGTTGCTAAATTTTACATATGCCTAATATTCTAAATTACAGGGGAACCTCCACAAACCCAGATACATCTGAAAATGACGGATGATTTGTAGACGACTGTAAATGAGGAGAGTTTTAATTTTTGTGATAATCTTTATTTCATGGTCAAATAATATTTAGTATTATTGCAAGTGATTTATTTCAAAATTGAATATTTCTGAAAGTTTTATTTTTTATGTTGGTTTACTTTTACCAATTTATTCAAAATTAAAGCAAACAAAAGAATTTCTCAATTTACAGCAATTTACTTGCAATGTGATTAACTGGGCAAGTTGAAGTGCAAGGATGGCAGACTAAAAGGTCATTTTTACTGGAATGTTTAATATGTAAAATGATAAATCAATTTGGTCACATGTGATTAGCTGAAACATGATTCTTTATAAAATGTTTGCCGTTTATGTTTACCATCACCATGGCAGTGATATTAACCAAGCATTTAGTACTTTTAGTACTTTGATTTAAAATTTCATTTTGCAAACATTCATCATTGAGTTTATAAAATATTTCAAGTTTCATTTATGGACATTTGTTATTGGATTGTTATTTATTGATTTTTGATTATTATTATTATTAGTAGTATTTAATTTAAAAATTAATATAATACAATTTATTTTTTAATTTTGATTGTATTATAAGAAATAAAATACTTTTATTGAATTTTCTGCTTTCATTTTTTTTTTATGAGTCACAAATTGTGGATACCAGGAATTAAAAAACTGACATTTTTACTGAGCCAGGTCTACAGGAAATTATTTGTTAAAAAGTGTGATGAAAATGTTGATGCAACTCCATAATAAAATAAATTTCACTAAAATGAAAACAGTGAAGGAAGTCAACCATTCAATAAATACTGAAAAGAAAAAAGTTTTAAAAATGTTTGATTGATTGAAACCATTCTGCTGATTGTGTTATCTGATTTCTGAAAGATATTCATCTAGTCTGTCAGTGTGAAATCTTCATTACATGTTGGCACAATTTATAAGAAAAGAGTTGCCATCTACATGCTAAGATCATGAAATCAATCCTATCAACAAAAACAGAACAAGTGAATGACAGATTTTCCACCATAGAACAATTAATATAAAGTTTAACCAGCGATATTTAATTTGTTTTAACAGTCTAGCATAATCCAAGACTTTATTTGCAGCTTTGGAAAGAATGTAAGTTATACCTGTTGGTTTAGATTTATATTATTATTTATTTTATTTTTTTAATTTAATTTTTTATTATTATTTTTTTATACATTTTATGTATTTATTACTTTATTTTATTTATTTCTATTTATTTATTTTATTTTATTTATTTTTATTTTATTTATTTATTATTATTATTTTTTTAATCTTTGTGGCTGTTGTTAAATAGACAGGTAACATTGTATATCAGGAAAAAAAATGGAATACAAATGATGTTGGGGATAATCTAAGCTTTGATGTTATTGTTATTTCTAAATTCAACTTCAGTGGAATTGATGCCGACATTTAAAGATCATTATATTATGTATGATGCAGTTATCTCCCCCTTGACCATAAATTGCAAAATATCTTTATTACCTCCCCTTAGACCAGTATCTTAAAGGCGGTTATGTAGATGATGTAAGTTGTAGCGGAATTAAGAGTCTATTGTAGGTCTTCTTGTTTATTTGGGTCTAATAAGTCAAATTGCGTAAGGAATCTGCGATCAACAAGAACAGGCAGTTTTAGCCTCGGTTCATATCGTTCATGGGCATAGAACGTGACATTGAAGTCCATGGACTTTCACTTTCCCACTGTTAGTGTCCTTTATTCAGTATCATGATCGGTCGGGTAATACATTGCACGATAGAAGTGCCTGGAATTTTAGTCCAACAATGTTACATAATACACATAAATATCCCAGTAAAACAGTGCATGTGATGTCTACCCCTCAATGTCATCAGTGACCTACGTCCTCTAAGACTAATAAATGTTTTACAGTTCACTGCTTTTAAGTTAAATATGTTATATATATATACATATCCTTTCCCCTGGGGGTTATTACGCAGTTTCATTGTTCAGTCTAGATGGGATCTTTTCTACATTGATCTCAAAAACTAAAGCTTGATTTGAAAAATTATGATTTTTTTTTCAGTAGCCTACTGAACCAATTTTTTTTTAGTTAACTTATGGTCAATTTGTTTCAAGTACTTGACCAGAATGACCCCAATTCCCTCAGTCAGGGATTGAGCACTAGTTTTTTGACAAGGAAAAAATGCTGCTATTAGATTGCCTCAATTGCTCAGTGGAAGAAGGACCACCTTGAGAGCAGGAGGTCATGGGTTTGTACTCCTGCTGGGTCATACTTAAAACTTTAAAATTTGAGATATTTCCTCTTCATCTGGTGCTTGGCGTTAGGATAAAGTATCAACTGGTACATTGGTGCCAGAGTAATGGACTCACCAAAAAGTCACTTTTAGTGCTTGTTAGTGCATGGCAGTCCATAATGCATGCATTCATGAAATCGTTTAGATTAATCCTTAACAAGTTTTATTACATGCTTTTATTGCAAATAGCTGAAAATTGATGGTGTGACGTAAAAAACATTACAACAACAGCAAAAAAACCCTAATTCTGTTATCAATGTTCCAAGCATAAAACAAATTTTAGAGTTGGCTCGGAAAATGGTGGTTTAACTACCATATAAAAACTCATTATACTGAAAATGTGCAACTGGAGAAAACAACATGCATTAACACTTGGCAAGATATGCTAAAAAAAAGAAAAGAAAAAAAATGAAATCATACACCTAGCATGTTGTCTGATTGCAGAATATCCAAACTGTTTCCACATACGTGCAAAAATGTGGAATGGTAATCAAATGTGGAAAATGATTATTGGGATATTTAAAGTAAGACATTGTTTATTTATTTATTTATTTATTATTTATTTATTTATAATCCTATTATTCCTATTATTTTGTAGTGTTAGTATGAAGAGATAAGAAGCTGACAGAATGACACTGATTTCTCCGACCTTATTAGGAATAGCTGGTCTGACAGCTGGTGCCGCTATACTTCTCAACCTGCCAACATCATGGCTGTTTTCCTCAAAAAAGTCCACTTTAAGTTACCTGGAATCAGCCAAGCTACAAACTCTTCACAGCTCCAATAATCGAAACTTTAGTGTAAGTGAATTTTATTATCTGAACTCCATTTTAAACAAATTAAACACCCATGTCTAAGAAAAAGATTGTAAAGTAATTTTTCGAAATTCTTGACATTTATACATTGAATATAACACTGGAAAACCATTCAAACTCAGTAATTTAAAATTTGGCAGATGCAGACAGCACATGCTTTATCCATTGATATTGATTGGGTTGTAAATGTTTTTAATCTCAATAATTGAAATTTAAAAAATGTAATTATTTAATGCTGGTAGGAAAATCCATTTTGTTGCTTTTATAAAGTTGATATTCTACACATTCTTACATTTGTTCAACTCTAAATCGAGAGGTAAGATATTATTTCTTTTTTCCTGACTTGGCAAATTGAAGTTAATGTTAATTTTTTTATCCAATATAGGCTAAAGAGTTATGGAAAGACAACCCCGCTGTGATAATGGCAGTAAGAAGACCAGGATGATCATTGTGTAGAGAGGTAATCTTAAGTAAAACAAAATTTTTACAAGAATAATTTATCTATGTTCAGATGTCACCAGTTATATCTGAAAATAATTGACCTCTTACTTGAAGTGCAAAATTCTTATGTCTACAAAGGTGGGCAGGTATCACTTAAGTGGTACTGTTGCTGTCCTTTTAAAGTTCAGGTTTGTAGTTCAAACTAAGGTTGTTAGCATTCCAGATTTTTAAAGTTTTTTTGTTTGTTTTTTTTTTTGTTTTTTTTTTGGTTTTTTTTTTTTTTTTTAAATTTTTTTATTTATTTATTTTTTGTAATCACCCGTCCATACAAAGTGGTAAGAAGCATTTCTTTCAATTGAGCAAGACTCAAATCCTTAATTCTGTGTGTTGGTGCTTGCTAAATACTGTTACGTCTCTGTAGATTTGAATCCCACTCGGTACAGATCCAAGTGTGAGAAAGTTTGTCAGTTCGCTTGCCGAAGGTCAATGGTTTCTCTGGGCACTCTGGTTTCCTCCATCATCCAAGAACTGACCGCCTCGAAAATAAGTGAAAGAATCTTTACTGTTTCTTTTGTTATATTAGAAGTAAATAAAAATGGAATTGATGGCAATAGAATTTTTGGGGTAGGGTCATTTCAAGTGGGTCGGGCGGTCAATGGCAAACAAACTTAATTTTATTTTAGGCCTGACATTTGTGTATTCCATAAGATACTTTATTTAGGCCTCTTATTTTTCAGGAGGCCCAAGGGCTTTCCTCTCTTAAGCCACAACTTGATGCCCATGGAGTCCATCTACATGCTGTTGTTCATGAGACTCTGGGTGTCGTGGAATTTAGAAAATTTTTTGATGGTGAAATTTATTTAGATTTAGAGGTAAGTTAATAATCCACGTCTTTTTTATATAATAAAATTGGTTTAATGTTTTAGCTGATCACCCATACATGTAATTTAGTAGTAAACATTCATAACCAGTATCCATGTGTGACACACAAATCGCCAAAATATTGTTAACATTTATTTTGATTATTTGTTTCAGAGTACCAGCCAGAACTTACTGTAAAAACTTTGGAGAAAACCACTGACCTTCACTTTATCAGTCTGCTTGCTTAAAAGCTGTTCTCTCTCTCTCTCTCTCTCTCTCTCTCTCTCTCTCTCTCTCTCTTCTCTCTCTCTCTCTCTCTCTCTCTCTCCAGACATTTTGGTTTCCTTTGCCATCTAAGAACTGAAAACCTAGATATTAAAATAAAAAATTTTTACTAGGAAATAAAAAAAACATGGAGTATAAAATGTATATATAGCTGGCAAGATTATCAACTCATTTCATTTTAAATCTTAATGTCAAAAGTATTTTTGGCACATTTTCACACAATATCTAACATTCGTACATTTTCAGAACATAATTGCAGATAAAATCCTATTATATGTTTTATGTTATTTAATTAAATACAGGTTTCAATTTTCAATTTTTCAAAATACTTTTTAGTGAATCTTAAACCGTGTTAAATAATCTTTCACAAAGTGCAATGATTTTTTTTTTCAAATAGCAGATTATTTGTGACAATTTTATTTTGTATTACTGCAGTATACAAGATGCTGTAGGTTGGTTTCTGTGTTGTATGGCTGTTGGGTATAATTAAGGTTTTACTGCAGTTCGTTCCCTTTCTGGATCACTGCCCTTGTGTCATTTCTATATAAGTTATTAAATAATAGCTCGTGCTTGAAAAATATTCAAATACATGTTGTAATAATAACAATTATTTAATAGAATTTGTTTTTGTTTATTATTTTCAGAAAAGATTTTATGGTCCAGATCAAAGATGGGCTACTTTAGCAAATTTGTTGAGAGTGAGTGTGTTAAAGAATGCTTACAGGGTTTATAAGAAGGGCGTGCCTGGAAATATGGAAGGTGAAGGCCGATTACTAGGAGGTACTTGTATTTTTATTTAATTAGCTTTTAGCCTAACTGGCTATAGCCAGCTGATCTTTTGTTAAGGTGAAGCTTGTGAATGTTTCTCTCTACATTGGTAAACTAAGTTTTTTTTATTTTAAAACAACTTAAAACTGAAAAGTACAACATTTTGTGAAAAAGATCTGGGGCCTAATGCATATGGAAAATTGTGGCCATCCAAGTTTTAGATGGCCACTGTTACTATAAATAGAAAAGGCTGAAATAAATAATAATTTATAATTGATAAATTTTGTGACATGGAATTTTACTGTAATTTTATGTATACATGCTTAAATAAATTTATTTTGTAGGTGTGTTTGTAATTGGAGCTGGTGAGCAAGGTATTTTATTCCAACACCAGGAGAAAGAGTTTGGGGATACAGTAGATATAAATGATGTTATGAACACAGTTGAAGGCATTAAGAAACTGCAGTAAATTGTGAGAGATATTTCACATTATAGGCTTTTAAAAATTTTATAATGATTATATGTTGTAAAATATAGGATTGTTTCTTTATTTAGTTTAATTTTTTTATTTTATTATTATTATTTATTATTATTATTAAAAGATTAAAAGAATATTTGCCTTGTTGTTGGATGAAATGTATATAACTCAAGGATATCATGTTGGCATTCTAAGATTTTTTTTTTTTGGTTGGATGAAATGTATATAACTCAAGGATATCATGTTGGCAATGCAAGATTATTATTATTTTATTTATTTATTTTTTTATTTATTTTTTTTTTTTTTTTTTTTTTGGTTTGTTTGTAAGAAATTCAAACTATACTTAATAATTTTTTTTTTCTTCTCCAAAATTCAAAAACAAAGCATTTTTTATCAGTGCTAATATTGGTGCTACTTAGCCACTGCTTACTCAGATAATACCAGCAAGCCTCATTTCGATCAAATATTACTGGAACTGCAAGTGTTTTTTTTAAACAAGTTTTTACAATTTCGTAATGTTCAATTTTTTTTTCATAGCATATTAGTTTGATTTTAATAGTAAGACCTTTTGAGGTTGTGATATTAAGATGTTTGATATTATTTTGTTTATTAGCTACTTTATGTATTTATACATAGTTAACTGTGTTACCTGGGTATTTTTGTCTGGTCTGGCAGCTGTAGTCGCTATGAGACAAGATAGGTTTTATTTGCTGTTATCAGTATTAGGGGAGTGTCAAATATATTAAATAAGTCAATTGAAAAATTAAATAAAGTTGTGAATGAGGGAAAAGGAGTTAATTGCAATATTTTTTCCACAGAAGGTGTTTTTGAATGTGTTCCAAAACCATAATTATAGCTATATACATATACATACCCTGATATGATTCCAATATCAAAATTTTATTGGTATGTTTCTATTCTGTTTTGTCAATTCATTTTAATTTGGTAATGTTGTCATCAAATGTAAAAGGAATGAAAAATTAAATGTGCTGGAAAGCCTATTTAAAATAATAGGATTCGGTACGACTTCCTTTTGTAACCCTAACCCCCACCTCCCACCAATTAAATTCTATGTAAATTTTTGAAAAAATATATTTTACACCGAATTGATCAAAAAGGCTTGATTTCCTAATTTTTATTCCATTTCAGTCAAAAATTAAAACTTTAGTGGAGGGTCCAAATGGAAGTGGTTCCGCAGATTTTCTTGCTCCAAATGTAATAAATATCACAAAATCAGCAATGCATGTTTGAGTTAACTCCCCTTGAAGGAAAAGACAACTCCAGTTTATAATTCAGTACTTTTCAAAAAGGATATAAATGTAAATTTTTTTTAATTTAATTATTCAATGTTTATTAATTATTCAGTGCTTTAATTTAATTAAAATAATTATTTGCAGGTAACATTGCTTTAAAATTCCTTGTGATAACATAATTATATACTGTATTTTTTGTGCTTATATTAATACTATTTTTACTGTATAACATGGATTTTATTGGTATGTACAAGTTTTTTATGAAGTTTTTCAACCAAAGCTTTTGTTGTTGTTAGACTGATGTTCTAGCTTGACATGTCATGACAATTCCAGTTAAGGGTAAATAATAATGGTATATCACTTGATTTTGTTGATTTTTTAATAAAGTTACTGTTTTAACAATATTTTGTGTTATATATAGTTTGTATGATGATAAATACTGTTTGAAGTACAATGTGTAATCACAATACATGTATTCATAATTGTTGTATTTAGTCGAGTTTTACTGTTGTAGATGTGATGATACAGATTGATGATGGTTGGTGGTTTTCTTGGGGCACTCTGGTTTCCTTCACAATCCAAGAACTGACCACCTTAATATTAGTGAACCTTGACTGGGCCATAAACACCTTTATAAGAGAATTACATCTCTTAGTAACAGAAGTTTTTCTTCCTTCTACATTTAGTTAATCTCTTTATAAATATATACATGCACAACAGTGTGCTAAAATAAGTTAGTCAGGATTATTTCACTTTTTTACATCTTATTATTTAGCTGAGACCAGCTGTAATGAACCTTCAAAATTATACCAAATCCATGGAATGTCCATCAGTAAGACCTAAACTTTGATTTCTAAATGCCAAATTGCCAGTTCTTGATCTTGCCTTGGACAGCTAGAAATCCAACACCTTATTCAATTTACAGAGGAAGAACTGGTTGTTAATGGTTACAAATGAGAAAATCATTCCATTTCAAAATCAGAATTATATCTTCTGTATGTATTACAATGTAATCAGTCAGTTGAAATTTGTTAAAAGATTCTAAATTTATAACAAGAAGAATGATGAGACAGTTCTGAGAAAAAAATCATAATTTATTATCTTGTAAATGCACAATCCACAAGTTCATGGCATTCAAATTATATATATACACATACCTAGACAAAAAATATATAACAGATTTTTCAAAGATTTTATGATAATCACTGTCCAACTGACAAAATTGACCAATCAATACACATTATAACATGTAATACTTGAAATGTTTTTGAGACAAAATACAACAAAGAATTCATAGTTCAATAAACCACCCTTACACAAATTTATCTTCTTGATGCACCAAAATATTCATGCACCCATCACTGTCAAATGGCAAGTACACTTTCACATAATAATAGTAACGTTCAACTTTCAACAAAAATAATATTTTATGCCCTCATAAATAAGAAATGAAAAATATATGATTTCATACAACACCAGTTTTCTATGATGATTATATGGTTAAAAAAAACAATGCTATTATATTCACAAAAATACTGGCAAATTTCAAGATAAGGGAAAAATCTTAATATGGTGACATCAACAAAATATGCACTTGATTACTGTCCCCTTTCTATCTACTGTCTAAAACTGATGCTATAAATAGATTACTAAAGAAAAGACTGCAGACTGATCTACTTACTGTATGACAAAATAAATAAATACTTAATGATTCATCTTTCGAAAATGGTTGATTAATGTTGCAGAGATTCTAAAATAATCTACCTGTTTGTACAGAAAATATAAATAAATCTAACATATTTACATTAAATTTCCCAACACTATAGAAGCAAGCAACAGACACTTATCTGTAAAACAGTAGAGGGTTAAAGGTCATGACTAATCACACAGTAAAGGTAAAGGACAAACACAATGTATAGGTCAAGGTCATTAGTAATTACATCATTAACAATCAAAGTAGATTTCATTAATACAAAAGTTCATATTGAAATCCCGAGCTTTTCAAATAATCCCAGCTTTTCAAATTATTGAAACATTTTAATTTAATTATAAAATACAAACCTGCTTGTCAATATGGAATGGTTTCCTCGCCAGTTGTATATGCACCAAATTCAAAGGTTATGTTTTGAGAATTGTAAACTTATTTAAAAGTTATATTGCACAGCAATAATTACCTCTATTAATTAATAAGAAAATATGTATAACATTACACAACTTCAGAAAATAAAATCATTTTAAATTTGAAGTTTGCTTCTTATCACACTTACATACCAGATTTTCTGCAGAACAAAACACTACCTGATTAAATACTCTAAAACAACTTTATTACCATAAAATGTCATAAATGACCTGCATGAATCAAGATTTTTCCAAATTAAATGAAACAATGTCTAAGAAAAGCATTAACAGTTTCAGTCAAGGACTGCTTGCCACTATCATGGATATTTAGACAACTCAGCAGATAGAAGGTAATGCTGTAAAATCACAAATATTCCTGGGGATAAAATTTCTTGATTTTTGGTGGATAAATAATTAAACCACAAAATTTATTGTCAATGAAAATTTTTAATTACCAAGACCCGTTCGGATTTATTTTCATAAAATTTGATTCCCCAACATTTTTTTTATTTTCATAAAATTTGATTCTCCAACATATAATTTGATACTCCAACAATTTTTTTTTAAATTGCAGAACCAAAAAAATTTAACCCAATGAATATTAATGATTCTACAGTATAGGTTTACTCTGAAATAAGTTTCTTATCATTGGATTACTTTTTGTCTTCTGTATATATGAACAACTACAGTAGATAACCAACCCTGTGTATATTATATTTTGTCAACTAAGTTCAGGTAGGTAGGAATGCTGTTATATGACAATATGACACAAAAATCATTTTTTAGCATTCTTCAAATACCAGTAGCCAAAATACATTTTACAACCAGGTAAAAAAAAAAAATTCTCTTCAGATATAGTTCATTTTGTGCATACAGCTTGCATATTGGTTAACTTCTTAGTAACATGTTATATTATACATGCATAGAGTTTTAAAAGCATTTATTTCATAAATGGAACATTTACATTCAACAAATCAACTTAGTCCAATTAACAGAAACAAATGATCAAGATTAGTGATGTAAAAATGTAGTCAAATCTCTAACTCCATGAATTATATTTAATACAATGTAATCATATTTTCATACTGTTTTTGAAATTATTTCAGGTAGTAACCTTAAGCAAAAGAAGATAATTTGATAAGGGCCTTATTTCAGCAAAACAGTAAGAGAAAAAATGAACATTTAAATAAAATGTCAAGATTATTTTTGTCCAAAATCATGCTTATAACTCGCGTTTGATGAGTGATAGTGTAACAAAATACAGTCTTTTTTGATGATTTTTGATCATTATATTTTCACTAAATAAGTTCAATCAAATCTTTTGAGCAATTCCTTTTCATCTTTTACTGAATTTAACAGAAATATTCTTAAAAGAAACAACTTCACTGCCCTTTATTGGTTAAGGGAATTCTTTAAAACAATCGATCTATCAAATCTTCTAATATTACCGGTATATACAAATGTATGTTACACCATACTGGTATTAAATGGGTTAGTAAATTCAAATCATAGAAAAGAAAAGCTTTATCATTTGAAAACTTTAAGAAAATTTGATGACTTCATGTGCCTATTTGCTACCAGTAAGTAACAGAAGGGGTAAGCTTTGAATTGTATGTACAGTATAATAAGATAAACCATTCGAGCTTCCAAAGTCTCAACTGAGGACCAGAATATAGTAATTCCAAAAACAATATTCACTTATAACAGTACCAAATTTTGTCAAATGTTCCAATATTTCTATAATAATTTGCCAAGTACTACATGTGTAGCCAAAAAATAAGCTGTTCATTTGTAGATTAATGTGTCTCATTTAATCTTGCAAAAATAAGTACGATGTAGCCTATGTCACTATTAAGTAAATAAGCAAAATAGTATTAGCTAACATTGATTGGAAAATGGTAACAAGTATATTTTTAATGCTGGATTAATGAATCCAAATGCTGTTAGAAGAGAAAAATATAAGTGAAACATTTCATCACAATACAACAGTATCAAAAGTTTTTTTTCCTTCACGGAGCAAACTGATACATCTACATGTATTTAAATCAAAATTTACGGAAAATAGTTTTCTGATTGGTTGAGATATTATCTGTATAGATAAAATCTTTTTGGATCATACTGACTAAAAAATCCTATATATTGTTGTGTGAATGTTATCTAAATATGCAGGAAAAAAAATATACATCTCTCAAAATTTGATTTTATAAAGCACAGAAAAATAACTTCTTTCATTTATTAAAGTCTTAAAATTAAGTATAAGAACTGATTGTAAAAATAATTTCTGTCAATACAGAAATTCGCAAAATTGTCTTGTTAGTGCTTTTCCATATACTGCTTGATATATAGAGTGCACAAAACAATGATATTAATTACTGTATAATCCGAACATTTTTACTGTCAATTCTTCATAAAAAATTATACTTTTCTATATCTATTAACATTTGTAAAACATTGCAAAAAAAATGCTTACCTCAAAAATGTAAAACACAATACTGAGGTTTTTGAAATCATTCAAAAAACTATGCTCGAGTGTTCTTATATATTGTATTACAAATTTGGGCTTTAAATCCCAATACATGGTGTATTGTGAGATACATATATCTTTTTGCCACTAGAACAAATACCAGCAAGTGATACAGATCACTTTCCCCCACAGGTTTAAAAATAAAAAATATCTGGTTTAGAAAATGTATACAAATTTTGTAAATAACTAATCTTCTGCCACCTCTTGCCGTGTAGAGGGGCCTTAATGACATAAATTTAAGTATTCCCTAATGCTTAAATATACTTGTAAAATAACATACAAATGTAAATAAAAGTGGTGTGTGTTAGAACCAAAATAATAACATCTAGTTTGACTCATGTGCCATTCACAAATAACTAGACAACTCTAGCAGTCTGTAACTTGAAAATTTTTTGTCACAAAAGGCATATACATGTAATTACCAAGATAATATTTCAAAGCATGAAACATCTGCTGTTGACAAGAATGAAGTCTGATATGTTTCAAAACATTGGTTATCCCCTTAGTAAAAGTCTGATGCACAAATAATATGCTGGACACACTAACACAGATCAAGAGGGTAATACCATACCCACTGTTTAATTCATAATAGAAGGGGTAACAGAGAAAAAAGTATACAATAGCACATACATAAACATCAATTCAACTTCGTTTTTACCCTGACATGGTGACAATTTCCTTATACATGTATATATATTGACAAGTTAACGCAGAAAAAATTTAAACAGGGAAAAACTTTTGCTTTTTTAGAAAAAAGAAAGTCTTCATCAGAAAATTAAAATTGTTAATAAAATTTTCAAAATCCTTTGTGATCGTCAAGACCTTTGATTACAAAACATCATTTAATATCACTTTATCAAGCAAGAGAGAAATCATCTACCTGGATGGAGACAGCTTAACGGAATGAATTCAATAATGGACAATAGCACCTTTTTACGCTAAAATGATGTAAGAAAGACGAAATTAGAATAAAAACAATCACTCATGTACTATCAATGTTAAGTACTTTTTCTGTGCTCTCTCTCTCTCTCTCTCTCTCTCTCTCTCTCTCTCTGACAGACATCTGTTCATACATGTATAAACTATCAACAATCAATCCATTTAAAACCTGAGGACTGAAGGTATTTTATACAATAATAATAATAATAATAATAATAATAATATATTCCAACCAAGACTGGTCCACTGACAACAAAAATATTACACCTGTTATATATTTTACATGTAAAACAAAAAAATGTACAAATAATGTTAAGAAGATGAAATAATTACAAGGCAGTTTTGTTGCTGCTGCAAGGTACTGTAAAGAATTTGTACATCCACACAGAATCTACCTCACACATTACAGATATGTAAACCATATAGTACTACCTCCTCATAACACTGTTCATATTTAATGGTGGAATGTATCCATGGTAATTGGTATAAACGTTGTTTGACTGCGGAGGCTGCATATGTTGCTGAAAGTGCTGCTGTGCTGCCGGGTTCATATTCATGTTCATGTTTAACATCTGCATAGGGATTTGTGGTGTTTGACTCAGCTGGTTAATAAATCCTGGGTTGGTAATGTAACCAGGATTTATCATTGGTTGTTGCATTCTTCTGTAATTTTCCATTAAATTATAACCAGTTATTACATTTGAACCAGGTCGTATTGTCACATTAGGAGTAAAAGGAGACACATTGGGATTCACAGTCACATTCGGACTTTTTCGGACAGATGATGACCTTTGTCTTGATGGATATTTATATGACTGAGCTGTCCCTGATGATGATATCTGAGGTTGTAAGTTCTGTACAGGAGGTGTTGTCATACTTCTTAACATTGATGGAGGTGGGGTCATATTGACAGGTGGAGGTGGGGTCAGATTTGGAGGCGGAGTCATTGTGCTATCAGGCATAATATCTACTAGTCCATTGGTTAGCTGTTGTAATTTTGCTAGGCTGCAACTAGAATTTCCCTGTTGATATGTAGCACCAGGTGGAGGTGCACTATTCTGTCTACCAACATGAACACTATGTGTAAGTCTTTGGGTGGTGGCACTTTGCTGCATTAACATTGGTGCATAAGTACTATGAGGTGGTGGACAGTAACTGTTTGATGCTGTACAAGCTACTGCCACTGGTGGCGGTAAGAACGTAACATTACTACTGGTAGTAGCAAATGGTGAATTACATGTTACCATGTCCATATAACGACCACTAGATGGATTTTGCGGAATATATGCTTGTTGTGCTTGTGCACAGTCAGTGTAATTTAATTCCATGCCTGGTCCCAATGGTGTACCACTTCCCATTGGCGGCCCAGTTGGACCATTGCCCATTGGTGGCCCAGTTGGACCATTACCCATTGGCGGACAGTTTGGTGCATTACCCATTGCAGGAGGAGGACCAGTTGGGCCATTACCCATTGTCTGACCACTTCCAACGGAATCACCAGAAGTGTTTGGATTCTGTCCCATTTCATTACTACTTATGGATGTAGGTGACTCAAGTCCTAACTGAGTAACATCTATCTCCACATAACCATTGTTACCTAAATTTGTGTTACTTCCCAGATTTGTGTTACTTCCTAAATTTGGAGTATTTCCAATGTTTGTATTATTTCCCAAGTTTGTGTTATTTCCTAAACTGGCATTGTTTCCTAAGGTTGTGTTGTTTCCTAAGTTGGTATTTGGCAGATTGTTAATGGAATTATTTTGCGGTGAGAACACACCCACATTGTTACAGTTTTGATTTTGATGAGATGATGCTTGTTGTTGTTGCTGTTGTTCTACACAATTCATATTTAAATTCTCTCTTTGAGCCATTTGTTCATTTGACGGAATACTACTAGTTGCACTGTTTTCTATTTGTTCAAAATTGTTTTGTAATTCCTCTGTAAAAGTCTCTCTAAAGTTGCCAGAAGAATTAAGTGTCTCTTGCACTGGTGGAGAATTACTTGGAAAATCCTGAAAATTGTCATCACTAGGAATATCATCATCAGATGAATTTTCATCCTCCTGAGAAGGTAATGGGGACTCTTTGTTTTGATCAAAGTTTTCCTGAGTCTGAGCTTGAGTAGGTTCAGACAATGGCAATGGTTCTGATTGGGAAGGTTTTGACTCTTCAACAATAGCAGGACAAACAGTAGCAGGAGAGAGGGATTCTCTTTCTGGAGGTGGAGTGGGTACCTGTGGGGTGAGTGGTGCTTGAGCATCACTGTTTGTGTCACTATCAGGGACACAAGGTTGAGATGCTGGACTTGGTTCTGCCACAGGTAACTGATCAGGAGTTTGTTGCTGCCTTTCCTGTTCCACACTTGCTGGCTGCTTAATATCTGTCTCTCCTTCTTCCTGCTCTGAATTGGCAATATCAGCACTAACATCATTTTGTTCAGATTCTTGCAAAGCCTGTACAGCTTCCTCAATCTCACGACTGACATTTTCTGGATCACTTTCAGCTTTCTCTTCTTCTTCATCATTTTCAGGTATATCTAGCGAACGTGGTGAGCCTGCTGTACGCTCTGCAGCTTCTAAGTTTTTTGTAGCTTCTTCAGTAATTTCCTCATCAGTTTTATGTTTTTCTGACAATTCATTGGAGTTTTTGGATACAGATGTACTAGTGTCCGTTTCCATTGGTTGTTCCTCACTATTATCACAGTTTTGGGCATTTTCTTGTTTTGTATTTTCGCTGTCTTTGGTCATGTCTTCCTTAGATGTAGATTTACTGTCATCAGTTTCATTTGCATCATTATCTTCTCCATTTTTTGCTCCATTTTCCTGAGCAATATTTTCACCTTTTGATTCTGCTAAGGATCTGTAATGGAGCTGAAAGTACATAAAGTGATAACCATGGTAAGTTATTATATAATTCAGCCAATCAAAACAATTTTTACAGCCACTGCAAGGAAAAAGTACTGTGAAATCATTCCTTTTTGTGGTGCTGCAATCTTTGTTGTTTTTGTGAATACTCTTCTGAGTCAGGAATTAACATGTCAATGATAGTCTTACCTTTAAATGGAAACCAAAAATTGTGAATCCCCCCCCCCCACCACCCTACAAACACACACACAAACACACACAAGTTTTCCCCAAGAACCACAAAAGTAATGATTTCACATTGTATGTGCAATATCACTTTTATACAATTATCATAAATGAATTGAAGATGGATTCAAACAACCCTAAACCTGAAACATGATGACTTTTTCCAGATCTAGCAGCTTGAAGGGATCCACTTTGGTATAAACTTATAGATATCCAGTCTAAAGGAATAGTAACCCTAGATTCTCCACCATAAAGAGAAGCAGGGAGATTACAAATCTCTTTACAATACCAGGATTAAATAAATGAACAAAGAGAACAAAATGAATGAATGAATAAAACTATCAAACAAATTATGAACAATTAAATCGAAATAAATGCATGAATGAATGATCGAATGAATGAATGAAAATGTATAAACTAAATGAATGTGTAAAAAATAAATGAAAGCAACCTGCTATATGTTGAAATGACCCATTTTTGAACCTGCAAAATTGGATCGAAAGCATATATAAATGAAGCTGTAGAGAAAGTATGAGAGGTATTTATGTTATTATGCTGTTTTATACAAACAAAGTTTACATTTACAACATATAATATAGATCTACTAAGCCATATTAAATATCATCTCTGACCTATATTTCATGACCAGCACCATAAAATGAATGAACAACTACCATTTATTTCAAGGCCTTTGGTATGACATGACCCTGGATAAAAATCCCTTCATAGAGGCAGTGACCTTCAACACAACACCACTAAGTTGCTCAATTTTATCCTGAAAAAGTAGAATTTTCATAAAAAACCACAGGTGTTGTAGGGATAAATGTTGATGCTTATGGCTAGTTATTATTATTTTATTTTGCCATCTCATTAATGTCCCAAGGGTGATACACACCCTACTCACTGCCTCATGGAACTCTTACTGACTATAGGGTAATGACAATTGCTGCATGGCATATGTATGTTGGTTCCTGTCAATATTTCATTCTACTAATAATTCTGTCTACAGCATACTATCTAAATCTTAAAATTACTGATAGTTTTGTAATAAGACCAATTTTTAATATGCTCATTATAGGTTTATTCCATATAAAAACAGTATCATCCAACATAGAATAATTTGATTAACTCCCCTTTCTCCTTTCCTCCTCATCTGACTTCTAACATGTTGATGATCAAATCTCTAATTTTTTTCAGGAAAAGATTCCATTTTTAGCACAGCATGCAAATATTTCAACTAACTTCAAGCATATACAAATTATCGCTCAACTTATCTATTGAAATTCCAAGTTTCACTCTAAACAAATAAAATAACCATCTTAACTTTGAATCATTCCCAGATTTCAGAGGAAAAATTATAACTACAAGTAATGCAAATATCGGATAAAATGGAAAAAAAAAATTTCCCTTTCAAAGTGAAACTTGAATTTCTGCAATGTTAGTATGAACAAAAAGCTGGTGTTTGTCTATAAGGTTATGCATGAGTGACAATGTAAAATAATATAATACCTTGGGTGGTCTACCCCTGGGTTTGCTACAATGCTTTGATGGTGATCCTCTAGGAACACCTTTAGGCCAGCCTCTCTTTCCCTTCTGTTTAGGAACTGCTGGTGAAGAATTAGAAACCTCAGATAAATCTGGACCACCAACTACATCATCAGTATGATCATCTGGTCCGAAACCTTGAGATAATAAGAATATTCATCTTCCATAAAAATGTCTATTTGAAGTTTTGATAAATAAAATACAATTTATAGATTAGGGCAGTTTTTCAACTCTTCTCTATTTTTTAAATGAAACAAAATCCACAAATTACCTATCAAACATTCTGATTTTATAATGAACCACTAATTACAATTTTTTTTTTTTTAATTACAGAGCTGTTATAGAACTCTGTATAATGCTTCTTTTCCAAATGAATTTTTCATTAATATGCCCATATCTACCACTTTAGGGTATTTGTTATTGTTCTTATTCATAAATGATATACATATATCTACAGTCCACAGTATAGATTCAAAAAACACAAAAAACATTTCTGATTGATGAAACAAAAATTCAAAATCCATTCCAATGATAGAAAAAAATCTTGGACAGCATAAACTAGGGGAATACAATTTGCTACTATTTAATTTCTATCAGATGATGCAGCTAGGGAACAGAATTAGAACTTTTTTTTAAATATATGGCAACACCATTTTTTAGGTTAAGAAACGTCTTTAAAATCAAATCTACTAATTAGTATAGTCAGTGAAGCAAATACATTTATAATACTTACCATCTGGGGTGTCTCTGCCATCCTCATTTTCCCGTGACTTTTTGGGCGTTGACTCAACAACAGATTCAGGCAACTTTCTTTTCCTCCCCGGCTGAAATGACAAAATAAATAATATTGATAGAAAACATAACTCCTGTACCAACAAACTACAGAGTGGAGTGAAGTAATAGTGTTTAACACCCCAGTCAAGATTCTTTGAATTATTTCGAGGCCATCAGTTCTAGGATGGTAGAGGAAACCAGAGTGCCCTGAGAAAACCACCAACCTTTCGAAAGTGAACTGACAAACCATCTCACACTAAGATCTGTCCTGAGTGGGATTTGAACCAAGGAGGTGAGAGGCACTGTGATCGGTAAGCGTGTGCTTTAGACCACTCAGCCACCAAGGCCCCAACAAACAACAGCCTTTGGTCTTAAATATTGCATACATCATTGTTACTGAACCTACAATTTAAATACCTAGGATGACAACAACTTTCCATTAAATACAAAAAACAGTTTTCATGATTTCATTTACTTTAAAAAACATGTCTGTATGCCTAAATTTACTGTCAAAAGTACCAAATATCTCTATGTTTGTCATGCACTTAAGCATCTTTATGTAAAAAATGCTTTTATTCACTGGTTTTGTATTTTTCTTTGTATTTGTGTATTTTTTTAAGTTTCCATCATCAATATCTCTAGTTGTGATTTACTTGTACAAAAGAATCAATATCATGACACTTGTTACTATCTAATTCATCAACAAAAAACATTCTCATTTGAATTTAAAAAAAAAACAAGAGGCCCAAAAGGGCCTGTGGAGCTCAACTGACAAAAATGGTTCTTGTGCCTTCATTTATATAAACTCAGTACAGGGACTTGAGCTGACGTTAAATGCTAAATACAAAAGCTGTAGGCCTTACAGTTTCAGAGAAGAATATTTTTAAATTTGACTTCCCATATAAGTATATGTAGATATATGTGCCCCTTGGTGGGACCAAAATTGGCCCAGGGGCCTTTATTTGTACAAACCTGGTAAAGGGACTTGAGCTGATTATGAAAGCTTAAAGCCTTACAGTTTCAGAGAAGAAGATTTTTAAATTTGATTTCCCATATATGCATATGTAGATATATTGGCCCATAGGGTGGGACCAAAAATGGCACAGGGGCCACCATTTGTACAAACTTGGTAAAGGGATTTGAGCTGATGTTAAATGCCAAATATAAAAGCATTATGCCTTACAGTTTCAGAGAAGAAAATTTTTTAATTTGATTTCCAATATATATATATGCAGATATATGGACCCCTGGGGTGGGGCCAAAAATGGACCGGGGGCCACCATTTGTAAAAACTTGGTAAAGGGCCTCAAGCTGATATTAACTGCCAAATATGAAAGCTTAAGGCTTCATGGTTTCAGAGAAGAAGATTTTCAAAGTTGATATCTCATTATAAGCCATATATGCATATGCAGATATATGGACCCCTGGGGTGGGGCCAAAAATGGACCGGGGGCCACCATTTGTACAAACTTGGTAAAGGGGCTCAAGCTGATATTAACTGCCAAATATGAAAGCTTAAGGCTTCATGGTTTTAGAGAAGAAGATTTTCAAAGTTGATTTTCCATTATAAGCAATATATGCATATGCAGATATATGGACCCCTGGGGTGGGGCCAAAAATAGACCGGGGGCTACCATTTGTACAAACTTGGTAAAGGGGCTCAAGCTGATATTAACTGCTAAATATGAAAGCTTAAGGCTTCATGGTTTCAGAGAAGAAGTTTTTCAAAGTTGATTTTCCATTATAAGCCATATATGCATATGCAGATATATGGACCCCTGGGGTGGGGCCAAAAATAGACCAGGGGCCACCATTTGTACAAACTTGGTAAAGGGGCTCAAGCTGATATTAACTGCCAAATATGAAAGCTTAAGGCTTCATGGTTTCAGAAAAGAAGTTTTTCAAAGTTGATTTTCCATTATAAGCCATATATGCATATGCAGATATATGGACCCCTGGGGTGGGGCCAAAAATAGACCAGGGGCCACCATTTGTACAAACTTGGTAAAGGGGCTCAAGCTGATATTAACTGCCAAATATGAAAGCTTAAGGCTTCATGGTTTCAGAGAGGAGATTTTCAAAGTTGATTTTCCATTATAAGCCATATATGCATATGCAGATATATGGACCCCTGGGGTGGGGCCAAAAATAGACCGGGGGCCACCATTTGTACAAACTTGGTAAAGGGGCTCAAGCTGATATTAACTGCCAAATATGAAAGCTTAAGGCTTCATGGTTTCAGAGAAGAAGATTTTCAAAGTTGATTTTCCATTATAAGCCTTATTTTCACTTTTTACGAAGTACGACAGAAAAACGCTAAAAACGCGTAACCTAGTTTTTGACAGAATTTCACGAAATGTACAACCTACATGTTTAAGGGTGTCTAGAAGCTAAATATCACATCAGATTTTGAATATAACCTATGGTTTCAGAGAAGAAGCTTATTTTAGGTTTTTTACATTCTAGGTCGCTGTGACCTACTTTTGGTTGCCATGGAAACCAATTGTACAAATTTTCATCTACTCCTTCTAAGGATCATTCCTGCAAAGTTTTGCTAAAATTGGCCCAGTAGTTTCTGAGTTTTTGCTGTTAACGGACGCACGCACGCACGCACGCACGCGCGCATCATGCCATAAGCTCATCTGGCTTTAGCCAGTTGAGCTAAAAAACAAATACATGTATATAGCCAATTATAAATACTAACTTTTTTCTTGCCAGTGGAAATGGTTTCCTCACTACCATTCTTAGGATCATCATGTATGATTTCCATGTCCTTTGATATATTATCAATATTTCTATCATCTGATCTATCTCTTAATTCTTTCTGTTTCTGAAAAAAAAAAATTAATTTCCATTTACAAAACACTTAAAAACAATATCAAATTTCTACAACAAGAATTGAAAGATACAATGTAAAAAAAATTGAAATAAAAGTTAAAAACCTCCATTCTAGATAAAAAGATAGTAATATTTCTGATAACTGTTTCTCACCAGAAAGTTGCAAGTTACATAATCTTCATATTGTCATAGAAGATGGCATTGATTATTCCATGGATTTTTTATAATTTAAAATTTTACAGACTTGTTATTCAAATGAGACTTGATTTATTGAAAACTCATATACATGTATACATATATACATGTACTTATTTTACAAGACTTTATGCAATAAGGCACTCCGATAAAAAACATAATGCACTAGAATAACAATGCTTTTGTAACCATAGTAACATGCACTTTTAACATTGTGGTTTTTGTGACCATAGTAATCAGCACATGTACTTTAAACACTGGTTATTGTGACCTTAGTAACCAACACATGCACAAGTGAGAATGATAAGTGACAGAACAATTCTGAATCACAAATGTTGACGTTCTACAGTATGCACATTAACTTACTGCTGTTTGATAAATGATGCTTTAAACTAATTTGATATTTACAGCATTTGGTTATTTTAAAGATGCCATCAAAAAGGCCTTTATAAGTTGAAAAAAAATACATTTGTTATTTGTTGTGTTTTTGCATTCCGTAGGTACATAAATATTTACTTTTTGGCATGTTAACATACAAATATTTTTGGACATTTAAGTAAGCTAGCAATTGTTCCAGTGAGAATAACATGCAAAACATAAAAACATTTCCCACTCATTAATTCTGAATTGTTGATGTTGATACAGACAGGGTTTTAACAGAAAATGCATCGGTGTTCATTACAACTATGAATATTTGTAATTCCAATTTGAAATATTTAGTATATCTATATAAAATCTGTGCATAAAATATGCAGATATACAGCTTATCTAGAGCTTTACAATAAGAACAGGCAAGTATCAAACGTGCAAATGGACACAGATATTTAATTTAAAATATTTTCGACACAAAGACTGAATACATCTTTGACAAAAAGCCGATAAACAAAAATAATACAAACAACAAGACAGAAAAACAAAAACAACCCCTCAAAACACAGAAGCATGAATATGGCAACAATTACTATAAAACATTTTAGATAAAACAAATTTGTTTTATTCTAATGCTATTTACTACATAACTATATTGTATAGTGTTAGATAAAGCAGGAACTACACGTGTCTTATGAATCACAAAGCTGGATGGTAAGATATGTGTATGGTCAGAATTTGAAAACAAACAGGTTGACCACAATGAAGCCAAAGAATCAGGACTCACTTTCTTGAGATGAGCAAACAAATACCTGTAGATTCATACTGGTATATGTATATGTTTTTATACAATTTACACAGTTTACACGGCTATGTCTAGCAAACTAAAAACTATCTTTAGGATTACAAAGAAAATGTGTTATCAGGTAGTCATGACAACTGTGGTGAAGCAATAATGAAGCAATTTGAAATCTTATGGGTCAAAAAGAATTGAATATTCTGAAAGATTTTTTTTTTGCTGTAAAGTAATTGTGAAGCAATTAAAGTGTTTCGTTATCAATTCTGAGCAAATAAATTAAGTAGCTGAGAATGTTAAGTATTAAATGAAGGGTCAGTAAGGAGGATCAAACTGTCAAATTTTTCATTAATAAAATGCTTTATTTAAACATGCTATTAGGGTTTCAAGCATGAGGGTATATATAAATATTGATTGTCTGGGTACAAGGTGCCCTGTGTCAAGATAATTACCCTTGTTTTAGGACTAATTTTAATAAGGGCATCTTCATCTTTAACATTTTCATCGTTCATGCTAATATCCTTTATATTTTCTGACTCTCCTGTTTCTTTGTTTTCTACATCACCCTTTACGGAAGATTCTTCAACCTCTTTATTTTTTCCCACTTTTTTGGAGGACCTGCCTACTTTCTGAGGACACAAAATCGTAACAAAAAAAGGTTTACAATCTATACAAAATTGAAAATGACACATTTACAAATCATGCATATGACTATCCACAAATTACAATATCAAACAGCAATCACTGATAAAAATGATACAAATTTTAACACAAAGATTAAATCATTCACATGTATAATAACAGATTGTGATGTAGCTTGAACAGGAAAGAAACATACATTGTAGATCACATTTTACTGAGTTTAACTTTTTTTTTAAAGATTATGACAAGTCTTTCATTTTATTATTATTTCCCACTGAATCTCTTACATTAATGAAACTGTAGATCTGAGACTTAATATTAAGTGAAAGAGAACATGATTCTTGCTGTATGTGAATACTTTTTAAAGCTAATATCAAGACAATATGAGAATTTTCAAAAGTTAAAATGGATTACTCTGATTAAATAACAAAGCTATAGAGAGCAGATTTAAGAGCACACAGGTTCTATTCTTGTGAAGTACAAATGTCAGATTTTTTTTTCATCAAATGTATATGGTGCAAATGTTTCACATGAATAAGCTCTTTTAAAAGGCAACAAAACTGTTCAAACATTTTTTTTCTAACATTGCCACTTTGACTTTCTGAACACAACATAAACAATGGTCTATAAAAATGAAGCTTACATTTAAAAGCAATGCATTAAAAACACTGAGTTCTATGTACACAAAACCACAGACTTGTAAAGTACTCCTAAGACAATACTCACCCTTTTCTTTTGGAATGGACTGGAGTATGGGCTGTCCATGGATAACTCATTATCATGTCTATCAATTTGATTCACTGTATTTTGTAGTTTTTCTTGCATGGCTTCAGTATCATCACAGCCTTCTCGTTTATTGTCCAGTATAGAGTTCTCTTTTTCATCACAACCAAAATCCTCAAATTTTAAGGGACTGTTAAGTAACTTTACGGGACTTATACTTCCAGATTTCTGTGGACTAACAGTTGGACTAACAACTTTTATCCAATGTCTATCCTCAGCAATACCTTCAACCATGTCCGTCATCTCATTCAACTATAACAACACATTAAATTTTGATATAAATATTAAATCAATTTCATCAAACCATATTTTTATGCTAAGGAGATGTTTGTACATTAAATACCACAACACCCAATGCATTTTATATCATAACCCAGAAATTTCATGAAGGCAAGCTGACATTATCGTGACAGTGACCTTCATCTTTAAAGTTTTAACATGAAAATCAATCTATTTAATTATAGCAACAGTGACTTCTACCTGAGCTATGATCTTAAAAATCATTTCTAACCAGTGATCTAAAAAAAAGTGTAAGGAGTTCTTTTAACCCCCACCAATTAAACTTTTTCTACAACTTTGGCAAATTATTCTTCACCTAAACGTAAAATCCATCATGAAAATGAAAATTATATAAAAAGGATGATGACATGCTTGTTTTATCCAAAAACAATGTTTTTTAACTGTTTTGATGTTATTACTTACTGTCTGATATTTATTTCATATGATTTTCAATCTTTATATCAGGTACCAACTGATTTCCCATTAAACAAATGTTGTATTTTACCCCCAATGTCAAGACATAATAACTGACTCATAAAAATTTAGAGATTATTGATTTAATTCTACCTCAGATTCAGCTCTCCTTTCCTCTTCTGATATGACATGACTAGAAATTAAAGGAGTCCATCTCAGACACTCCTGATCAAGCTCTATCCTCTGGTGCTGTCTAGCAGCAAGTTTTTCCATGTGATCACTAATTAACTTTTTATTTACAGCTATCACAATTCTACAGGTAGAAAGATAGAAATAATATGATTAAAACAAGTTTAAATCTTTCAATTATCAATCCTAAGACCATATACAGTGGATGACATATAAAAAAACATGTTAATATAAATGAATTATAGAAATATCTGTTATTGTCAAAAAGATCGAACTTCAGCAAAGTGTCTCATAATTTCAAAATGATGTAAATTTGAAATAATTGTATCAGTAATTACACCAAAGATAATATATCAGCCTAAATTGCTTAAGATCTGCGTACCATACATATTATTTAACCTTGCAAAACTTGAAACTCAAATTTCATCATTTCTTAACCTAAAATGTGAATTACTTTCTCATGAAAATTATCTAATGACTATGACTCGACTCAAATAAGTACAACACAGATACATTTACTTCTTCTAACACAATGAATATTTAAACCAGACAATGGTCTATCACAATATACATGTATTTACAATCCAAATCAAATTCTCTGTAATAAACTATTTGACGAGTGATTCGATCTATCACAGCATAGACCGAAAGCTTCATGTGCGACCTTTCGTATTCTGACGTCATGGTTTGACACGTTTATCTGTTGTTGTCATTTTTTACAAATGAGTATGGGTGGGCGGAGCTAACCCAGTTTGATGCAGTTGAAACCTGTTCGGTATTCACAAGGAATTGCCTGAATGAATTAATCAAATTTCAAACATTTGTAAGTTGTAAGCTATGGATTGTAAATATAATTCGTGGTTTATTCAAATTAGCGCCAGAGCCATTCCATCTAAACCATCATAGATCAATTACAAACAAAGTTTAATGCTTAATTATTTTACACAAGCTAGGTATTTAATTACAAGAACACTAAAGATTGCTTAAAAATATTATACTCTGCAAATAGTAAAACTTTAAAAAACTGGCAAAGGAGTCTTGAAAGATACAAATATTTTTTATATGACAGTGTGTCATTGTCGATATGAAGTACTTACTTTCCTTCTTTTTGGCTAAGCATACCCAATGATTGTAAAGTTAAAGCTACATCATGTGGACACATTCCCAGAGCTCGGCTAATTCCTGAAATGCACAATTAAAAATTAATTTGATAAAACACTTGAATTCTACCTTGATTTCAAACACAGAAAAAGTTAACTAGGTAACAAATGTTATTCATTAAATTGCTTAATCAATATCAATTTTATCTCAGTTATTTTACACAAGACATTTGCTAACAAGTGCAAAATATTTTAACCAACAGCAGTCGCTCATAGTCCCACATATGAGGTACAACAACTCAATCCTGCATTAATTTCAGATGAACAAGATAAAAATAAGGTTTAATTTTTAAGCTTTATTATTATTCAACTTTCAATAGCAAACAGCTTTAGTTTTTAGTGTTTTTATTATTATTATTATTCAAAAGACAAAATTTACCTAACATTAAGGCCATGTAAAAAAAATTCTCTGGTTCTCAGATACTTTTTTTTCAAAAAGTGGCAAGGTAGGTGGGTATTTTATTTTATTATTTTATTTCACAAACTTATGCACAAGGTAGGCATTTTATTTTATGCAAAATTTTTAATACATTTTATACATATAACCATACTTCTGAATAAAAAGATATTAACCTAAGTTAGAGTGTAAACCATCTTTTGATATTTTCAGTAATGCATCATTATGTAAATGTTTATAAAAAAGATCGATACAGTTTTGAATTCTAAGAATTTTATTTTCATATATGAAAAGTGTATTAAATAAACATTCAAACAGTAAACAGTGATGTTGTGTTTTAGAACAATACCCAGGAAATGGGCTGGCATTGCTAAAACGGTATATAAAAACAAGCTATTACATGTTCTTTATGACAAAAAACTTGAACATTCACACATACAGTGACATAGTGAGAAGAAGTGTCTTTTAATAGTTCTAAGTCAGTATTTATAAAGCTGTATTAACTCATATTCTTTTTCACATTAATTTTGGTCAATATTAAAAGATTCACAACCATATATTGGTTACCTTCCAATATTTTGAAATAAAAGTGTAAAATGTAAATACTGCATGCATACTTGGCGTAATGCACAACAGATACATCGAATGTAAGTGTTGTATTTATGGCAGGGTTATTTGTAGTAGGGATTTCATTTCCTAACATATCGTTCAAAAGTCCATCACAAATTTTTGGTACGGTTAATTTGGACTTCACTGGCACAATTGTCAATGGTACTAATGTTTTCTTGTCAAAACTGAAAGTAAAGCTTGCTAAAATCGTCACTTCATCGGCTTTGCCGGCCAAATTCTCCAGAGCAGGTGCCATGTTTTTTTGGGTTTTTTTTTTACACTAACACGTTCGGAAACGTTAATTGAAGTAATTTACCTTTCCTGAAGAGGAAAACTTATGAGGTGTTCCGAGAACAACCTTTGCTCTTTACAATCTAGATCAATAAAGCGTTTTGAAAAATTCTACTTTCACTTTTGAAAATCTTAGTCATCGACGTGTTTGATCTTTATAGTTTATTTTCTGCTTAAAACAGCCGATCGGTGGATATTTTTTTTTACACCACATTAAAATGAAGCAATCGGCGGTGAATTTAAGCGCGCGGCGATGTCTGAGAACCAGAAAATTTTTTTTACCGACCTAAACAGAAACAGTGACAGAAAACCAACTCATATTGTCAAATCTCAAATAGTACTTTTTATATCATGTGTCTCTGCTTTATTGTGGCACGACATTTGTGTAATTTTGGCTTTTGCCAATTATGTGTCTTTCAGTCGCAGCTCTCACCGTTATAAAAACCATAATTCTTATCATTCTGCCAAGTAAAATACAACTATGTAAGTATAACTGAATATATGGACATAGATTAAGCAAAAAGTATGCAGTTCTTACCTTTGATAGTGACTCTTGAATCTTGATACTTATGTAAATATTCTATAATGGTACTTTTCCAGTAAGCATTATAACTGACCCGACCCAGGTCAGACAATGGTTTTTCGGGAGATCCTGGTTGACCCTCTATACGTGATAACATATAAGCCTGTAAAATATTATACCAAATCTGTTATTTTGCATCAATATAAATATATGGGTACAAATTCCCTTCTTTATTTCATTAACTAGATTCACATACAGTTTCAAAACATTATGAACAATTTTGCCAATTATACAAGTTAAATAATGTATACTATAATGAATAATAACAGAATATTACTTTACATAACAAAAAATTGATTTTCAGAACTTTTCTTTGCCTGTACATAAATCAACAATATAATACACTCTAGTAACATGTGAGTACATGTACATTTATAATGCAAGGGAGAAAACCTACTGAAGTCAATCAGAAATCTTCCAAATCCTTTTCTTTGGTACTGAGGCAAGGTCATTATACAAGATACATTGTATTTTTGCTGGCAGTGTTTTTCCTGTAATAAAAAAGGTTACATAAATGTAATCTCAAATATCGACATAAATGGAAAATAAAAGTAAATATAAATCATTGTTTTTTAATTGTTATTTTTTTCAAAATGTAATATAAAGCATCCATTTAAGATTGTCAAGTCTAATTTAGACTGAAAACTGTGGAAATAGACTGAAAAGTAACAGGTGTAAATGAAAAGAGAGCTGAAGATTAATCAAAACACTTATACTGATGTTATTTTCTGCAACTCAAAAGAAAACATTCACATATATCATAAACAGGAAGATGTATTTTCATAGAAGATAAATTGAACTTTAGAATTCAACACATTTTGATTTGGACATTATTAAATGAAGCAAGTATGTTAGTGTTCATCTTATCTAGATAGGATCTGAAATAGTTAAAAATTGTCAACAAAACTGTTTTTAAGAAAATTATAATACACAGTAAATTAACTAAACTGTGTGAATCTTATGTAATCAACAAAAGTAACAGGAATTCTGAGCTTACCTTTGAAAAATATCCAACAATATGACAACCCATATCATCATTGGTAGTAATCACATAAAATAGGAAAGGTTCTACATCATAATATAATGTCTTATGATCGAGAAATAATTTAGCTAAAAGGCACAAATTTTGGCAGTATATTTTACTAGCATTTCCATCCACTTCAAATACAGAAATATCTCCTTTTCTGTAAATTTCATTGGCAGGAGGGTGCTGTAATTCACATTTGTACTGAAATAAACAACAAATAAATTTCACAATACAAAAATAAAATGAGTACCAGTCCAAAAACATCATTATAATATACCAAATTGCTTTTTTTTTTTTTAAATCTCCCTTTTAAGGGCTCCAGGCCATGAGTATTCACAATCAAACTTTTATTTTAAAAGTATGAGTAAGCTCGATTTAGTGATAAGTAAAACTACATGTATTTTCTAAGTTTAACATTGAGGATTGCAATAAATTTCTATCAAATTTTGATTGAATTTAATGGAACTGAAAAAGGCCAATGAATAAATATGCCCATTCACAAGTTATTTTACTTTACATTTTAATGTGTATCTGGCCTGACACTGTTTGAATCAACAGGGCTAAAAAAACATGTGCATGTAGAAACCTGAATATGAATGGAAAAAAAAAATGTGTCATAAGACCAATTCAATTTAAATAGTTGATTCTCATCCAGGTTTGAGAAAAATTTTGGGGCAGTTGGGAGGGTTTTAATTTTTACTTTAAACGAAAACTAGCACTCAAACATGGTTGACATCTACATCGGCAATAGGGCCCTTTTTGTCTATATTGCCGCTTATTAAATTATTGTACACCTCCACAGGCCTAAGATAGAATTTTTATTGCCACTCGACACAGTGCCTAGTTAAAGAAGAAAACCATTTGTCACTTTGAAATTTAACTCGGCACAGTCACTACATGAAAACGAGAATTTCTTCTCTTAAGTACAGTCAAAGCTTGTACCAATAAATAATGACTTTTTCTTAGGTTATCACGAACTTCAGATTTTCCACTTTAAGTAACCAGTAACTTTCGTTTTGAAGTTGCAGGTTTAGAAATGCTTCCACCTGCAACTGGTTTGTCATCAGGATCAGCGGTAGTCTAATTAGTGTCTTCAAAAACTTCTTTATCAGCTGTTTTATCCTTGATTGTCTTTAGAAAGTTATACAAAACAGTTTGTTTACTTTTATTTGACATACTTAACGGACCGACAAGTATATAAACACTCGGAACATCGGTTGGATTTTACAATATACTAAGTAAATTCTGAATGCGAAACAATAGGTTTGCGCATGTGATGCAAACGTTTAAATGATTTTGTTGATTGACGCTTGTAACAGAACGGCCGATGTCGTTACAATTGACCTCCTTTTACAAGATTTTTCAGACAAACACTAGGCTATAATATCTATTGTTTATTAATTCCAACAAGCCCCTGGATGTATATCTCTGATAAATTTAACTTGGCACCATGACGATGGGTAGTAACAATATCACTCGTCCAAGTACACATTTCACTCGTCAGGACGAGTGGACGAGTGAATAATCGAAGCCCTGCTCCACTAACTGTTGAGTGTCTGCTATATTTGCCCTTTACCATGCCATAATTCTTTTGGACCACTGGCAAAATTAAGAAAACCATGCTCTATCATGTAAGAAGCTACTTTCGATTTCAACCTCACACTTCCGGTTTTTACGGAAGTGCTTAAAACCCTTTTCTGAAACACCACGGACTCGACATAACTCAGGAACAGACTTTGAATACGCCCGGGATGTTCATCCAGCATAATGAAAATTCATGAAAGACATGTACATACACTTACATGTACAGCTAAGAACTCTCTAAAACAAACTGTCAATTACTAGTATTTTGAACTGTTATTAACGAACTTTACAAATATATTGATTTAATTTTGTCAAAAGATAACATTTGAAATTAAATAAATATCTCAAAGGCAAAATCAATGGATAAATTTTCACCCAATTATTAATACATACCATATGTCGACCGAGTATCTTTCTACTTTTCATAAACTTCAAACAATATTCACAAATATATAATTTTGGTAACCTATTAAAAACAGATTTACAAAAAAGAAAAGTTTTATTATACAAATTAAACTCCATTCCAATAAAATTCTGATTTTCACACTGGTGTCTCGGGGTACTTTCTTTTTTCTGCTCGACTTTTCATGCTTGTTTACCCTAAAATACTTATGTTTTATTGTGTAAGGAAACCTAGATCCTTGAAGTTGGTGTTAAAACAGCTTCACATTTTTTTTAATTTTTTTTTTCTTTTGAGGGGGGGGGGGGGGGGGGGGGGGGGGGGGTGGAAATTACATAAAATAAAATAAGAATGAGTAAAAATATAAATTGAAATTATTTTCTTCCTGGAGTACATTGTTGCACATTCACAGCCACAAATGTACCTATTTTTACCAATGATGATCTATGATTTGTCAAAAATTCTTTACTATACCTATGCAAATCCGGAAATGGCCAACTTAGAACTAAAAAAAAAGTTACCCCAGACACCTTAACAAATCAATTATACTAAATGACGTTTCATGCAATAAATGAAATGAATGTCAATACACCAACTATACAGTGGAAACAATCTATAAGGTACACAAATAAAATATGAGATAGTAAAGAATGTATATATGAGTGGCCCAAAAGCTAAGAATGACTTCTATGTTGAATTCAGTCAAGTAAAGCAAGAAAAATAAATCTTTATATATTCAAAGATATTACATGAAAGTGCAGACCTGCATTCAAGGTAGTCAGCAAACTGATCAATGTTTTTATCAGAAATCTGATATAAGGTTAAAAAAAAAAAAAAAAGCTAGCAAAAAGCACTTTCATACACGTATATATCTAATTTTCCTGATTACAAAATGTAAACTTTATATATAATCACACACACACATACACACACATACCCATGGATGATATGATGCAAGCATGATGAGATCACATAAGCTAGTATTAACATGAGCAAAACAAGGTTCCATTAAGCTTCCCCTTTTTGATATAGATATATCAAGTAACAAATGGAAGTGAAAGAAAATGCAACAGCCAAGTTTATCAGTAAATAAAAACAAAAATGAAAACAGATCTACAGTGCAAAGAAAAAAAGTCCGAAACGAAGGATAATTGTTATGATACTATAAATAAAACAAAAATAATTTAAAAAAAAAAAAAAATTACCAAAACAAAAGACAATGGTTATGATGAAATGTTGAATGAATGGAAGAAATTAAAAATCTATAGTATGTAATGGTGCAGCATTTGCAAAGAAGCATAGCAGCAAATGAAAAAAAAAAAAACAAAACAAGAATGATGATCATGACACCAATATCAATGAAAACAAAAATATGATTATCAGCAAAAATAAATGTAAATACAAATGTATATACAAGTTATGAATAAAATACTATTTTCATGTTGATTTTTGTAGAAAGTTTTGTTGAACCGCTTCTTGCTGCCATTTACTGTCCACCAGGTTTTGTCCCGAGGATTTGGCTGCTCATCATGTCATCCATGTTGACAAACCCACCATTCACAGGTCCAATGTTGAGACCAACCCACCATTCTGGTTCCTAATATCAAATACTTACCTAGCATATTCCTGGGGATAGGGTGAAGAGTACCATGTTTGAATTTCGTATTTGCCAAATTCAATGACTGGTGGGAATCTTCCCTGTGATGGAGTGGGAGAATGGCCTTCATCCATCTTGCTGCAGTTATTTGCCGCATCCTGGAATTCAAGTTCAAACTGTCACCCCAAAAAAAATTGGGAATTAATACACAATATAACACTAAAACTACATCTAAAACAAAACAAAAACCAGATGCATGACCATGTGTGAAGGTTGTCTGAAAAAAAATCCATATACTTTTGACTGTTGAAAACCCACAGATTTCACAGAATCAGAAATATGAGAACACATCCTGTAACCCATCTGTAAATAGGGGTAACTAGGCAGTTCCCCATTGTTCTTCACACTGAAATCTGTGAAACCTTTGTGTTTATGTATCAAATGTGCAAATTTAGACCTAAACACTTCAAAATAAAAAAAAAACATCGACTAAACAAATATCAAATACCTGATAAATTATCTAATTCATGCATAATCATTCACACACAGTCAACCAAAACAAAAATAATAATAATAATAATAATAAAAATAACAAAAGTCAACAAAAACAAAAGTTTTAAAAATTTAAGACTCAAATGTAAACATGCTAGAGTTGATAATCTGAAGAACCTAAATTGTCTATTACAATGAACCATACAACCCAACAAAATTTGATAAACAAACCGAAAATGAAATATTCAGTGCCTAGGTTTATACATAGACAAACCTGTCTATATAGTCGACTAGAGAATTTTTGTTGATGATAAGAGACACAATAACAATAAAGCTCTTTCTTAACATTTAGCAGAAAAAAAACATTAACAAGAGTTTCAGATCTTCGCAAAAAAAAAAAAAAATTTACATGGCTTTTTTGACAAAAAAATTTAACGATCACAAAATATTGGAAAAAAATATGCTCACTTTCTTTCTGTTTACAAAAATTTGGAAAAAGATGTGCTTATTTTCTTATGTGCTCCAATAATGTATTAATATACATACAAAGAGGTAACCATATACAAAGTTTTGTCATAACTGATAAAGTTTTAGATTATAATTTCTTGCTGCAATTAATTTTTTTTTTAAAAAAAAAAAAAAAAAAAAAGAGTATTTAAAAAAATTCAAAAAAAAAGAAAAGAGTATTTTAAAAAAATTTAAAAATCCAAAGAAAATACATGTATATAAAGAAGATAAAACAAAAAAATCAAATTCAAAAAAATGTACAAGCAAAAATAAAAATGGGGTTTAATTTATGTACAAAATGATAAATTGTTTGTTCAATTTAAAGTATCCAGGTATATGTAATCTATATTTTATTCATAATTGTTCCATTTTCTGTTTTTCAGTAAATGTATTGTTTTTATGTTACTGACATAAGGAAATACAGACAGCAATTTTTTCCTTAGTACACACTTACCAAAACACATTAACACACAAGTCTACACAAGTCTATCTATCGGTATTCCCCCTTGCAGAATGTCAAAAATAAAAATTGCAGTGGCAAAAAACCAAGTACAATAGGTGGCATTACTACAATCCCTAAATAGAAATCATGAAAGTTTGATAAAACTCCTTTGCATATCCCAGTATACACACTCCCTTCCTTATAGCAAAATGCCATAGTTTTGTTTACAAAGGATCAACTTAATATCAGATGCACAACTTTACTTTATAAGAAAAGTATTCTAAATTCATAATCAAACTGTTGTCAACAGGTTGGAAGGAAATGTGAAGTAAATATGTACAATCACCCACCTCCTTATTGCAAAATGCCAATTAGCTTTTTTCCCCAGAAAACTTCAAGTAAAATATCAACTGAATATCAAGTGACAAACAACACTTCATAAAAAAGATATACTAGGATGAAACTGATGAAATTACTATGAACAGCTTAATTAACTTGTGCATTATACAAGTTACAACTTATTTTATCTCTGCAAAAAAAAATATACTGTAAGTTTCGTTAGACTCAGAAGAGTTGAACATGTAATAGGAAAGTTTGACACCATCTACCAAAAGACCAGATGAATACAGATTACAAAATAGCAAATAGTCTCCCCATGAGTATGCCATGCTCTGCAAGCAGGAAACACACAACCCTCCTGTCAGATAACAACTGATTGAAATTTCCAGAAATTCGATTTTCACAAAATTCCAAGTAATTTGAATCCATCACCAAGTTGACCAACAAAAAAACCTTAATCCAAAGAACTTAAGATGAGTATCATATTGTACATAAATTGACCCCGTATTTCCATGCACTTGAAAAAAAAAACTTAAACCATAACAGAACATCTGATAGACAATGATGAACAACTAAAAACACAATAAAATGGATACAGAATGTTTACTTCAGTTTTCTCTTCAATAAATATTCTGTATGTGTTATTTTACATGAATGACTTATAGCAACTGTTTATAAACATTTTGCTTTATCTATAAATTTTGTCTGAACATTACTTCTGAAATTGCTAACATATCATATGTTTAAGTATATAGAACATACCTGATTTAAAGCTTCCTGAGCTTTTTCTTGTGCTTGTTTGAACAGATCTATATCACTCTCTGATACACAGGGAGGTAAAGCACTAGTTTCTGTTGTACCGATAGACTTCGTCTCGCTTTCATCATCACTGTCACTGGATTCATCAGAATCGCTGTCATCTATAATAATAAAAATAATGTCACTAGGTCCGGTAAAGCTTCATCTATATCATAAGTTACATAAGAAAAATAAAATATAGGAACAAAATTCTTGTAAAGATAAAAATGAATGTCAAGTTGCCTGCATCAGTTATCAAGATCTCATTACAACAATTGCAATAAAATATTTAGCACATATTCTTTTCTTTTTTTTTTAAAAAAAATACTTATCATAAGATGAAAACATTGAAAAGTATGTTGATCTTACTTAGGAGTACAAATAGATGTATAAGTATCCGAAACTATCAATATTTTAATTAAATTTTTTTTTAATTTTTAAAATTTTTCATATATATATATATATATATATATATATATACACGTATATATATTCTCAATTAGAATTAGGATATTAAGCTGTTATTTTTCCACAAGCAATACAAAAAAGACTTAAGCAATACATGTACATGCAAATTCTTTTATTAGATAAAAAATTAAAAGGTTTGACCATACTTTTTGAGGGTCAATTAAAAAGTTATTTGATCAAATTTGTTATTCTTTAATTGCTAGTACTTTTTAAAAAGGTTTCAAATGAGGAAAGAGAAAATTTATTTACATATTGTTACTTGCTTCACTAGAAAAAATATTCAGAAAACCAGTAACACAAATATCACAATGCAATTTTAATGCAAAGCCTCCATTATCACAATTAATGTTGACTTGGTAGTCAACTGTTTAGAAATTTAAATGTTGAGGCAAAAGGTCAAATTTGCTAACAGAATTTTTAACACCAAAGAAAACAGTATATAACAAGTACAAACTGCAAAAATAATTTGTACAATCAAAAACAGAAAATCAGAACACAGAAAAAAAACAAACAGAACACAAAACTACAAAAACACATGCACTAAAAACGACAGAAAATTTTTAATTCTATTTTTAAAAGGAAAATTTAATCAACTAGAATCAAAATCATGAAAATTGTGTCAAATTCTGCAACCTGCTCAGAGAAGCACGAGTGACACCTTTGAACCATTTTTGTAAAGTTTATAAGTGCCCCTTATGCTAATAATCACTAAAGTGGAAGACAATGCTGCACACCCAGTTTCAAACATAGATATGTACATTTATGTGTATACATTTGCATGCAATATGCATGGAGTAAGTAAAACATGAATTAATAGTTTTTTCTTGTGGGAACAGCTACTTCTAGACATGCCACGAAACTTCTATCTACTCTATGCTATGTATACCATGAATTGAAATGCCTCTTACCCAATGAACGTCCAATATTTCCGCTCTTAACTCCACCACGTCCCCGTCCTCTTGGTCTAGATATACCCGCTGGTGATCCATTTGTACTTCCTCCTCTAGCTTTTTTAAACAATGGCGATTTTATCACAGTTCCATCATGACTTAAATCATGTCCTAACAATGATTTGTAACCTCTACCTCTACCCCGACCTCTCCCTCTGCTTAAACCTCTTGCTACATGCATATGCATTTTGGGTTTGAAAAATCCACGACCTCTTCCTCTGCCTCTTTTCACAACTCCTCTTAGTCCTGAACTTCGATTTAATCCTTTGCCACTACCAACTGGCCGACCCCTTTTTCTTCCAACTACTATTGGCCTCCCTCTTCCTCTACCCCGTCCTCGCCCCCTCCCTCGACCTGACCACAAAACTGGAAAGTGATTGTCATTCATTTCACCACAATTTTCTGAATTATCAACGTCTATATCGTTAATAGTGCTGAAAGAAGCATCATTTTGCTGAGACATTATTGGCAGATTGTCAGAAAAATCACAGGGGTCTCCAGTAAAATCATATACAGACAAAGCGTGTTTTTTGCCTTTTTTAAGAGGAGGTGCATATTCTGGATAAAACTTCTTTCTGTCACCTTGAGTTGTGAACAAATGAGACAAGCCATCAAACAGCCCTTTGACTTGGGTACTGCCAGGAGGTCCTCCATACTTTTTCCTTCCTTTATTGGCTTGGAGAAGTCTGGATCGTTTGATAAGTCTATGAGCAGCTTGTTGTGAATTTGTATGCTTATGTTTGGTTTTAGTGAATGCTGTAAAATCAGCATCAAAAGAGCTCAAAGATACCCTAGAAGTTCTTTTGTTAGATGGGGTGAAAAATCTAGATAAACCATCGACTAAGCCTTTTGGTTTATACAGAGGAAAAAACGGCTCAAAGGTGTTATTTTCCTCATCACTCTCTGAATCACTAGCAGATGATGAACTCTGATCTTGATTTTGTTTAGTTGCTTTAACTTTGTTTAAAGAACCTGAATTAAATTTGTTTCTGTGAAGTCCATTTTTCGATGAAAACTTTTTCTGGATTCGACAGATTCTCCTCTGTTGAATTGACAACTTTGGACAAGCCAGTTGCCTGCAAGAAAAACAAAATAAAGAGACTGCTGTTATACTTTAATCAAATGCTAATCTACAGCAGTGTTATATCAAGAATACATCAAAAGACATAGCTGTAACAAAGCATGTTGGCAAGCAAATTTGGATTATACTTCTAGGGCCAGTAATGTTGATATATAAGGACTCAAACTTATTCTCATCCAGCATCAATTTAACTGACCCTGTAAAAAAATATTAGGTTGCTAACATGCTTTTTAACTATTTACATTTTACTTTCAGTTGTATTCAATCAAAGTAATTTAAACAAAAAATGATATAAAGAACATCTGTGTACCATACAAAGAAAAAACTAAAATCTGAGAAATTTTATTACTACATGTATGATGTACATGATGAACGATGTACATGATGAACGATGTACATGATGAATGATGTACATGATGAACAATGTACATGATGAAAAAAGGAATGAATATGAGATCAAAATCGAAATTGAAATACATGTAAAGGCCATCACCACCACCATAACTTACGTTCTATGATGTGTTGACTTGCCATTTATATTTCCTGTCCCATCACATCCAGGTGTTGGACATCTGTAAGTGAAATAAAGATTCGATACAAAAAAATCTTTATCCAGGGCTTCAATAAAAGTGAACTTAGGTTTTTTTTAAATGAACATTGAGTAAAGTCTTGAGGCAATACAAAACTGAAAAACACCCAAATGTTAAGCAGACTACATTGGCAAAATGGTAATAGGATTAACTGGTGCGCATTGTGCAACTGAAAATCCTTATGAAATGTTGTTCTTATTTCAATATTAGCCTGTTTCAAACATAGTAAAATGTTTTGCAGAAATCTTTTATGTAATACAAATACATTTATTACAAACATTTTTCACAGTATACTCCATAAATGATTAAAAGCAAATGATTTATTTTGGAGAATGACATATCTATGTGTTATATATGCAATTTTGCTGCCATTCACATTTTCACAGCATACTTCATAAATTATTAAAAGAGCAAATAATTTATTTTGGAGAATGACATAGCTATGTGTTATATATACAATGTAAATCACTCTATGATGATTATACCCATTTTAGCATTTAAAGAATGCTGTTTGTAGAGGTTTTAATCAAATTTAGCTCTAATGCCACCCAAAGAAAGACTTTAACAATCTAAAGCAGGAATTTACTTATTTGTCTTTATAAAGTTTTTGATAAACAAACAAATAATAGGGTACTGATCTTTTTTAAGTAAAAATCAGCGTCAGACAGGTTCTACAGCATCATGAAAAATATTTTTAAATACACATGTGATATGTTGCTTTTATAAACAGTTTGTTTTATATTATTAGCATGCATTCAACTTGTCACTTTCCATTAACAATGCAATGGATTGAATATGAGGAGCATGTTCAATATGAAATTCAAGTACAATACCTACCTTATCAAATTTGCTTTGTCTTTAAGACTTAAGACTTTTTTCTTTGCTGCCTTGGATAATTTTTGTTCAAGTTTTGCTGCCATTTCTAAGTAGCGTTTTCCCTTCTTATTCCCTCTGTCTGGGTCACATATGTTACATTTCCATTTCCCTGTTAATTTCAAACAATAGCTCTTTGTGTAAAATCCAGTTCAAATTTGCAAAAAATAAAATTTATTTTTTCTAAAGAAGGACCTTCTTCAGCAATTTTGATTTCATATGGACAAGCCATATACATGTAATTTATCAGAATTTATCAGAGGATTTTCTGTTGAATTCAGCATTTCATTCAATTGCATATTCTGTTATAATGTGCCAAAAAAATTTACAGAAAAAACCCATTTTATGTACATGTACATAGAGTTAAACTTTGGATATTCATACATTGTTTTTTTTCAATTACTTAATGATATTTATAGTTCTTGGAATGCCCTGACCGTCCTGCACTATAATTCTTATCAACAAAACCTCTTCTTTTCCAACTTCAAACTTTATTAAAACTTCTGGCTATAGCCAATTGAGCCTAATACAAAAGCTGTCAAATGTACAATCTACCGGTATTTCATCAAACAACTTTAACCAAAAACTTCAGTATCCGATGATGACATCCACTGCAGATTATGACATTCATGTAGATAATCTCTACTGTACATACAGGGGAGCTATTACTTCCATTGATCAAATATAATTAACTATGTTTCAGATTTAAAAACTGAATATATTGTGTACCTTTAGGAGCTTTAGTTAGTGGTGGATCACAACATTCCATATGAAATCCACGGTCACAATTATCACAGAAAAGCATATTATCCTAAAATAAAGAAAAGACAATATCAGTATGATCAAAACATTCAGACATGAGAAGAATATAATAACTTATGACAAATTTGTTATTTATGCAATCTAACTACTGTAGAGGTACAGAAAATGTCATTTACAAGGTATTTATTTTTCAAGTCTGAAAATACTTACATGTGAACTCTTATCAAAATCAAAAGGTCTATAGTTCTTATCGCTCACACGAAAGGACATGACCAATATAGTGTCTTATGAGGTACCAAAGATCAGAATGGGGCAAATTAATTTCTATTTGTCTAAAGGATGCTACATCCCAGTAAAAACTTAGATCTAGATATAGTATGTGTACCAAATGTGTATTTCTACAGTATCTCCATTTGATATCCCTCATATAAGATTCTGGGTTTTCAATAATTATATGTCAAGGATGCTACATGTAAAATATAAAATATCCAAGGTTTAGCATCTGAATGTTCATCAAAGAGGATTTTTAACAACACCTAAGCCCTTTTTGAGGTCATAAGCCAACTGTATTTGTCTTCAGCTGTAACTATGTTCAATTTCAATGCAGCTGGCTTCAGACTTATAATTAAACCAATATGAAAATAACCAATTGATACAACAAACAGTATATAAGTTGATATCAATACTTGCCTCTCTCCCAGACTTTTTGCAAAATGAACATGTTTTACATTCAATACACTGCCATCGCAACGTTTTGACCATTTCTGTTAGTTCAGGTGAAAATTTCAGACATGAGGGATGTCCTGAAACAAAAAAAGTAAAACTAAATATAAACTAATAAAATCAAAGTTGAGTAATTAAAAACCATTAGAAATGAAAACAACATGTTCCATTGAACTGCTGACTCAAAAAAAATCTGGAGATTCTAAAAATAACCACATCATTTGATAAATTTAATTTCTACTATCGACAAGTCACTTTTTGCATTGTAGAAATACATAGTATCAATATGACAGATTGTAAACCAACATCTATAAAATAAAATGGGTCTGAATATGGACACAGATTTGCCGGAATTGTAGAGATTCATAAATACATGTGTACACATGTGTATTCAACTGTATCAGTATGAAACGATGTACATGTATATTCAACACATTATGACATAAAGACTGCTGGTCTTAAACTACTGCTGCAGATAATGCAAGTTCATGTTAAACCTTATAAGAGATATTATTAATTCTCAACAGGTAATATTTCTATTTATAGGTTCCAGAGAAATTTGCAGTGAATATTGCTTAATTTTCAAAGTTATCCTGTTACTGATAATGTTTCAGAAACCATTATGGTAACCCTAAACCCACAACAATAATGCATAAATGAAAGCATTACACTATTATGTCTCTAACATGTTCAAACACTGTGGTGTATAAATGTGTTTACCCAAGTTCATTGATGGTAAAGAAAGATTTTAAGCTTGGTACTGGAATATGATTTGGCATGTCGGGAAAATTCTGTAGGTCCTCTGTAAATTTTGGATATCTATCTATATACTTTAGATTTAGAGCTACAGAGATGTTTGAAGTTTGAACCACATACGAGTCTGTATGTCCTTAAGCAAAACATTCAATTCAAAATTACTTCAACCCAACTGCTATAGAATATTCTCAGACACTTCACACACCTCAGAAATCCAGAAAGGCACTAAACTTATGAGCCTATAAGATCTAAACTGACTTAATATTTTCCCTAAGCCTAGATGAAAATATTCCTAGGTTTGAATTAATCATAACATACCACTGTTGCCACAGTCAGCACATGATATTAAATCTTCCTCGTCTCCTTGGCGATTCCGCTTCTCATCTCCCAAACAAAAACAGCATATTAAAACTGGTTTTGCTATTTTCTGTAAAAAAAAAAATCAAAAGAATATAATATTACTGTTAACTCCCAGATAAATCAAATTACATATTATATAAAAAGGTATTCTGAATTTATTAACTTTGCAAAACTTCTATAACAATCTTAAATTAAAAAAGCATGTATTCCCTAAATGGTTCAGTGTAACGAATTGTTGAATTATGAGATCTGTAAAACAACTATAAAGTAATTCAAGAGCTTGATGATGAGACTTAATCCAATTACGATTGCATTTTTACCATTTAACGTTATTTAGCTCTACACGAAAAATCAATTTATTAGAGTGTGTTGGTGAATTGATGTCAGATAATGCCGAGTTGCTGACTAAAGCGGGATTAATCATCTGCTACAATGGTATCAATATAAAGTCAATTAGCATTACTCAATTTACTGAAATGACACTTAATGCATTTAACTCTCCTATAAACAGAAAACAAATGTAATAACAAGAAAAACGCCAAGGAAGAATAAAAACAACATTGGTATTTTGGTATTAATCAATAGGCAGCAATTGAGAGAAGATTTATAGTAACTTTGTTCAATTTAGAGAAAGTGAAAAAAGATTATTTTTTATAAATGTTTGAGTGTTTATATATGAGAAACTGATTTCAAGTAAAACAGTTGTTTTTTGGGTGGGGGGGGGGGGGTTGTTAACTTTGTAAAAATGATATTACGGGTTATCAAATTTTAGCAGATTCAATAAATGTATGAAATATAGAAAGTAATAAAATTTATATGATTATTTCCCAAGAAGTTGCTTGCAAGATGAATGTCTGCATTTTAATCAAAATTTAAAAATTTTACTTGTTTATCAAGAGCCCTTTTTGACAAAGAAAAGAATAATCACAATGAAGGCAAGATAGGCTAGCATTTTTAGAGAATGGTGGGATTTTTAAAGCATTTTTTACATTGTTGGTACATACGTTCAGTGATATATGATTACTAGTGTTAGTAAAAAATAGTCTAAGACCAATTATTTTCACTTTACTAGAAGTAACCACTATTTTTTTTAAAAGAGAAGAAATTTTCAATTTCAACTTTGTTTTGTTAAGCAAATTTTAAAACAAAAATGTTAGGTTCAGTTTCTGTCTAATCAAAAGGAAATGTTTTCAATTTGCAATTTTCACTACCTATTCCTATATATTTAAAAACCTGAAATAAGGTTTTACTTCGGTTAATTCTGATATAAATATACAAGAAGTGGTAGAATTTCAAGGAATTTTAAATTTAGGAACTAATTTGTAGTAATATGTAAAAAAAAAAAAAAAATTAACACACCGTCTTTTCATCAAAAGAGAAGGATAAATCACTAGCAGAGTCTTCGTCAAATGAACCTGAATTACTTCCACTGCCTACAGAATCAGACTCGCTGCTGCATTTATCTCCAAGTTTAATAAAACGACCCTCTTTGATGAAATAACCATTACTTATTCCATTCTTAACAGAAATTTTTAGTTCTGGCATCAAGTCTATTCCATCTTGGGCCTCAATATTATAACTATTTGAAATATGGTTTCCAATACTCCGAAGTGTTGAACCACCTTCATTATTTAGTTCTCGGATTGTTCTGATGATGAATTTTGTTAAATCACATTTCTTTCCCAACTTCAATGTTCTACTTTTTCCCTGTGATACTATGGCTGGGTCCTTAAATGACCACACACCTTTCCCTTTGTTATAAACTTTTAACACTGATCCGTCTTTAACTGCAAGATTTAACTGTTCTTCAATAGATTCATCACTAACTTTGTGACACTGTTTTACAGCATGACATATGCGCTCTACATTTGGCCGTTGTTTCTGATGTCTAATTTTACCAATGGCTTCTATTATCCATTTAAGATATGTTGGATTAGCTGAACCGTTGTTTTCTCCCTCTTTTACCATTTCGACATTTATGGGAATAGCCAACTTAACTTACATTTTGAATATAACTTTCAAATTTCCACATGTACAATTAAACAATATTCTAATTTAGTAAATAAACCAACAAATAATTTCATTATTGAAAAAATGTGAATTATTTTTCTTATTTTTCTTCTTAACTGAAAATGTCATCTGAAAATATAATAAAAAAATTAAAATAATTATTTTTAGAACCAAATAAAAATGAATGTAATGAAACTGACCAAGAAAAAATAGGGGGTAAAATCTTGTTTTTTAATAGAAAAAACAGTATTTCATTTTCAGAGGTTTCATCTTGTAAGAAAATTTTTGTAATTTTTTTTATTCATATTCCGATACCGGGTTATTTGTATCACGGAACTCGCCGTTTAAAAACCCTAAATTTGCCAAAGATTCCATGACTTTTAAATAATACAGCTAAATTGACAACTACGTTAATTCATCTGTATATCACAAAATATTAAGAACAAATAGATACGTCTCACTAAACACTATCTAAAGTAGAGCAATCTACAGAAATATAAAATGGCGACTACCATCCTGAATATATTCGCAGTAGCTGCCGTTATAATGGCGGGCAACTTACGATAAAAATAAAGCCATTTTTACCAGCCCTAAAGTAAATGAACTTCACGATTGATTTATTACAATATTCGTTAATAATATAATAATAATTAGAATCGTCAATTTCGTTTGATCGTCTGTTTTTATTTGAGAAATACATACTTTTATACGGTGTTTATATCCGACATGAATCATTCAACAAAGGTAATGAATGTAAAAATCATAAATGTTCTCCCGCCGATTTCCCTCGAACTCACCTTTTGATTGAATCCATGATATTTCTATCTTTTTCCCTGATATTTTTAAAATATAATTATGAAGAAAATAATTGCTGACTAATCACCAAAATCACACAAAAAATGAAAATAGTACACAACCCGTTCAAATCATTTCTAACCATCGACCATTGTAAACATGGCTTCCAACCAACTATGGACGCTGCTATATTCATAAGAAGAATTTGATTTTGCGATGCATATCACCGCTTTGTTTTTTATTTTTCACGCAAGTATGAATAATGTTATCTTATTTTTCTTTTGGGATTGAATTTAATGCATGTATATGTACCTTACTGTAATATTAAACTTATTAAAAAATAACAAAAATATGATTAAAAACAATTTTTAATGAATTAGCCGATGGCCTATTTCTCCTTACGCGGGTGCTTGTTGAAACAATTTGTCTCATTCCTTACAATAGCGCAGTCCGATTGGCTGATTATGATAAGTGATACGTTATGATTCTTTTGGGGTCACGTCGTGTAACTGATATCAAAATAAATTGTGAATGTAGGTAAAATATGATTATGCAACATTATATGCAATTTCTAAAGTCATGGTTACAGCTCTACATTAAATTTATAGAAATTTTAACATTATAGTTCTGAGCCATGTATTATATGTATTATTTTATATAATAGTTAAATAGACTTTGCAAAAGATACAGTCATCGTTTTCAATCAATAAATAATATGTTTTTGTGATACAAACGGCATCTAATAAGTGTTTGCAAACTGGTAGAGGACAAAAACCGCGGGAAATTACAAAAGGTGTTTCAGCTTCAAGGAATGTGCTCTGGCGTGAACTGTCGTAGTTTTGTCAAAAGGAAACAAAAATAAAAACATCGAGGTAAACAAACGATTGTTCTTTTGAGTTTCAGAAAAGGGTAAAGAGAAAATCTATTTGCTTCAAAAACATGAGAAACATTCAACGAAAATTTTACTGTAATTTAAGATTATCAGTTAATCATGAGTTCCATCTATTTTCAAGCTAGTAATCACCGATCGGTGCAATTTGAGGAATAATCACATTGAAATTATACCCCATTTTATATATAAAATGACACACACACACATGTATATATAATTGTCATTTATTTTTGTTTTTTTAAAACGACAGTTGATAAACGTTATTAAAGTCACTGATTTATTTATTTATTTATTTATTTATTTATTTATTTATTTATTTATTATTAATTTACATGTTATATGCATTAGTTAAGGTAAAAAAAAGCTTTATGTTGCTAACATAAATAAATGGACGTTCTCTATCTCTTAATAACTCGGCTAGATATGAATACAACATTATTCAAATGGCCAAGACATGATTTTGTTGCATTTTAAAAAAAATGTATCACACGGTTTACAGAATGTTTCTGATTGACAAGAAAAGTAGTTAACCGTGGCTTTTTGCAGGAGTTGAAATACAGCACTGTAACCAGGCCCTTAAACAAACCAAGGCATGAATTGATGATCAACATATAGAGTCTCAATGTTTTACAGCACTGTACCAGGCCCTTAAATAAACCGAGGCAAGAATTGATGATCAACATATATAGTCTCAATGTTTTACAACTTTCACATGTAAGGAGTGTATTATAATACAGTATAAAACCAGACCAACTGTTGTAAACTGATAAGTGGGATGGTTTTGTGCTATGAAAACTAGTTTAACCACACCACTAAACCTTGTAATCCAGGTTAGAGGATAGTTGAAAAGTTTAACCAAAATATCACTTCTGTGAGAAAAAGTACGTGGTTTAATTTTTACCGAGGCAGTTGTCTCGGTTGCCTCATAGGTAGTTACGGCATTGAAAGGTTTTTCTTTTCCTTGGAAAAGTCCCCAAAAGTGTATATCAGGTCTTGACAGGAGCTCAGGACCTTGGATGACGTGCCTGTGGTTTAAACCCCCCCCCCCCCGATCCGTCACATTCTGATTGCGGAGGTCTCTTGCATTTCATTGTCGTTCTTCTCGCACTACTAAACACAAACATACTGACTCATGTCCAAATCACAATCCCAAAAGCAAAGAAAAACGTTAAAAACTGGCTAAATTAAATCAGTTAAACACGTGAACTTCCAACAAGGAAGTGAGGTCGGGTGCCCCGGAAGGGTAAGCACATCATGTCTAGCTAGCTACATCAGCACGCACGAAAACAAATTTGAGAATAAAGGAACATTGAACAATGGAAAGTCATATATATATTATATGTCGGATAAGTTTGGATACAGCGACTGGTTGTTGGAAGTTCCCGTAGTGGAAACAAGAACGTCGTGCAACCTTTTCCACTTTAAATTGAGTAAATATGTTTTTTTTTTTTTTTTTTTTTTTTTTTTTTTTTTTTTTTTCAACTTTTCATTCTATATCAATTCTATATTTAAGGATGCAAGTCGGTCATCAAACTCGGTAAATTGTTATCCAAAAGTGACGCGACGAAATGACTACCATGCAGACATTCTATATAGCTTGTCGTAGAAAACGTGACCAATTATTCAAGCAAACATGCCATAACTCCAAGAAGATGGCGTGGTGTCGGAGAATACCTATGCTTATTGTCCAGCTACAACCCATCTTATGTTTTACGATCTATCATCATTACGTTCGCCCCCATTTTATTGCAACCTATATGTACATATCATACTAAAATTTCAAATCTTAAACATGCGGGCAAGTTTTGTGATTCTCTACTGGAATAATGAATTAACATTTTTTATCAAAACTATGCAAATATTATAAGTTTAAAGTGTCATATTATAAATATTTGAATTTTCTGAATGAAATTTAAAAAAAATTATATATGACAATTATAATTTTTTTAATACATGGATTTAATTCAGAAAATTCAAACATTTATAATATGGCATAAGAAATGATCTTGGAACTGGGACCAGGCATTATGAACTTAATACAGGAAGACGAATAAGGGAGAGGTTATTGGTAAATATTTTTTATCAAAAAACAAGAAGAGTTCAATTAGACACACGCGGTTCTTCCCATATTTTTGAGTATTTAAACATACAAAACTCCAATTGTTTAGAAGGAATGGATGCGTGAAATAAATTCTTTGTCGATATCGTTCGATCTCTTTTCCCGATACAACTTGTAAACATCTATTGTACAGTAACAAATTTTATCGACTGTAAGATAATTCCCCAACGGTTTTAAGATAATTTTAAAACGTTTAAAAATCATTTAGAAATGGTGGTTTCCGAATCTTTGCATTAGACTCTTTTTACAACCCCGAAAAAACATCACGGAAATCAAATTACTGCAATTGTGTAAATTAAGCACATTTTTAAGCTTAAACGTAAGCTAGAATTAATAACCTTAAGCCTATTTACATTGACAAATAAATTGCGTGATGGTGTTTTCATCAAACCTTCCGAAAAGTCGCCAGAGAATGACAATTAATTAGATTACAACGAAGAGATTGTTTATAAAACGCTACTTCAGGGTAAAAAGCGTTTTGACACATTTTGAAGGTTACTTTACATCATCATGTAACAACTTGACCCATGTGGGTGTAAATTTAATAAAGATTATTATTATTATAATTATTATAATTATTCTTTTGATTTTTTTGGAATTATTATTATTATTATTATATTATATTATTATTATTTGTTGTTGTTGTCGTCGTCGTTGTCGTCGTATAATCATCACCATCATTGTTATTATTATTATTCATTATTGTTGTTGTTGTTGTTGTCGTCGTCGTCGTATCATCATCACCATTATTATTATTATTACTATTATTATTATTATTATTGTTGTTGTTGTTGTTGTTATTATTATCATCATCATCATTAACATCATCATCATCATCATCATTATTATTATAATTATTGTTGTTGTTTGTTGTTGTTGTTGTTGTTGTTGTTCTCATAAAAATGTACCACAAGAAATTAAAGCAAATCGACAAAAAGATATCAGCCCTGGTTTGATTGGAGATGTTCATCTTGTCAATAAAGATGAAGTCTTCAAAAGAACAAAGCATATGCTTATCTACGCGAATGTTTAAAACAAGGCGATCCTCTGCAACTTGCTAACTCGAATATCGGACAAACTTTTTGATTGGCGAATCTTACTGTAGTATTGGAACTACTCTGTCTTGTATGTTACCTATGTTCCTATGTGGAACGATGATGCAAACTCATGTGATTTTGGTCGCCTCGATGTGGCGTTTTTGGATTGTTTGCTGCTTCGAAGCGGCGATGTAAGCTTATTGTAATTCGGATTGCTCATTGCCTCGCAGTGAAGATGTTAGCTTATTGTAATTTGGATTGCCTACTGCTTAGGAGGGAAGGTACTCGCTCCGAGCGGTAATGATAGCTTATTGTAATTTGAATGGTCTTCTGCCTAAGAGGGGAATATGTGGATTGCCAACTGCCTCGAAGCGGCGATGTTAGCTTATTGTAATTTGGATTGTCTACTGCTTAGGCGAGAAGGCACTGCCTCGAAGCGGGGATATCTTACTGTAATTTGGATTGCCTACTGCTTAGGAAAGGAGAGGAGGTATGTGGATTGCCAAACGCCTCAAAACGGAGAAGTTATCTTATGGATATTTGGATTGCATATTGCTTAGGAGAGGAGGTATGTTGATTGCCAACTGCCTTACAGCGGAGATGTTAGCTTATTGTAATCTGGATTGCCTACTGCTTAAGAGTGATAGTGATTTCTTATGTGTTCTCAGTTAGTATAGCTATTGTTCTTATGTTTTTATATCTTTTGTAGGTTATTTTAACTGTTTACCTCTTGATTATTATCAAATCTGGATTGGTTCTCTCTGCATTTGGCAATGTTTCACAGTATGTTCCAGAGCCTCTTGAATTTTTATCAACCTATTTAAGTGAATTTGGGATCTTTCTTTTATATTGAACACTTCACGGTCAGGCGAAGCTGTCTTCACGCCTCAAGTTTCCAAAAAAGTCCGATTTCCTGTAAAGCATTACTCATTGGCTCTCTTAGGCGTAAAATCTTATTTGCTCCAATATTTGATTAAGAATGTAACACGTTTGCTCTATTTTAGAATCATCAAGGAAAGATCGCTATTGCGTAGACTGTAAAGATGTGAAGAAATCGTTAAAAGGTTATAAAACATATTAGCGATGTGTATTAAGCACAAGCAGGAAAAACATATTACCAAGCTATTAATCAATAGAAGCTAGCTCCTGTTATTAATCCCACCTTAATACTAGTCAATAATACAATATATAAGCACAATAATGATACCGACCATCAACCGAGCGACCGGGATAGCAACAGCACATGACTTATATGGTTGTAATTGATTTTCTTACAGTGATGTTTATCGTACGTCACGAGTTAAATAGATTTTCTAAATATAAAACACTATTATATATTTGAAACTCCATGATTGAGCTTTATTGATTATCCTATTTTCTATATGACAATCCAGGAGAAGTATTTAGGGCTTGCGTAAAGGATTGTACACAGCTAGCTGTTGTATGGAAAACACGATAAGCGGTTAATGATATTTTGTTGAACTATCATTTACATAATAGAGCTAAATAGGATCAGGTCGGTGATACATGTATTTCCTTTTGATATTATTGATGACGCCCAATTTACTTCCTACAAAACCTAAATCTTGTTTGCAACTAGGTTTTGTATGAAAACATATTATTTAACTAAACTGCTATTTAAATAAACAATAAGATATGATTCGAAGAGAATTCTAAGCGATTCTTAACGCCCCCATTACTTCGTACAAAAACCTAAGTCTTTTTCGTAACTAGGTATTATATGAAAACATATTTAACATTTGATGTTATCTTGCTAAAATGCTATTAAAATAAATAAATAAATTAATTAATTAATTAATAGATATTATTCAAAAAATAATTTCCTGCAACAGTATTGATGACGCCCTCAGAATTTCCTGTTACCCAAATTTCTTGTACAATACTAGGCATAATCGCTTTAAAAATATTTTACAATTGATGACAACTTGCTTAACTATCTTAAAATGGTTCGAAGAGTAATCCTTCTGTATTGATGATGCCACCGTTATTTCATTCAAAACTTCACAAACTTTTAAATACGTAATTGCATGCGATCTAACTGACCGTGAGAGTAACAAAAATCTTATTTTAAAAAAAAAGAAAGAGAAAAGCCACATTGCATTTCACACAAAGATTAATTAAAGCTAAAATACGATTTAACAAGGGTGAGAGTGATTTTGAGTCCGTAATGGAATTAAATTGTTTAGTCCTTTAAACAGCTTGAAACAAAGAAAAAGACTCAAAGGAACCTCGAGATTGAATTCTAATATGTACTGAATTTGGCATAATTTGAAATGTTTTCTGTCGTCTTTTATCAAACGCTATTAATGCAGTATTGCCTCCTAATGTAATCTATAGTTGCTGCATTTAATAAAATGTGTTCAATACCGTTACTTGTTCGTGTTTTCTCACGCAAAGCGTTCCTTAGCTGGATTTGATACATGTACATGCTATTTAGGAACTTTGGTTTCATTTATTTTCGACTGTTTGGCTAATGTTTTTTATTTAACAAACTTTTTGGCCCCTAGTGTCACTGTTGAGGAATAATGGCACAGCAAAATTTTGGGATTTTGTTATATATTTAAATGGGTTCAGTGCCAATGCTATTTCTAATAACTAAAATGTGCTCTGCGCTTTGGTCAATAACGAGACGAGAATGTGCTCTGTGCCAGTGCTTTTGGTCAATAACGAGACGAGAATGTGCTCTGTGGCAGTGCTTTGGTAAATAACGAGACAGGAATGTGCTCTGTGCCAGTGCTTTGGTCAATAACGAGACGAGAATGTTCTTTGTGCTAGTGCTTTGATAAATAACAAGACGAGAATGTGCTTGGTTCCAGTGCTTTGGTCAATAACGAGACGAGAATGTGCTCTGTGCCAGTGCTTTGATCAATAACGAGACGAGAATGTGCTCTGTGCCAGTGCTTTGGTCAATAACAAGACGAGAATGTGCTCTGTGCTAGTGCTTTGATCAATAACGAGACGAGAATGTGCTTGGTTCCAGTGTTTTTGTGAATAACAAGACGATAATGTGCTCTGTGCCAGTGCTTTTGGTCAATAACGAGACGAGAATGTGCTCTGTGGCAGTGCTTTGGTAAATAACGAGACGGGAATGTGCTCTGTGCCAGTGCTTTGGTCAATAACGAAACGAGAATGTGCTCTGTGCCAGTGCTTTGGTCAATAACGAGACGGGAATGTGCTCTGTGCCAGTGCTTTGGTCAATAACGAGACGAGCATGTGCTCTGTGCCAGTGCTTTGGTCAATAACGAGACGGTAATGTGCTCTGTGCCAGTGCTTTGGCCAATAACGAGACGGGAATGTGCTTTGTGCCAGTGCTTTGGTCAATAACGAGACGAGCATGTGCTCTGTGCCAGTGCTTTGGTCAATAACGAGACGAGAATGTGCTCTGTGCCAGTGCTTTGGTCAATAACGAGACGAGCATGTGCTCTGTGCCAGTGCTTTGGTCAATAACGAGACGAGAATGTGCTCTGTGCCAGTGCTTTGGTCAATAACGAGACGAGAATGTGCTCTGTGCCAGTGCTTTGATCAATAACGAGACGAGAATGTGCTCTGTGCCAGTGCTTTGGTCAATAACAAGACGAGAATGTGCTCTGTGCCAGTGCTTTGGTCACTAACAAGACGAGAATGTGCTCTGTGCCAGTGCTTTGGTCAATAACAAGACGAGCATGTGCTCTGTGCTAGTGCTTTGATAAATAACAAGACGAGAATGTGCTCGGTGCCAGTGTTTTGGTGAATAACAAGACGATAATGTGCTCTGTGCCAGTGGTTTTCTAGGATATCAAAAATAAGAATTTTCAATTCAATTACTTTTGTTCATGTTTCAAAAAGTTGGTTTTCTACTGGATGAAGATAAAATAACTTATGTTCAGTTGTCGCTAAAAGCGTTGTTGAGCTTATATTTAATTAGCAAATTCTTTTTCATCAGAAAGCTTTTTTCTGTTTTAGTTTTCAAAATTACATGCCTGTTTAATTTTATACATATATCAAAATTATTTTGTTCAATTTTCACCAAAAAGTGTATTTACTTGCATTCTTTAACACAAGAACAGTCTCTAGTTTTATGTTAGGTTCAAATCAGATTCATTATTGTTCAGCTTTTTGCTCAATACAGATTGCACTTTTTCAGTTTTCAACAAAAGGCTAGTTTTATGTTCAATACTTATCAAACTTATATTGTTTATTCTTTACCAGAAAGTTAGTTCTATGTTGAACAAAGACCAGATTGATCTTGTTTAGGTTTTCTGCTCAATTCTTAAGAAAGGTCCGTTACATGTTAAATCCATAAAAAGTGTGTTTTCTGCTCAATTCTTGAAGGTTTCGTTTTCTGTTCAATCCCTACAGGTTGTTTTCTGCTCAACCCCTAATGGTCCGTTTTCTGCTCAATCCCTAAAGGTTTATTTTCTGCTCAATCTCTGAAGGTTCGTTGTCTGCTCGATCCCTAAAGATTCGTTTTTTGCTCAATCTCTGAAGGTTCGTTTTCTGCTCAATCCCTAGAGGTTCGTTTTTCTGCTCAATCTCTGAAGGTTCGTTTGAGGCCGAGTAGGTCTTAAATCGCGCGCTTACGGATCACAGCGCCTCTCACCGCCTATGGTTCGAATCCCAATCAGGACAGATCCTAGTGTGAGAAAGTTTGTCAGTTCGCTTGCCAAAGGTCGGTGGTTTTCTCCGGACACTCCGGTTTCCTCCACCATGCTAGAACTGACCGCCTCGAAATAAGTGAAAGAATCTTGACTGGGACGTAAAACATCATTATTCCACTCCTTTCCTCTCCTATAGGTTCGTTTTCTGCTCAATCCCTAAAGGTTTGTTTTATGCTCAATTTCTAAAGATTTGTTTTCTGCTCAATCTTTAAAGATTTGTTTTCTGCTCAATTTCTAAAGATTTGTTTTCTGCTCAATCTCTAAAGATTTGTTTTCTGCTCAATCCCTGTAGGTTCGATTTATGCTCAATCTCTTAAGGTTTGTTTTCTGCTCAATCCTTGTAGGTTCGTTTTCTGCTCAATCCTCAAAAGTTCGTTTTCTGCTCAATCCCAACAGGTTCGTTTTCTGCTAATCCTTAAAGGTTCGCTTGAAGTTTGGCTCAATCCCTATAGGTTTGTTTCTATCTCAATCCCTGAAATTCATTTTCTGTTCAATCTACCAAGGTTCTTTTTCTGCATTTGTCTCAGATTAGAATGCAACATTTAAATGCCGAGAAATATGAATAAAGTACCAGAATCGGTATGTTTTTAATTTTAAAATTTGAAGTACATGTAGTTGTAATATACCATTTTTAATGCTTTTGTCATATACCACTTTAATGAATTTTGTTATATACCGTTTTTTTTTAAATGTATTTAATTATAAGTTTTTTAATGGTATAAGGCGAATGTTTGAAACTATCTTCTACCTTTCTTATTGGGAAAAATTGGGCGGTTTTTATACACTCATAATTTTAATGTTCATTGCAAAGATTTTATATTGTGACAATATATGACATTTTTTGTTGGCCAGAACAGTGTTTTAGACAACTTTATTTAAATCAAACGATTTGATTGTGTTTCATTATTGTTTTTTTTTTTTTTTTTTTTTTTTTTTGGGGGGGGGGGATTTAAGGAGAAATTAAGGTCAAATTAGGAGATTTTAGTCAAGTTTCTCCTGTATTCGGTAGAAATTTCAAGCAAACAAAACACTGGTAAATACGATGGCCGAAAACGGCCAGGCAAAAATGAAGCATTTAATCTATGTCTGTGTACCATGGTACACATTTTTATAGTACATAAACACATAAAAAGAGTCATGTTTGTGTACCATGGAAAACAAACATAGGTAAAATCCTTCATTTTAGTCTGATATCATGGTATGTAGACATACCAAGAGTCGTATTTGTGTACCATGAAAAGTGTTACATGGTACACAAACATACCAAAATAGTAATGTTTGTGTACCACGGTACACAATCATAGCTAACGCTATGGCCGCTATCGGGCATCGTAGATATATGACATAGTTAATAAGTTACATGCGGAAAACTTAGTGTAAAACATCTCTGATTGTAGTTTAGATTTTAATACTTTGCCGGTGTATATTACAATCTATACAATGAAAATGATATATAATTGAAGTATTCATACAATAATATCATGTTGCAGATATGTATTGACATGTAGCTTGAAATATTCATTTTTTTTTGTAGTGTTTATATTTATTTATTTATTTATCCAACCACCGACCCATTCATCTGTTCACTCATTCATTATGTTATGTTATGTTATGTTATGTTATATAATGTTATGTGATATGTTATGTTATGTTATGTTATGTTATGTTATGTTATGTTATGTTATTTTATTTTATTTTATTTTATTTTTTTTTTATTTTTTTAAATTTTTTTTTTTATATTTAATTTTTTATTAAATTTATTTCATGTCATTTTATTTCATTTATTTTTAGGGGTTGTTTAGGTAATATTAGCGTTAGTTTTATTATGATTATTGTGTTATTGAAAATGATATAAACAGATAAAGAACTCGAAAAAAATGCAACACTGTCCTTTCTTAGTAACTGGCGTGATACAAAGGAGTATTTATCATTGAGTTTAAAAAACGGTTTTAAAAATTTTAATTTCTATATATAGACAAAATTCGAATTAACAAAGAAAATTTGAGATATTAAACACATGGCGTCACAGATAAACAGCTGCTGTGAATGGTCACACAAAGACATCTCGGTCGCTCTGTCGGTCGATCGGCAAGTGACAGGTGGCCGTGAATAGTCTTACCTGTACGTTTAAATTTATACTGGCATGCGCTTCTCATACTTTTACTATATTTTTAATATTTAAGGGCTGGTTTTCCGGCGATAAGTGATGATTGACCGGACAAACAAAGACTGCTTCGATCTAAAAATAATGCCAGTCATTTATATGTGTTTTATACAAAATAGGTGATAATTTTAAAAAAATCCGAAATGATTAAGACACTATTAGTTGTCACAAGGATACTTCATATCATGAGACAAAATAAATAACTTATCACCAACATTATTGAGATTTAAAGAACGTTTGATTTGATTTGAACGCCAGTTACATGATTTTATTTTTATTATAAAAAGATAACCATATCTTGCGATTGCTTTGCCCCACTGCATCTCTTAACATCTCATACCTTTGATGCCCGGATTAAAAAAAGCAATGTTGAACTCAATGCATCACCTGTCAAACGTCAGCATGCCTTCATTAACATTGCTGGCATCACAGTATCTTTTAAGACATTGCGGAAATATTTTACACTTTTAATTAAACAGTTCATAGGGAAAATAATGTCATCAGGCGAGAAAAAGTTCATAAAAAGTGATAATGAGTTTGTAAATATGTGTCAATTAAAAATCACATTGACACTTCAACCGACTGTTGCAATAGATGATGGTGAGTCAGGTCAAAATCTTTGTCCAACTACATGGCACGAATTTGTTTTGGTAAGGCCTAGATTCCAAATTAAAATAAGCGTCGAATAGACATTTTGTTTAAAGGTTTAACTGTTTAAAGTCACTTAGACATTGAGTGAAGGTCAAGGTCAAATTGCTTTACAAAACTTGGTAGATCTTGTACATGCTGCTGCTATACAACGCGAAGTGTAAAACGTCTTATCCATCGTTTTGTGACAAAAGTCACTGTGACTTTAAATGATGGCTAAGGATAACCAGCTTTGCAAACTTGGTAGACCTTTATGCGCTATGAAATATTTGATGTTTTTAGTTTTGAGAACATTTTGTTTATTACAAGCCGTAGTAGGTTTTCAAAAAGTTGAAAGTTGCTGAAAGCCAAGGCCAATCGGCTTTGCAAACTTGGTGAAAGCTTTACGCGCTAATATGACGTTTCAAGCTCCCTTCAGTTTGTGACAAGACGATGCTTGAAAGTCTTTACTTTATCCAGACACTGTGGCCTTTGATAAAGGTCAAAGTCAAGCGGATTCGTGAACTTTTTTTTTAGTTCAAAGTAGGGGTTATCCTTGTCAACTTTTTATTACCAGTGGTTTTCTCTTTAGGATAAAAAGTGTTTAAAGTGAGTTAACAGTCGACAACGGACGGTTAACGGCTAACGACGAACGGTAAAATGGATAATGACGGCCGGTTTACTACAAACGACAGATGGTTTACCATCATTTGAGCTTTTGATATGTCGATTGAAACTGAATTATATTTTAAAGATGTTTTTATAATGCAATTAAGTAAATTTTTTAATTTTGATGTCGAATTCAGTAACATTTTTTCTTCTGCTTTTTTTGGTACATGTATTGGTTTCCAATTATTTCAAGTTTCGTTCATTTAAAAATTAAACATGGATACGAGTCTTCAACTTCACACTAATGGCGATTTTAAAATCTCAATTTTGTTAACTTCTCAAATATTCTTAAATTAAAGGCGCTTCAACATCTGAATTAAGATTTGACAAATAGTTTATTTGTAAATTCAAGAAGATATTTTAAAAATGTTAAATTTTAGTTAAGGAAATTATTACAAAGCGCGCGCTTACGGATTACAGTGCCTCTCACCGCCTGGGTTCGAGTCCCAATCGGGACAGATCCTAGTGTGAGAAAATTTGTCAGTTCGCTTGCCGAAGGTCGGTGGTTTTCTCCGGGCACTCCGGTTTCCTCCAACATCCCAGAACTGACCGCCTCGAAATAAGTGAAAGATTCTTGACTGGGGCGTAAAACACCATTACTCCACAAAAGGTAGTTAAGTAGTGATTGTGAAATTTGGACCCGAGTTATAAAGTATATAGCAACTTAGATTTGTACAAAGCAAACGGTTGCGTATTGTTTAACGTCGCATCGATAAGTTTTTGTTCATACAAATTGCACGAAAACAATTTCCATTGGAGTACAGTTGTTGAACAATAGTTATCCAGCTACAATACCATAATTCTCCATCTAAGGATTCTAACCAAAAGATCCCGTATTCTTTATAGCTATTTTTCAATGTACTTGCACATGATAATGCCGAAAACCTATATAAATGGCTTACATTATTTTCATAATTTCCGTTCACATATTCTTGGTGTTTAGATCTATCCAATATTTACAAATACTACAATAGTTCACTCATTTAAAACATACTGTAGTCTTTGCAGTTTTTGTTTCGTTAATGCGTCTATGAGAAGTTATTGCCATAAATTCCCGAGTTTTATCATCATTTATATCCGAGAGTTGGAGGTCATGGGTTCGAAACCCGTCTGGGTCATACAAAAGACTTTAAAATTTGAGATACCGTTTCCTCCTCTGGCGCTCAGAGTCAAGACTATCGATTGGTTCACCAGGTTAATCAACTGGTAGAGTGGCATGCTTTTCTGTGGCATACTAACAAGGTGAGCTAGCACTTTACAAAAAGTCTCCCCAAGTGCGCGCTAGTACTCGACAGACCATAATACACACTCGCACATCTCACGTATACAGAACTTTCTCAGATTAATCTTTAGAGTTTATTTACCTTGCTCTGGTCGCAAACAGCTGAAAAATTGCCAATGCAATGTTAAACAACATTACAACAAAAATCAGTAATATCATGTCTTGTGTGGTGTTTTATATGGTGACCTATGTATGACCTATAAAGCCATAAAACCCAGATTATCTACTTACTAAGTGAACGCTCTACCATTTGGTTCTTATTGATGCTTGGTATGACACACAGACCTACTTCTTTCTTTAAGAGCAATCATGGTTGTTCTAGAGTAGAGAGTGCAGTGGAGTGGAGTAATGGTGTTTTACACCCCAGTCAAGATTCTTTCACTTTTTTCGAGACGGTCAGTTCTGGGATGGTGGAGGAAACCGGAGAAAACCACTGACCTTCGGCAAGCGAACTGACAAACTTTCTTACACTAGGATCTGTCCCGAGTGAGATTCGAACCCAGGCGGTGAGAGGCACTGTGATCCGTAAGTGCGCGCTTAAGACCACTTGGCCATCGAGGCCCCCTCTAGGGTAAAGAGACGGACCCTTAAACCATTATAGTTGGTAGCCTAGTGGCCTATAGCACTGGTTTACAGATCTTAGCACCTACAACAGTCAGACCCAAGTGAGAAAATTTAACAGTTTCTTGCCCAAAATTGATAGTTTTCTCCAAATAACTCTCTTCTTGACTGGAACGTTAAACACCATTACTCAACCCAACTCCAATTAACTCTGTCAAACCAATATTGATGCCCTCAATATAGGTAAAGAATTTGGACTAAGACATAAAATGCCTCTCATTTACAATAAAAACTGTTTATAACAAGCAAATTCATAGAATTTATGTCCCCCGCTTTCAAATGAAATATACTTCTGTAATTGGAATGATTTATAAGGGGTAATGAAGTGAGGTACAAAAATCTTGAACGGTTAACCTTTAAATGACTGGAAACTGATTTTCTATTTATAGTCAGTGACCTTGACCTTTGGCCTAGTGACCCGAAAATCAATCCCAACCGAGCTCTTACCATAAGCTACTTCTGTGCCAAGTTTCATTAAAAATCTTGAACGATTAATCTTTAAATGACCAGAAACTGATTTTCTATTTGTAGTCAGTGACCTTGACCTTTGGTCTAGTGACCCAAAAATCAATCCCAAGCGAGCTCTTGTCATAAGTTACCTATGTGCCAAGTTTCATTTACAAACTTTGAACCATTAACCTTGAAGTCTTTGAAACAGCTTCCGTCTATAAATGATAAGAAACCAATTTTCTATTTATAGTCACAGTGACCTTGACCTTTGGCCTTGTGACCCGAAAATCAATCCCAAAAAAGCTCTTGCCATAAGCTACCTCTGTGCCAAGTTTCATTAACAAATCTTGAATGTTTACCTTTAAATGACCAGAAACTGATTTTTTATTTATAGTCACAGTGACTTTGACCTTTGCCCTAGTGACCCGAAATTCAATTCCAAGCAAGTTCTTGTCATAAGCTACTTCTGTGCCAAGTTTCATTAACAAGTCTTGAACAGTTCACCTTTAAATGACTGGAAACTGATTTTCTATTTAAAGTCACAGTGACCTTGACATTTATCCTAGTAACCCAAAAATCAATCCCAAGCAAGCTCTTGTCATAAGCTACCTCTGTGCCAAATTTATTAACAAACTTGTATGGTTAACCTTTAAATGACCGAAAACCGATTTTCTATTTATATTCACAGTGACCTTGACCTTTGACCTAGTGACCTGAAAATCAACCCCAAGCAAGCTCTTGTCATAAGCTACCTATGTGCCAAGTTTAATTAAAAACCTTTAATTGTAACTGAAGTTATTGCACGGAAACCAAACATGATGAAGGAAATGATGGACAGACAGTAGGACAGAAGGACAAACCCATATTAATGTCCCCCCCCTTTTGTTGAAAGCGGGGGACAATAAGTATGGTTAAAGAAGTAGAAAATGGACAACACCGTAAGGATAAACTAATTACATATTAAATTTACATACAGGATCTGTTTAGAGCTTTAAAATGTTGTTTTTTTTTAAGTCAAGATTCTTTCATTTATATCAAGTTGGTCAGTTCTGGGATGGTAGAAGAAATCGGAGTGCCCAGAGAAAACCACTAACATATGTCAATCAACTGACAAACTTTCTCACACAAGGATCTGTCTGCGCTGTTTTGAACCTAAGAAGTGAGTGACACTCAGATCAGTACATGTGCACTTTAGACCACTTGGATACACATTCAGAACAAACTGCCATAACACACTAATGCATGTAAATGTATTTGTATCCCTTTAATATGACACATTGCATTGATACAATGAATTACTAACGTAATGCATAGAATATATTTTAGTATTGCAGATAGTTAACAAAATTCATGATTTATCTGGCTATCACAATTTTTTCTTTTTTGAAATGCTTGATAAAAATCATTTAATTGCCAACTATTCAAAACAATAAATAACCATGATAAAATATGTAAATTTATAATTATATAGATATAAAAGTTGACAATATTTAACAATAAAATCACTGAAATTTAACTTCTCATTCACAACAATTTATCAAATAAGCATATATACTTTTTTTGTGCATTCAAAACAAATACCAAAATTCAGAGTCAACTCATAAAAAACGAATTCCCCCTGAAATAAAAAAGATTGTCAGAATGCTTGGCATTTGTGAATACTGTTTTTCTTTCTTTTTTTTCTTCTCTAATTTATAAACTGTGAAAAATGTCTATTTTATGAAGGAACTCTGATTTCAGTTTATCAAAATAAATAAAGAAAAACGATAATTTTTGTACCCATTTGACTATAGTAAAAAGTTATAAGCCCTGTTTAATCAGTATTTGTAAAAACCCCATGTTTAACCAGGAAAATGCTGCCCAATCATTTTACAGTATGATAAATCTAATTTGCATAATTAGGATGATTGATAGGTGGGTTTATCTGGAAATGTACATCCTGATCTCTGTATAATTAAATTAGCAGCATAGTTTCCACATGTAATACATTCATCTAATTCTTTTCCCTGTACCAGCTGGGACAGATATCCTACAATAAATAGTTTTAAAGAAAATAACGACTTTATCATCCTTGATTATTTTAAACCTTTCTCATTTACTTAAAATGTCATATTGTTAAATGTGGTTATTTTTGCAATGTGGAAATTTTCGCATATTGAAAAAAAATCACAAAAATTACCCCCTCATGAAAATTTCACAAAGCAAACCATGTTATCCATATAGCGGCCACACAAGATCAGAATCAGCAAGATTGCGAAAATTACCCCACGCGGAATGTCAAGTATCCGATTTTGCGAAAATTTCCACTCGTGAAAATAACCATGTTTACAGAATTATCAGCTTCTAACTTTATGTTGCAATTTATACAAGATAGCCATCGTTTTTAAAAGGTTCAAGGAAGCCCTGTTATCAAAACCCATTTATTTTTTGTCATTAGTGTAATTTTTTGTATCAGATTTTCCATTTCATTTGTCAATGTGTGTCTTAGAATTGAAATATGTCATATATGTACGGTTGGCCAAAGTCTCAATATAATAATTTTTGTCATTTTTTTGCAATTTGCAATGTCAGAGTAGAAAAAACAATTAACCATGTTCAATGACATAATGAAAATAATTATTCTTACCAACAACACATTTTTTTTGCTGAGATCAAACTGAGGGAAACACTCATATCTGGGTTCCTATTCAAAATTCTGAAGAAACTAACAAACCCTATTACATTAACCAGCACTTTGTGCTCAGGTGAGCTTTAAAAAAAAAAATACTATCAAGAATATTAATTTTAAAGGCCTAATTCTAATGTTTACTTTCTAAACAATTTTACTACTTAAATTGTGCAGGTAAATTTTTCACCACTCCTTGATCCATATGGGTTAAAACAACTAACAGCAAGCAAATTTTAAATATACAAAATGTAGTTGCTATTTATATAGAGGCCTTGATAAGTAGTTTATAATTACCTCCAACAAATGCATCGCCAGCTCCGTTAGTGTCAACAATATCTTCTTGTTTGATTGGAATAATTGGGTACTCTGTTACTTTTCCATCTACAACATAACAATAAACATAATAAACAAGCATTCTGAGAGTATTGCAAAACAATACATAGTCCCCTACCGGTCGCATATTTCACTAATCCCAAAGTTTAAGGTAAAATGTACCTTATTATATGGTACAAAGATTTATAGTTATAAATGATGTTTGTTCAAGATGGCAGATGGAAACGAAACATAAACTTGATCTGTAACTCATCATGGTAGAGTCACATAGAAAACATTACTTCCATTTCTGCAAGCGTGTAGAAAAAAAGTGCGGAAAACTAAAATTTCTGTGAATTTTCAAAGATCAAAGGGCCATAACTCCTGTAAAAATTAGCAGATGGAAACGAAACATAAACTTGATCTGTAACTCATCATGGTAGAGTCACATAGAAAACATTACTTCCATTTCTGCAAGCGTGTAGAAAAAAAGTGCGGAAAACTAAAATTTCTGTGAATTTTCAAAGATCAAAGGGCCATAACTCCGGTAAAAATTAGCAGATGGAAACGAAACATAAACTATCTGTAACTCATCATGGTAGACTCATATACCAAAAATCAGTTCATTATCTAAAAGCAATTAGAAAAAAAGAGCGGAAAACTGAAATTTCAGTGAATTTTCTAAGTTCAAAGGGCCATAACTCCCGTAAAAATTTGCAGACCAGAATGAAACGATAATTTGATCTGTAACTCATCATGGTGGAGTCACATACCAAACATTACTTCCATTACTGCAAGTGTGTAGAAAAAAAGTGCAGAAAACTAAAATTTCTGTGAATTTTTAAAGTTCAAAGGGCCATAACTCCTGTAAAAATTAGCAGATGGAAACGAAACATAAACTTGATCTGTAACTCATCATGGTAGAGTCACATACCAAACATTAGTTCCATTTTTGCAAGCGTGTAGAAAAAAAGAGCGGAAAACTAAAATTTCTGTGAATTTTCAAAGATCAAAGGGCCATAACTCCGGTAAAAATTAGCAGATGGAAACGAAACATAAACTATCTGTAACTCATCATGGTAGACTCATACACCAAAAAATCAGTTCATTATCTAAAAGCAATTAGAAAAAAAGAGCAGAAAACTGAGGTGTGACAGACGGACAGTGCAAACCTATAATCCCCTTCAGCTTTCATCGGCAGGGGGACTAAAAAGTCTAACAAACCAATATGATGAGTGCTGACTAAATTCATCAATCTGTTGATGATGATTTGCAATATGCAACTAGCAAAATATCTGTTTTAGATAGTAACTAAGAGCAATATAAAATACATTTTCTGAATGTTAAAAAATAAAGAATTTAAAATCAATATATATATCTTCTTTATTATCATTGGGTTTTTACCTTTAGCTACCAGACTAGGTTGATCTCCCTGGGTTCTTACCTTTAGCTACCAGACTAGGTTGATCTCCCTGGGTTCTTACCTTTAGCTACCAGACTAGGTTGATCTCCCTGAGTTCTTACCTTTAACTACCAGACTAGGTTGATCTCCCTGGGTTCTTACCTTTAGCTTCCAGACTACGTTAATCTTCCAGGGTTCTTACCATTAGCTACCAAAGTAGGTTTATCGCCATGGGTTCTTACCTTTAACTACAAGACTAGTTTGATCTCCCTGGGTTTTTACCTTTAACTACCAGACTAGATTGATCTCCATGGGTCCTTACATTTAGCTACAAGACTAGGTTGATCTCCCCGGGTTCTTACCTTTAGCTACCAGACTAGGTTGACCTCCCTAGGTTCTTACCATTAGCAACCACACTAGGCTGATCTCCCTGGGATTTTTACCTTTAGCTACCAGACTAGGTTGATGTCCCTGGGTTCTTACCTTTAGCTACCAGACTAGGTTGACCTCCCTTTGTTCTTATTATTTGCAACCGCACTAGGTTGATCTCCCTGGGATTTTCACCTTTAACTACCAGACTAGGTTGATCTCCCTGGGTTCTTACCTTTAGCTACCAGACTAGGTTGACCTCCCTATATTCTTATTATTTGCAACTGCACTAGGTTGATCTCCCTGGGATTTTCACCTTTAACTACCAGACTAGGTTGATCTCCCTGGGTTCTTACCTTTAGCTACCAGACTAGGTTGACCTCCCTATGTTCTTATTATTTGCGACTGCACTAGGTTGATCTCCCTGGGATTTTCACCTTTAACTACCAGACTAGGTTGATCTCCCTGGGTTCTTACATTTAGCTACCAGACTAGGTTGACCTCCCTATGTTCTTACCATTAGCAACCGCACTAGGTTGATCTCCCTGGGTTCTTACCTTTAGCTTCCCGACTAGGTTGATGTCCCTGGGTTCTTACCTTTAGCTACCAGACTAGATTAATTTTCAAAAGTTCTTACCTTTAGCTACCAGGCTAGGTTGATCTCCCTGGGTAATGATAACAATTCTTGATCTATCTTTGTTTTCTTTTTTCCAAGCAGCTATTTTAAGTGCTATTTCTTTTTTATCATTGGTCTATAAAAGAGAACAAATTAATCCTTTTAAATGAATTCAGAATTTGAAATGAAATTTTGAAGACAAACATACATACATGAGAGAGAGAGAGAGAGAGAGAGAGAGAGAGAGAGAGAGAGAGAGAGAGAGAGAGAGAGAGAGAGAGAGAGAATCATATTTACCTTTTTTAAATAGATGTGACAGGATTTTTACGTTTATACATGTGTGATCCAAAATAAATACTAGTAAGCACAAAAATTAGTGAAAATTTTGTGCAATATTAATGAAGTACAGTTAAGAATCCAAGGAGTTGTTTATAGAATGTTCATGACATACAGTACACGCAGTAACAAAACTTACCCCAAACTCATTTGCTGCTGAAAATGCTTCAGCTTCCTACAACATAAAAGATATCAATAATCCATTGTATAATAATAAATAATGCATATAAGTGTATTATGTTGTTTGCTTTTCACTACAATAGAAGTTAAAGCACTATAACATCTTTTATAAAGTTAAATGGGTTTTTTTTTTTAAAACATTTTCCCATTATTTTGGCATTTTAATCCTGACAGAAAACCTTAACAATTGCACAAATGACATGCAGGTCCTGTGGGTGGAACAGCCGATAAATGATTTCAAATATTTACAAACCAAGAAAAATTGCAAGTGATAAGACTAAATAGTTATTATAACTAAAATACATAAATTTGGTCTCAAAGACAGTGTGAGTGGTTTTTGTTTAAAGATGTTTCAGCATTATTATGGTTATTCATGGCTATGGTCTCAAAGAGAGTTTTGTAAAACAAAAATACTTCAAATGTAAATACAATGACATACATGTCATATTAAGGCGAATGCGAAGAAGACAGTTGTCTTACAATAACTGCTCTCAACTTAAAGTGTCAAATAATTATTTTTCATCAACAAGAGGCCCAATAGGGCCTGTGATGCTCAACTGGCTGCATATGTAAGACAATGTTTGTTTTCGATTGAAATGCTGTTTAACGTTCAACTCAAGAATATTTCACTTATATGGAGACTGTCAATTTTGGAAATGGTGGAGGACACTGGATTATAGGAGAAAACCACGACCAAGCAGCAAGTTAACTGACAAACTTTCAAAGATGAAGTGCTAGCCCACTTGGCATTAATGCACAATGTCAGGGGTGAATGGTGCTGTGATTCGTAACATCGAATGTTTAAGACCACACAGCCACTGTGGTGCCTTTAAGACAATGTGATGTGGTCACCATAATTGGTTCATCAGCTTAAGATGGGAAATAAATTGAGCTTATGACCATTTTTGCTTCAATGAAGCCTACTTTGCAACACACACATGCAGGCATGCTTCACTATGCCATAAACTCAGCTGGGTTTAGCCAGTTGAGCTTAGAATGGATCCACAATGGCTTTTATATATATATATCTAGTAACAACAGGCATCTTAGACTGGTTCAAACTTGTTTTAGGCCGATGTAGAAACCTTCCCACAGGAAGTTTGGTTCCAATTCGCCCAATGATTTTAGAGGAAAATATTTTTACTAAATATTACACCTAATTTGCATATTTCCTGAAAATTGGGTCAATAAAAATTTTCTCAGAAAAGAATATTATATATTTTAAATCCCATAAAGTATACTTTCTATATTAAAAAATTTGAGCTCAATTGGGGGAAAAAAGATCAACAATGGTCTTTTTTTCTATTTTTAGTTATGACGGCCATCTTGGATGTCAGGCCGGGTTGCCTGGTACCACCTTTAGTCAGGCTGACATTTGGACCTTCCACACAAAATTTCATTCCAATTGGCCCAGTGGTTTCAGAGGAGAAGATTTTCAAAGAATTGATTAAATATTACACCTTATTTGCATAATTCGTAAAAATCAGGTCAACGAAAAAGTTCTCATAAAAACCCGTTATATATGTTAATTGCCCCGCTATCTACCATCTACATTTCAAATTTGAACAAAAACAGTTAAAAAATGACTCAGCAATGGCTATTTATGTGTTTTTGCTATTTATAGTAACAGCGGCCATCTTGGATGTCAGGCGGGGTAGCCTGGTACAAACTTTAGTCTACCCCACCTAGGGACCTTCCACACCAAATTTGGTTCCAATTGGCCCAGTGGTTTCAGAGGAGAAGATTTTCAAAGAATTGATTAAATATTACACCTCATTTGCATAATTCGAAAATCGGGTCAACAAAGATTTCTCATAAAAACCCGTTATATATGTTGAACGCCCCGCTATCTACTCTCTACATTTCAAATTTGAACAAAAACGGTTAAAAATGACTCAGCAATGGCTATTTATGTGTTTTTGCTATTTATAGTAACAGCGGCCATCTTGGATGTCAGGCGGGGTCGCCTGGTACAAACATTGGTCTACCCCACCTAGGGACCTTCCACACCAAATTTGGTTCCAATCGGCCCAGTGGTTCAGAGGAGAAGATTTTCAAAGAATTGATTAAATATTACACCTCATTTGCATAATTCGTAAAAATCAGGTCAACGAAAAATTTCTCATAAAAACCCGATATATATGTTGAATGCCCCGCTATCTACTCTCTACATTTCAAATTTGAACAAAAACGGTTAAAAAATAACTCAGCAATGGCTATTTATGTGTTTTTGCTATTTATAGTAACAGCGGCCATCTTGGATGTCGGGCGGGGTCGCCTGGTACAAACTTTGGTCTACCCCACCTAGGGACCTTCCACACCAAATTTGGTTCCAATTGGCCCAGTGGTTTCAGAGGAGAAGATTTTCAAAGAATTGATTAAATATTACACCTCATTTGCATAATTCGTAAAAATCGGGTCAACGAAAAATTTCTCATAAAAACCCGTTACATATGTTGAATGCCCCGCTATCTACTCTCTACATTTCAAATTTGAACAAAAACGGTTAAAAAATAACTCAGCAATGGCTATTTATGTGTTTTTGCTATTTATAGTAACAGCGGCCATATTGGATGTCGGGCGGCGTCGCCTGGTACAAACTTTGGTCTACCCCACCTAGGGACCTTCCACACCAAATTTGGTTCCAACTGGCCCAGTGGTTTCAGAGGAGAAGATTTTCAAAGAATTGATTAAATATTACACCTCATTTGCATAATTCGTAAAAATCGGGTCAACGAAAAATTTCTCATAAAAACCCGTTACATATGTTGAATGCCCCGCTATCTACTCTCTACATTTCAAATTTGAACAAAAACGGTTAAAAAATGACTCAGCAATGGCTATTTATGTGTTTTTGCTATTTATAGTAACAGCGGCCATCTTGGATGTCGGGCGGGGTCGCCTGGTACAAACATTGGTCTACCCCACCTAAGGACCTTCCATACCAAATTTGGTTCCAATTGGCCTAGTGGTTTCAGAGGAGAAGATTAAAGTTTACGCACGCACGCACGGACACACGGACGCACGCAAAACCATGCCATAAGCTCAGCTGGCTATAGCCAGTTGAGCTAAAAATATATAAAAGATATAGAAAGTTTTTGTGAAAGACATTATCCATTGAGGGTTCTTTGCCTACTTCAACAAGGTTAAATTTAAGATACAAATTTTTGGAACTTGAAAATTGGAAGTAAACTTTTTTCTAAATAATGTTGGAGTGTTGGACGACAGAAAAATGTTTACTTCCAATTTTCAAGTTTTGGTCACACTAGCATAGCACTTTATATGATGATATACCATAAAGAGAGTTTTTTTCATGAGGTGCAAATTTTGACGATGGTATTGAAAATGTGAAAATTTTTTGTATAAGGCCACACCTAATTAATTTTTAGTTCTATGGAATTTTTTGGAAAAAAAGAGATGAGCAAGCGATTAACACATTGCCTTTAGGAAAACAAACTTTGAACAAGGTGAGCAAGTAAAATTATGCACAAAAAGATAATTATTGCAGTTAAAGGCAAAAAAAATTAAATATAACTGATAAAAACAAAAAATATGCTGTTCTGATAAACTCCCATTCAATATAGCAAATAATAAATCTACCAAGAGCTGTTTAATAGTAAAACACTGGACAGATGTTGCCCTGATATTGTTAAATTTACACTGAATGCAATTTTAGACAGGCAGAAAATGATTTGAAAATGAAATTAATTTTATTTTTAAATCTAAATTTTAGAGACGGGTGGGTCCAAAGAATTACAAATTAATTTGACATGGCCTAACATCAATCATGAAAAAGGTGAATTGTTTTAACTCATCTGTAAATCAATCTCCATTAACAGTAACAGATCATTTTTTATTCTGATTTTAGCATGAATGGAAGTTTTAACTTTTGAGTTTTTTAAGTTTTTTTTTTTAATACTTTTTATTGTGATATTACATGATGAATATTTTAAAATATCTGAAGCCAAAACAATTTTTACCAATGCAGAAATTATTGTCAAATGACTTTACAATAAGCAAATCGAAATGTCAAAATAGTAGTGTAAAGAATGCTTTAGATTCGGAAAATATATACGTGTACGCTAAAATTTACAACTAACTTTTTCTTGTCAGAATCGTTAAAATTTAGTCACCCTAAAATAACTTGCTGTATGGTATTTCATCACAAATAGATAATATGAAAGCTATATGCATTGGTACTTACAGTTTCATTTCCGAATAAAATATCTACATATGGTAACACACTTAACAATGGATCCTTGAAGAACTGACAAATAAATGGTGCAGACAGGTTCATACAAAGTGTCTTCTTCGTTTCATTTGCATGTTTAGCAATCCTGAGTATTGCAGATGGACATACGGTTAATGGAAAACCCTTAAAAAATAAAAGTTTATTATTCAAGATAAAAATAAATTCAGTTTTTTAACACACTAGACATTTAGCCATACCAACAATTGATACTGAGAGTCCTTTCACTCACCCTTTAGGAAATTTACATTTGTAATTGTAATGGAATTTGCCAGTGTACCACGTGATACCTCATAGAATTTGTGTGGGACAATTATTTCTATTGGCAATAGAATTGCATTAAGTGACGTTTTCCCTTAGGGCTGTTCCAGAAAAAACTGTATGGGTGGGTTTGAAGGCACTTTTTTGAAACCCCCACCACCCACAATTTCTTTTTTTTTTCTAATACAACCACCCGTAGAATTTAATTATTCAGAGATACCACCACCCATATAAATAAATTAAATCAATAATAAGTTTTAGATCAATACAGGATGTATCCTCATAAATGTGATATTACAATTAAAAGTAACAATTCATACAAAAAGTTCTGAGGAAATGGAATCAACTCCTCAGATGCAGTATTCCCCACATGCAACCTCCATTTAACTTGTAAACTTTGCAATTATCACAAATTACAGAGGTCCCATAAAATATGATTCTTGCTTGACAGGAAAATCTCACTTTAAAATATTATGAAACCTTGTATTCAGACTATATAAAAGAAATTATACCATCTTTTTTACTTCTCTAACCTTGTTAATCTTCCACATTCCATGCCCTATGGTATTACTGGTGAAACACCACAATGTGCCCCCTTGCACTAAAGGTGAATGGACAGGATTCTCTGTCCCACTGTATACAAGTTGGACCTTTTTAAGTAATGTCTCTTAAATAGCTTTCAGAAAAGCTTAGTACCCTGATAAATGCCCAAGCCATTATATATTTTGTTGTATATCCATATGTACATTTATAATGTTGAATTTTTATGGACACTGGGTACTTCAACCAGTTATTGGGATAGTTTTAAAAAACTGTACAAGGATCATTTTTAATTTTTGAAAGTATATTTGTACATCCCAAGTTGTGCAATGTATCTAGCTTTTAATTCTTTTGTTTATGCTATGTTTCCTTTTTGTTGCTTACATTTGTCAATTTTGCATTTTTCAGATGCAAATAACTGCAAATTAGGCAATGAAAAATAATTTAAAAAAATTTTTTTTTTTGATATGCATTTATTTATAGCCTAATTATTAACACCACAATTACTAATCAACAGATAAAATGGACTTAACTCTAATACTGAGATAATAATACAAACTGTGTTCAGTTTTTCAAAATACAAACAAAATTCAGTTAAGGTTATTCTTTGTCAATACTTACAGTCAGGTAACATTTTAATCATAAAATCACTGCAATATTACAAAAATTTCTACGTAAATGAGAGAAAAATTTATGGCTAACGTAATTCCCTATGGGCCTCTCACTCTCAGACGTTGCTGACAATGCTGGTTCATCAACATTAAATTTCGACTGGAGCTGAATGAAATAATCCTTACAGTTGTCAAAAGATAAAAGATCGTTTCTTTATAAACCGATATCTTTATAAACAGATAAACATTACTAAAAGTCGGCGATATTTTACTCCATTTAATGGGGGAATCCCATAAACAGTTACATTCGCGTTCATTAGCTGTTACGAGATAGAAATTTATTAACTTTAATTTGATTGGCTCAACCATATTCTAATTTTAACATTCGAGGGGTATTCCCGGAAATTGCCAACATGTTGGCGATGTTTGATCAGGTTTAAACTCAAATTAACGTTAAAATTTAAAATCAAATATGTACCGTTTGATCAAAGACAATTTTAAATACAGGTATGAACCCCATTATGCCAGAAATTAAACACGATCTCTTTGAACGCAAACATAGCGGTATTTCAGAGGGGGGTGTAGAAATGCATGGTCTTCCTTTTATTTCTTAGACGTATCAATGATTTCTAATAATATACTTGACACCTATGAATGTATTTTTGTATTCTGTCAGCCCGTTCTGCTCCAACCAAGCGCAGACGTCTTCAACTGACCTCGGCCGCATGGCGGAAATTTTCTGGATTAACACAAATAAGCAGTCTTCGAACCGTCTACACAAAACAACAATACAGGGGAGCTAACTTGTTTACCTTTTTTTTTGTTACCGTGATGTCATATAAACGATTATTTCCTGCAGTTTAATTTGTTTAGAGGAGAGGCAAGTTTTCGCGACATAAAAACGACAGAAATAAATTAAAATAATATAAATTTTGCGACAACCCATAGAATTTAATTTATTTGGGATACAACCACCCACAGAAAATAAATGTCAGATACCCCCACAACCCACAGAAAAATATATCGTTTGCCGTCAAAGGGTACCATGTAATTTTTTCTGGAACAGCCCTTAATAACGATGTTTTTCCAGAATATTTGACGTAATTGTTATCCATTTTATTCCGCACAAATGTTAAGAGGTATTGATCACGTGGTACACTGGCGAGTTCCATTGTAAAATTTGAACTTTATGTTTTTAAATATCCTGTAAATTTACTGCCATAAGGATAATATTTAGTTTCTATTGTCTCCCTTGCAGTTCTTGATGCTGATTTAGACTCCTAACACACTGACAGAAAAACCTATACAAGAGAGAATTCTAAAAAGACCATTTATTTCATTATTATTTCCATAGAGTTCAAACTTTATAATCCTCGTCAAAAGATCTAATGATAAGACCAAACAAAATGACAAGAAATAGTATGGGTGTTTTCAAACTTTGTATAACTAGAACACTGAATTGTTTTTCTTGCACTGTTATAAATACCTCTTGTAGACAGAGGTTTTGTTGCCCAAGTTGTCTCAAGCGTGCTTATTTAATCAAGGTGGTTCTCACTGTCCAGGCTACAATCCCACAAAGGCAGATCCTAGTGTGAGAAAGCTTGTTAGTTTACTTGGCAAGATAAGTGTTTTTCTCTGTATACTCCACTTTTCTCCGATATCAATGACGTTAACTGTCTCCATAAAAGAGAAAGATTCTTGACTTGGGCTTAAAACACCATTAATCCAATCCAATACAGTTTCCTGTACATAAGTCAAAGTTTAGGAAAAAAAAAAGAAACTTTAAGTATGTAGTAACATTTTATATCATTTTCAAATCAACCTTTCAGACTGATAAAGAAAATTGTGAATAGCTGAGAAAAAAATTAAATAAATAAATAAATAAATAATAAATAAACAAACCATGAAAAATCAATACTGTTCCAATATAAAATGTTATCACATGTATTTTCTTGCCAATATGGGATTTATCTAAAGGAGCTCTTCATAACATGGTACAAGAGAGACAATTCAGTGTCAGTTTAAAAAAATAAACATTTAATAGTTATACTCAAGTTACCAAAAGTTATACACAAGTTACCAAAAGTTATACACAAGTTACCAATAGTTATATACAAGTTTCCAATAGTAATACATGTATGTATAGCATGGATAACTCGACTAATTACCAATAGTAAACCAAGTTACCAATAGTTATATGTATAGCATGAATAACATGACTAATTACCATAGTCAATCAAGTTACCAATAGTTATACAAAAGTTACCAATAGTAAACCAAGTTACAAATAGTTATACAAAAGTTACCAATAGTAAACCAAAATACCAATAAGTTATACAAAATGTCCAATAGTTATATGTATAGCATAATTAACATGACTAATTACCAATAAGTTAATCAAGTTATCAATACATGCAGTGTAATATACAAAAGTTACCAATAGTTATATATAAAGTATCAGTGACCTAACTTACAGCTATATAAAAATACTGAGCTTTTTCTACTAAACTCCAGTGTGATGCTACATCTAAATGATCTTCTGTGAAACAGTTAGCAGCAGCTAAATTAGCACATAATGACCTGAAACAGCAGAAAAATAAATAAAGACTTACAGTTAAAACAAGCAATCTTGAAAATATAGGCTTATCTAAGGCAGCAGAATTTTTTTAAAAATTAAGCTTATGAAATATTAACCACTCGACAATAAAGCCAATATCACATATAGTTGTGTTTCTCAAAAATTTTGGTATACAGAGATAAAAACCTAATTAAAATTAAATGTATCTAAAATTTTGGCAATCTAAGTAAAGGACCATCCATACATCATTCCTGTAAAGTTTGGTTCAAATTGGTCCAGTGGTTTAAGAGGAGATAGTCAAAATGTGAAAAGTTTACAGACAGACGATGGACAATGACGGATGCCAAGTGATGGCAAAAGCTCACAATGTGGGTTAAAAAATAAATGTATCTAAAATATTAAATCATTCCAAATTTCATGTGAAACTGTAAATTTTGTGTACAAATTTCAGCACTTGATTGCATAGTTTTGCAACCTGTTAATCATCTATAAATCTTTTTGTACATTTAATTGGTTCTTAGTAAAATTAAGCAAAAAAGAAGAAAAAAAAAAAAAAAAAAAAAAAACAGCCGATGGACAATGACGGATGCCAAGTGATGGCAAAAGCTCACCATGTGAGTTAAAAAATAAATGTATCTAAAATATTAAATCATTCCAAATTTCATGAGAAACTGTAAATTTTGTGTACAAATTTCAGCACTTGATTGCATAGTGTTGCAACCTGTTAATCATCAATAAATCTTTTTGTCCATTTAATTGGTTCTTAGTAAAATTAAGCAAAAAAAAAAAAAAAAAAAAAAAAAAAAAAAAAAAAAAAAAAAAAAAAAAAAAAATGAACAAACAAAAGTTGTCTGAAAGGGACAAATACCAATACTTGTTAAATTAAAAATCATCCTTCATTAATACTTTTGCTTTCAATATATGACCATTGATAAAGATCATGATATATCCTTGAAATATGGAGATCATTTGCATGAAATTACTCCAAAACAGCAGTGTGTAATGACCTATGAAGTAGGGGAGGGGGTATTTCAGCCCTCGCAATTCCCCCCTTCGAATCTGCCAATGGTATAATAACAAACATGAAGTCAGTGCTTTTTAATTCACTCTGGTCAAATTACTTATTACTACATACCTTTTATCGCCCGTTAGTACAACAGCACATGTGCCAGTAGGTTCCCCTTTCTCAGTATACTGGAATTGAGCATTTACACCATCTCCTTCTGCTTTTTCTCGCAAAATTTTACCATATTTATCATCAGCAATACAACCAAAATATGTTGTAGCTTTGGGGACTTGTAATATCCACTGGAAAATGAATATATTTTCAAAAAATAAAGGTGTTTTGAATTCAAAGTCTTTTTTCACAGAATTTTAAGTTTTCAGATACTTGTTATTCTTGAGTGGAACACATATTAATAAAATTGTGTAAATTGTTTATATCATTCAAAATATTTAAAATTAAAAAAAAAAATTAGACATGAGGAAAATTAATAAACCTATGAGTGTTCAAAAAAGTGTATAGAGAATTATCTCCCCTTAGACCACATCTCTGCCTTCTACATCCATATACATGTATATATAATGTTAAATGGAGCATCAATTTTTGTCCATTAACTATTAAAACTCACCATTAATCACACACCCATTTTTTTATTTTGAATTTTGAATAGTTTTATCATCCTAAATTTTTACTAAAACCTGAAGCCTAAACATTTCAAAACATCCTCATGCTGAGGATGTAGAAAAAGTTACAGGACAGACAAGTTATACCCTACCTGAGCAATTCGTATAGAGTTAAGTGTGGCACCACCTGGTACATACTCTACATCTTTGAATGTAGCCAATTCATCATACCTAGAAATGATATAAATATTCTTGTACAAAGTATTATACAAAATGGATGTTTCAGTACCTCAATCCCCTAACAAAGTGGTTCATCCCAAAACTAAATACCTAAATCCCCTACCATAGTGGTACATCCCAAAACTAAACGTGAAAATATTCATTTGAGTTTTATAAGTTTAACATCTTACAATCAATAAAGTTATGTAAATGGTTTACATGAGTGATCTTGTTTTATGTTTCTTATAAGTTTTATTTACCTTCTAAGGACTAGTTGTTCTTTGGTTTGTTAGCAATACTAGTTACAGTAAGTCAAAGGATGATCCAGAATTTTATGAAAGGGGGTTTAATAATTTTATGATATACTGTGAGTGTCGAGGATTCAAGTCATCAGTGGTGAGGGGTCTTAAGGGCCATTAACGCCCTTAGAAAAGTCCAGGGGGCAAAGCCCTCACCAAAAAATGACTTTTTAAAAATATTCCTGTGGACCTTTCGGCCAAATTTTTTTTCTCTCTTTTGCTGGAATACATACATTTTCAAGTGTTTTTCTTCAGCCAATATGGCATTATCTGCTTTCAAACCATATCTGAAATGCATCACATAAATAAATGTATAAAATTTTAAAAAAAAAGTTCATCTACTAATGTTTCATCAATGATAATGCACTATTGGTGCATCACATGATAGAAACTAGGTATTCCATTGGATATCACAGTAGGAACTATAACAGCATAGTGCCAGGCACTATTTCAATTTTGCATGACAGAGTTAACTCCCATTCCGAATTTTGCCAGGTGGCGCTCATGTTATTGCTTACAGATGACAAGGAGGCTGGCAGACATTTCGGCAACGTCGATGTTGATGAGTTTCTTGCTGAACAACAAAGTAAAAAAAATGACTTCTAGGTGAATGAAAACTAATGTTTACCAGTTACAACTTTATTTGTTAAATTAAATTTTTGAATTATTAAAGAAAGGTTTTTTTTATAATTTTTTCTCCAACAACCTTCTGCAGTAACCTGGTTTAATCACCCAACCTGCTTTGTACAGATTTTAAAGTTAATCAAGGTCATGTGATGCACTAAACCCATTATTGCCTTTTGTTGAGGGCATTATGCTCTCATAGTGCCCTCAACAAAAGGCAATAATGGGTAAATAGTTGTGAAAAAGTGGGGGATTATATCACAACATGGCAAAGTGACAGTGTAGTGACAAGAAAATGTGTTAATATACATGTGTAACTTTATACAAATATGTTAGCTGATTGTGTGTTCATCTTATTCAGCAAATTCAGTATATTTTGTCAAAAACTTCATAAAGGTTCTAGGATTTCTTGCAGAAATTTTTTGTGTAATTCACTGCCACATACAGTGTATCCGACAGTTGTCTTCAAGTTGTATTTTTGTTGATGGTAGCCATGAAACATCATTTATCCCAACCCAACATGGCTAAGAGGGCTTAAGATCGTTTTTGCACCAAATTTTCTCCTATATAATTCTATACAGCACCTGTCACAACAGTTTTGTCTACCGATCATTGCAACTTTCATCAGGATCTTTCTAACTGGGTTCATTAATCATGACATGGATAGTACTTGCTGCCAAGCATGTCAGATCAGAGATTGGTTGTGATCATTTTTCCACCAAATTTTCTTCTATATAATTCTATACAGCACCTGTCACAACAGTTGGGGCTACCAATCGTTGCAACTTTCATCAGGATTTTTCTGACTGGGTTCGTTAATCATGACATGGATAGTACTTGATGCCAAGCATGTCAGATCACAGATTGGTTGTGATCATTTTTGCACCAATTTTTCTCCTATATAATTCTATAGAGCACCTGTCACAACAGTTGTCTACCGATCGTTGCAACTTTCATCAGGATCTTTCTGACTGGGTTCATAAGTCACAAAATGGATACTTGCTGCCGAGTATGTCAGATTGCATATGGTTTCATTTATCCAAAACACAGAAGAATTTAATTAATGCAACAGCCTGTAACCAAGGTTAAAAGGTCAATTGACATTCAACATGGAAAACCCACAATTTATGACCCCAGAAGATCCCAAGATACCAGTTATAAATAATTTGACAGTAATAATTACATTTTTATTAGGTTGTACTTATGTTATGAAGAACACATATTTTCTAGTAGTTATTCAATCTTTTACTCTTATAAAATCATGCCTTACTTGTTCAAGAATTCATCATTTCCTACAGCAGATATATCCAGAAGTGGATTACCGTATCCCAGGAGAACACCTTCACTGTAAAAAAAAATAAAATATAAAATAAAAAATTGAAACAAGAATTCCACGGATTTAAATGTCTCGCCTGGTTAGTTTTTAATGGAGTAGAAAATACATTACTTTAACATAAACTTTCACATTTTGATACACCACAGCCACCTATGATGACACTCGAAAAGTAATACCGAAGTGTCGCCTTATGGCAATGCCAGACTCGACAATAAAATTGCACCCTCTTATCACTGACTGTCTAGAAATGGCATTTATATTACTATAATATGCAGTGTTGTATACAATTGAGTAAATTAATTGCCCTTGATTACTGTTTGATTCACTGTGATTTTGACAGATTTATGTAAATCTGTCATAGAAAATCCAATTCACTTAAACTAAGTTTGGTATTTTTAACTTACATGAGTTTAGTCGTAACTGACAATAGCTATGTGCATACAGGATTACCATAAAATATTTCTATAGAAAGGAAACTGTTGTTGCTATGGAGATTTTACATGTCAAAAATGGCAATGTTTACACCAGAAGTGATGTTTTTTGGTGGTGTATTATGTATGCGGTAAAGAATCCACCATTTGTCATACTTTTCTATGTAACTTTATACAAAATATCAAACTCTATTCAAGTTAATTGGATTTACTATGAAAATTCACTGTCACAAACACAGTGACTCCAACAGTAGTTTGCATAATTTCCATGAAAAATAAAGAAAATTGTTGTACAGGTACTACAGAGAGTATAAAAAGCACATTTACATTTCAACTTCTTCTTCTTCAAAAAAAAATCTTTTTATAGTCCTGAAAACATTGCAAAACGCCGCCATTTACTACATTCACATAGTCGCTATGAACATCACGCATAGTTTAATAAGCAAGTCACACCATGTTAATATTTTTATGTCATTGTTTAGGTTGTAACCAAGCAACTATTATGATGGTTCTAAATGGAATCTAAATTCTTTGTCTACCGACTTTGATCTGTCATGCCAACTACTGTTCTAATGTCAAAAGAATTTAAATAAAGTTGTATGTTATGTAATCTTTTATATTAATTTATAGATTTTTAAATGGTAACAATACTTTAATATATTTATGATCTATTTTTTAAAAACTCAGATTTAAATAATATATGGGACTCTTAAACTTTTCCAAACAAAGAATGTTTAATAAGTGTGTAACACATTATGATTGGCTTTCACAGTGTGGGGTGGTATTCTACATAAGACACCTCTTCTCAAGGTATATCATATAAACTAGTCACACAACTATTATAAGTAAATATTATCAATTTAGAACACCAAAACCACAAACAACAAATTGAAGCAGGGATTGGTCTGGTATCAAAAGAGAAAACGGAAAATGTCACCAGCGGTATGTAAATTAGAAACTAGGGATCAATTTCATCGTATTTTAGTATGTAAAGCCTAAAATTATTGTAGAAATTTTTTTTTCAATGGTGCAAATGTAAAAAAATAACTTAAGAATTTATTGGCTATAGTAATTATATACTGACACTTAACAAACTGAGTAATTTTGCTTGTATCATTAAAGCTTCAATAAATTTACCCATTTTTGAAAAAAAAAAAAAAAAAGAAGAAAATTTAAAAAAAATTCTAAAAATATTTTTTTCAATATAAATTGGTCATTATTAAGATTAGTGTGATTCATGTTCTTAAGTCCACTCTTAATACCCCTTAATTAAATGAAAATCCTAAAAGCTTGGGGCAACTTGATAATATGTTAATTATCAGCTTGAAGTAGCATAGAAGTCTTACATGTAGGTAAACAATGATGTTGACAGAAAGAAAATGTGTTTGTGCAAGCTTCTCTGCAGTGTTTGTTGACAATGCCTTGTTTTCAATAAAGAATTGTGATCAAAATTCTAAAATAAGATCTTGCTAATTTTCCTTTATGGATTTTAACAATTTCCCACTGATACCTTTTATGACTTACAGTTATGCATAATTTTGATTATCAAAGTTAAGAATATTTGCCCTTTTAATCAAACCATGTAGCTGAAAATAAAAGCCCTTTACCAGGTATGTTTATCGCCAAATTTCATCCAAATCAACCCATTTGTTTTGTGTTGTGTTGTGTTGTGTTGTGTTTTGGAGTGGAGTTGAGTAACGATGTTTTACGCTCCAGTCAAGATTCTTTTCACTGATTTCGAGGGGGTCAGTTCTGGAATGGTGGAGGAAAACTGGAGTGCCCGGAGAAAACCGCCAACCTTTGGCAAGCGAACTGACAAACTTTCTCACAGTAGGATCTGTCCCAAGTGGGATTCGAACCCAGGCAGGTGAGAGGCGCTGTGATCCGTAAGCATGCGCTTTAGACAACTCAGCCACCAAGGCCCCCATTTGTTTTGGATGAGATGATAAAAATGTGTAAAGTTAAGGCACAATGCATGATGGACAACAGCAAAGTGGATAGTAAATATTGCAATGACACTAACACAAAAATATATTTCCACATTGGCAATCCTATCATGTAACCTGCTACATTGAGACCCTTGTATAAACCTGGTGTTGGCTATATATAAGTTAAATACCATTAAGACATGTAGAACAGAGATCAATAAAAAAACATGTAGTTTTATAGGTAAGACTCCCTTTTGTATCCCAACCACCACCCACCCAATTTTATGTAAAATTTTTAAAAATTTGTTTTTCACAGGAACGTGCAAAATGGCTTTGTTTCATCATTTTAGACCATTTCAGTTAAATTAAAATTTTACAAGTGTACAAAAGAAAGTCTTTCCATTTTATAATTCTTCATACCTTATAACCTACTCTCTCTCTCTCTCTCTCTCTCTCTCTCTCTACTCATCACACACACACACACACACACACACACACACACACACACTTCTGATCATATTTTCATTTTCACTTGAAAATGAGCATGTGTTACTGTTACCAGTTTGTGCAATGGAATGCATACCTGAAAGTGCCCCCCTAGCTAGAAAAAATCAATAAAAGATGCAACAGTCACAAGCGATAAAGAGAAATATACATGTACTGTTGAAGTCACTAAATCAGTGTTTATCGGAACATTGAGGTTCCTGCCTTCAATGACCATATATGAAGGCTCTTATATTTTCCCCAGAATAGTTTAAATTCTTTATGTACATTACTTTGCTGATATAAATTACAATCTTATAATATTATGTCCAATTTTAATAAAGAATTATTTGTGGTACAAAAAAAACCTACAAGTTTTAAAATAAAGTTTAAATTCTTGTTGAAATTTAAAAGAGATTGGGCATAGTTGGGAAAATGACACTTTTAAACAAATATGAAGTTTTTATCTATAAATCTGTTATTTATTATACAGATGCTCATATCAAATTTACCTCTCTTAAATGCCTATTTTTACCCAAAAATGAAACAATCATTTTTTTAGTTTCAGCCAAAAAGAAAATTAATAAAATAATAATAGAAATAATAAATGAAAATAAAAAATAAACCTTAAACAATAAATCCCTTTTTAACTTTATGAAGAATATAAAAGAAATAATGATGGGTGGATAAAGTAGGATGCTTCATTTAACCATTCTGAAAATGAGTACTGGTATATGTAGTTAGTAACTGTCTAGACACTGATATAAATATACAACAGCAAAAAACTGATACAGTGAAAACTAATTAAGGTCCATTAAGTTTTGTTACTTTGGAAATATTGACAATTTTCCTCTTTAAAAGTCGCAAAGGGGTGGAATTTTATGTGAACAGCTATATAAATTGATACTATGAACGATTAGTACTACTTTAACACACCTTGCCATGTTGACACTTAGAGATTGAATATAGAGTCACTTAAACTATATATACATGTACTAACAGCCAGTCTATTTATCAGAGTGGATGATAATGGGTCAGATCAATAGAAATGTTACTATTTTAAAAAGGGTAGAAAATACAAATATATCAGGTTGTTGCAATATCACATTGCCCAAATATTTAAGACACTTTCTGTATTCATTTTTATTACAAAACTGTTTCATTTCCTTGTTACCTTGAACCTTACACAACCTTAATTTTGAAATGGAATCTTCCAGCCAATCAACCAATCGGTAACAACAACCGGGGTCAGTGGCTAGTTAACTACAAGCGGGAATATTAAATCTATCAATATATTATAATGCTATGAAAATTTTAAAAATTCACCCAAGGTATTGTTCATTAAAATGCACCCGGAATATAATTTTATGAATACGATGCCACCTTCTGCATGCAGACAATCTCACATTTCATGTGCAAAAATAAAACAAAGGATCGTGAAATATATATTGATAAAGCCGATAATCAACGATGCTAAGCTGCCATGATAATATGATCCTATGGTTAGCGATTGGACATAAATTGATTTTGGGTCAAAATTATAATCAGATCATAATGATTTGATTGATACGTTGTATTCTGTTTAGATTTAATTCTATCTACCCGGAAAATATAAATAATACTTATGCAATAAACGTTCTCTTAAAGATCGTGTTCTTACGCTATATCGATACTCTTCCTTGCCCTTTTACGTTCCGGACCATCACTAACTGCATTTTCATTCTCGTTTACATCGGCCATATTGTCGCGTCTTTTTGGAATTCCAAAAAGCGGCATCTGGTGGAGTTCTTATCTCCCTTAGCACAAAACTTGAAACTTTTAACACATTACAAGTCACAAGTCAGGTGGGATCTGGAAATATGTCTTCCCTTTATACAAAGGACAAACAGAAAAGATACAAAGACGTATTTACAATGTCAGTTTTTTTTATCCTCATAGATATATCTATAGTTACAATTTCAATGTAACTTGTAAACATATTAAACCCACAAACATTTATAGATATGATTCCGAGGCATATTTCTTATTTTTGAAACATCATTAGAATTGAGGACCAGCTAGCGCCAATAATTGTATCCGATGTATTTTATATTTATATTCAATATTTTTCTTTGCATGTTTAATATTTTTTCTATTTATATTCAATATTTTCATGCCATACTCAACCCTCAGTGTGGGTTTGTGCGATATAAGCTTAGTTACATTGATTCAAGACTTTGTATATGCATGTATATGAATAACCGATATCCAGTTAAAACAAGTGAACTTGGTCGCTCGATTTTGGATATTAAATGACAAAATCCGAATGAAATCAGCATTACTTCACTGAGCTACTTGCGACAAGAGAATGTAAACTGATACAATACTGAGTTTCATCAAAACATTAAAGTAATGTAAAAACTAAAACAAAAGGTGATTTTAAAACTAATACTGAATTTATAAAAACCAGTAGGACCACAGGTGAGTTAAGAATAAAACACTGGATTATATACCTACTACATCCGAGATGCAGCGACTACAGGGTAATATGATAAATGAGATTCTCAGAAAACAACGAGGAACAACATAAGCTCCGAAGAAGGGAATAAAGCAAATTACATCGCTATAACAGATTTTTTATAAAACAATTTTTGAATTTTATCGTTGGAAATATTAAAAAAAAATGCTTTATGACAATAAAAACTTTTTAGTATGTAACGTTAAAATTAAAAAAAAAAAGCCTTATGTGGATTTAATCACACACACACACACACACACACACACACACACACACACACACACACACACCTGTTTCTGATAAAACATTTACACCAGTACGATTTAATAACGCCTAGGCCGAGATTGCTTTGCCGTCCAATAATTGACAATATCCAAATATTAAAATTCATTCGACGGCATAGCAATCTCGGCCTAAATAACGCCATACTTTCACTATTCCAACGAGTACCTAATGTTGTTTATCGCCGCATTAGCAATTTTCAGCTGTATGCATCAAAGATCCAGGTTACTAAAGATTGATCTAAAAAATTTTAGTGTATGCTTGAGATATGTATTATGGCCTACAGCGTACTAGCGCGCACTCATGGTGACCTTTTTTTAAGGTACTGAGATTACCGAGTCAGTATATCGCAGAAAAGCATGCCCACTCTTTTAATAATTTTGGCACCGTGTGAACCAGTCGATACTCTACCCCTTCCATACTGAGCGCTAGCCTTGTCTTGCGTTTGAACCGACCGGGACTTGAACCCACAACCTTCCGCTCTCGAGACAGACGCTCTACACTTGAACTGAGTCACCGAGGCGGTAACGGACGTGTTTAAGATGCTTTCCTGTGATTGTTGCGGTATTATTATCATATTGTAAATTTTTGAATGTATGAATGAAATATTCAACAAATTACAATATGACAAGTTGAACCACATTAAGACATTTACACGTTTGTTACCCTTTTGAGTACTGTATAGTGGAAAAAATGAAAGGATAAAAGTTTTCAAGAGCAATTTTAATAAGACAAGAGAAACATGCCATTCAGGAGGGGAAAAAAAACAAAAACTATGGATTGGATTGGATTAATGGTGTTTTACGCCCCAGTCAAAATTCTTTCACTCATATCGAGGCGGTCAGTTCTGGAATGACGAAGAAAATCGCAGTACTCGGAGATAAACCAACGTGACTTTCGACACGAGTTGACAAACTGTATCTCACAAGGATCTTTCCGAGCGGAATTCCGCGAAACTAGTCGATGAGAGGCATTGTAAACGCGCTCTTTAGACCACTAGGCCACAGAGGCCCAATTTTCAGTGTTAATAAGAATATGTCATATCAATATAAAGTGCATGTTACATTTGTTACATCTAATGTATTGGGGGAAAATGCGTGACCAGAATTCCATCGAAAATAAATCTTCATCTAACTATACATACGTAACCCACCATTAATACCGCTAAGCAAAGAAATCAATATATTGATGTACTATATTAAAACTTCAAACATCTTCGATATAATCATGAAACAATTTCCGGAAAAAAAAAGAGATTTATATAAAACAGAAGAGTATTCAGAAAAATCTTTTAAGCATATTATATACGTATTACCTTTTTAAAATCTTTTAAAGCAGCTTGATTAAATTGATTGATATTTAATACTTGGTTGATACAGATTCAATTTGTGCATAATATTGTTGTGACATGTCTGTATAATATTCAGATGCAATAAAGTGCCAGTTGAGGAATACGTGCTAAACTCGAACTCCTATTTATATAAAACTAAGCTCGGCTGAAGCAGATCCGTGGTTGCAGTGTAATTTATCACTGAGTAAAAAAATATCGATAGAAAATAAAAATTGTAACAATATAATATTTGATATAATACAGGAAGAGCTTGAAACTTAAAAAAGTAAAACAGTTTATTTGAAAATAATAACTAATTCGAGAATCTCTTTAAAATAATACCGATTCAGTTGACTTATTTCACTCTCGTGAAACTGCAGATCGGACCCAAGTTTCACAATCATTCACTCAAGTGAATATACACTCAACTCAAATTAAGTGAATATTTCAACGTAAATTATTAAGACATTACTGAGTTAAAATTGAATATCTAATGTTATATTTACTGCAATTGTGCAATTTAATTTGTTGCACAAAACAAACATTGTCTCATAAAAATTAAACTTTTTAAAATATTGATAAGACAAAAAATGTGAATATTTAAGAGTGTTCACTCAATTGAGTGAATGATTATGAAACTGGGACCAGAAGCGTCTTTCAGGCCGAAAGTCGATGTAAATCAATGGAATCAAACGACAAAACTAAAACAAACAATTAATCTATAACTGACGCTTTCTTCCTTTCTATATATATATATATACATGTACAACCAAAGGTACTATAAAAATATACATATACATGTACATGACAAAAATATGACAATTGAAGTCTTAATGTGTCACATTACTTCACAAATATATAACTTTCTAAAGATTGCTGACAGCTTATTTATCCAAGGGGCACCTAAAAATATATAATAATGTGAAATTATTGACCATCTTTATGTCCTACGGATGTTTTTTTTTCAGATTAAAACATAAATTAAATGTCATTGATATCAGTTGTCTAAATGTAAAAAGGGGTATGAAGCAAGGATATCCTTCGTTTCCTTTTCTTTTTTATATAAAAAAATAATTTTAAACATATTTTCAAAATAACAATAAAATTAAACGAGGTTTATATATTTATATGAAATCAAGTTTGGCATATATAAATATCTATATTTTTATATATATTTTTTATTAAGATGTCTGTTATTGATATAATATTATGTGCGTTATACAATGAAGGCAATAAATCAGACAACTGTCACATCTAGTTTGTTGTTACACTGACTAAACCTCCCCTTTGTCCCAACCCACAAAAACCACATTTTATCGCTTGTAAAAACTGATTAATTACCTCTCCTGTCTCAAGGAAATACTACACTTTTACTAAGTTACTATTCTTTTAGTCCCCTGTACTATCAACATCAGGAATTTCCTAGCTTACATCTTTTTTATTCTCCCGTACGTACTATCAACTCGAGGGATTTAAGTCTTAGCCTAGATTTTAATAAGTATTGGAAGCATGGCGGATTCACATGCACAAAATGGGAAAAACGATGATTACAACAAAGAAGATGCAATATTACATAGCCAACAGAACGGTAAGTGTAATTATCAACTCAAAAAGTACATTTTTTTTTATTATGACTGTCTTGTTACCGGTATTTCATTGGGACAATTTAATTTTACAGGTAACATTTAAAAAGAAACAATTCATTTACATAACTTTATAGTAATTTACATAAATTATGTCAAACATGAAATAAATTATCAGAGTTAAAACATTACTAGAGTAACTGTCCTAAAAGTTTATCCAAACATTCTCACAACAGTAGTACGTTAGGTTGACCCGACCCAAAAATGAATATTATCGGGGTTTAAGAATTTTTATCGGTGAATATTGTGGTTGGACATTCACATTCCGTGGAAATTTTTATATCACCGGAGTTTGTTAGGTGCGATTTAAACACGGAAGATGCCAGGTAAGACACTAAACTTTGTCCAATGTTTTTATCGTGGTGTAAAAATAAGATAAACCATCTTGTTGCAGACCCGGTACAGATTATACATCTCTCTCTCTCTCTCTCTCTCTCTCTCTCTCTCTCTCTCTCTCTATATATATATATATATATAAACTGTAAAGTTACGTACTTTCCTAAGTTTTACTTAAGCTTTAAAGTATATTTTATGTTCCAGAACATCTAACTTTAATACAACTTTATGTAAGAAATGGCTAAATATTCAACGAGGCACTTACATTCGATTTTCTGCAATGATGACAGTTTGAACTATTAAATAAGTAGTTTTAAAATTTCAATATTACACAGTTACATGCTATCCGTAACATTTGTTAGTTTTTGGTTAAAAAATGTAGCTAAGTCGTTTTAATACTTTCAAGCTGTGATACATATTTTTGCCGTGTTAATGCATATGTCATGCACAAGTTTTAAATGTAATATTTATGGAAAGTTGTATATGGCATATGAATAATTTTATTTTCTTATTCGTTTATAAATGAAGACAAACTTAAATTAATTAAATATAGCGCTAGCTTTATATTTATTTTTTACCATACACCACAACGCACTGGGACATTTATATCTTGTATGAGATTTTGTAGACAAAAAATTCTGACTTAACACAAATTCAAAGTTTGTTACTTGTTTTATTCGCTAAAATTATGAAAACGCATCCGAATTATTAGTCCAGAATGATCTATGTGTACGAAACACAACGAATTAAAAAGTTCAGTCATATAAGTAAAAAAAGTGGGGATGGAACTTAGAACTGATTGCACCAGGAAAAAATTGTCACACTGTCATGAAAGCAAATTTTATTAGATATACAAATTGTTTCCTTTATAGCAATGGTGAAATAAACACATTTCAGAGTGTTGATTTCAGTACATTGGCATTGTAGTTGTGAATCCTGCCTTTTACGTAGTAAACAATACATACTGACATTTATGTTTCATACTTGACGTCATATATTGTCACTTTCAATTGCCGGCGTATTTTCCTGTCATATAGCCCATAAAAGCATATTGTATCTGATTTGCTTTTGAGTAATATTTGGTTGGTTAAGTGTTGTTTTACGTCACATCGCCAATATTCAGCTTCTCGTGACGAGGCATTTTTTATATCAATCTCGAGGATTGTTCTTAACACAAGTGCCTACGACGTGCGTGAGTGTACTAATCAGCATTGTACTAGTGCGCACTTATGGCGAGTTTAAAGTGCTGGTACACTAACCCCAAATGTCGCAGATAAATGACTTCGCAGACCGCTCAGTCCAATATACTGGTACCGAGTCGACCGGTAAGGTCAAATTTTCTCACTTGTGGTCGACCGGGGTCGTATCTATAGCCATTAGATGCCTTATGCTTGAAGGCTACCACCTGAACCACTTGACTACCGCGGTTCCGCTAAAATATATGTTGCAAACTTGTTCTACAGTATTAATCCCTAGGATATCGTCCTACGGACAAATATAATTTTAACACTATAATAAATATAAAATCAAGAATATCTTGTGCTCAGTTTTACACATAAAACTTTCACGATAGCCCGGAAGTGGTTAAGTGTTATACTATCAGTAACGCATCAATAGGTTCCAAATTAATTGTACTTTTGTCCTAACCCCATTATGATTAAAGTCATAACATTTCACCGCTATGGGTTCGATCCCTGCCGACAGAAATTGAGAAAGGTTTTTGTTGTTGTTGTTGTCGTAGGCCCTTAATGGTTGGCTCGGTACCAGTATACTTGCGATGTTGCGGGCGAGTGCGCTAGCACTCTCAAGGTCGTCTACTATATGAGCGTGCTAGTATATAGTGCAGATCAGAAAATTTGCACAGTCACATGAAACAAATATGCTAACATGAAGATTAGATTATCAGCATATTTATGTTAAAAAATTATCAAAGTTAAGAAGTTATCAGGTTATATCTAAATTTAATCAAAGCTTTACCTCACAATATAAGATAATTGTGATTTCGGGGAAGACCTTATTGGGGAGACCTTATGGGAAATGGGTGGTTGGGATGAAGTAAGGGTACACAAACTTGCATTAAAAACAAACAGCTACTAAAAATGGCTAGGAGATTGTCGGAAATATGACAAAGGCACTTGGGTGAGCTACAAAGATACTAATACAGGTTTTGAAACAAGAAAATAACCTGCGTTTACTTGAACTGGAATTGCAATGAAGTAAAAACACTTCCATCAAGTTTGACATCAATAACTTGTCAGCCCAATTGAGATGTTTGGTAGTCACTCATGTAGCACATTGCAGTAGTTAGTTTTTTTTAATTCCTAGTTTGTAGAAGTGGAGTGGAGTAATGGTGTTTTACGCCCCAGTTAAGATTCTTTCACTTATTTCAAGGCGGGCAGTTCTGGGATGGTGGAGGAGACCGGAGTGCCCGGAGAAAACCACCGACCCTCTGCAAGTTAACTGACAAACTTTCTCAAGGATTTGTCCCGAGTGGGTTCGAACCCAGACGGTGAGAGGCGCTGTGATCCGTACGCGCGCGCTTTAGACCACTCGGTCACCGAGGTCCCTCCTAGTTTGTGAGAAGAATTTATGAACACAAACAACCTTATAAATATAGACATGGTAGAAATATACTAGTATCTAATGTTAACACATCCTAATCTGTTATTAAAGTCATGTTTTCCCAAAAGTATACACAGCCTTTTTTTTGAAAAAAAAATTTATAAATCGTGGGCTCTGTTAAGGTCACCTGAGTGGTTTATTATTTTTTGTTTTTATATGTTAGAGATGTTTTCAGTGGTGGTCTTAATGACATATATTTAAAGCTATCTCATGACTAAGTTATTTTTCACACTAAATTAAAAACGTTTAAGTAAGATGACAATGTTTCTTTTACTGGCCTTTTCTAAAAACCTGCGACAGAGGTTGAGATAGTGTAACTTTGGAAAAAGGATACTTCTTTCAAGTTACTACAATAGATTTATTGATTTAATGGTGTTTAACGTCCCAGTCAAGAATATTTTACTTATATCAAGACATCACCAGCTATAGGTGAAGTGTGAGAAATTTTGACCTTTGCATTGCGCTCAGGACAATGTGAATGGAGGGCCCTTTAACGTACCACGTCTGCCGGGGCATCGTTTTTTTAGGTCTCCTCCGAAGAACCCCGTGACTTTCATTTCTAAATACCAAATGCTTGGCGGAAGAACAGTCACTACCAATATTCAAGTCCTGGCAGACCTGGTTGGGGTTCTAACCTTGACTTCACACATACAAAGCGAACACTCTACTAACTGAGCTACTGTAGTGGTTACTCCAAAATAAGAGTGATTTTTTCGACCGGCAATTTTGTAACTCCTTTTGAGCCTGTGTCTCAACTTAGACCCAAAACAGAAATATGGATGTTTATTAATCATATACCAGCAATCTCTGACCGTTGACATAAATGGCTATTAACTTTTGACTTTTTTCAAAATTATGTATGCCCCCTTTTACAAAAATGAACAATGTGAAAAATATGAGTCAGATGGGTTGAATTATATTGGTATAACTTGGTCCACCGGAGTGTTAAAATTAATTAACATAAACATTAGTTTAAATCTCAACAGTGATCGTTTTTCTCTTACGCATTAGAAGACCTTGCACTTACGAAAAAATACCCGTTTTGGTGAGATTGTGCTATCATACTACATATCTAACGCGGTCTTGTGTGTTTGAACCGATTTCACCTTAGTAATAAACAGAACTTCAAAAAATTTTCAAAGGCTGTATTGCTCACCCGAGAGACAAAATTCTTGCAGTTATGTAATAGACAATTTTTATGCTACTTTTTTCCATGTTGTTAAACATTGCATTAGCAATTTTTCAGCTATTCCTGAGAAGAGCAAGGTTACTAATCTCTATCGATTAATCTGAGAATACCTTTGTGTATGTGCGTGATGTGTGTGTTATAGCCTTCTGTGTAGTAGTGTGCACTGAGTGCGACATTTTGTTAAGGTTCTAGCTCACAAAGTCAGTTTGCCACAGACAAGCATATCAATTAATAAGTGCATTATTATTCTAGCACTTCGGTGCATCGGTTGATATTCTATCCTTTGAATACCAAGTGCTGGGTGAAGAAGCAATATCTCAAATTTGAAATTCTTATGAATGATTCAGCTGGGGTTCTCCCGCTCTCAAGACGGACACTCTACCAATGAGGCAGCCTTCATTCTAATGAATTGTGCAGATAGAGTACTAATTATTCTATGGATATGGCTTTTATTGAGCTCCTGTAGTTTTCAAATTTGGGACTACATCAAAGGTTTGTGTGAATGAAATACTACTTGCCACAAAATGCTACATCTAAAACAGAAATCGTACATAAGTTATAAATAAATTCCTCTACAGTTTCCCCAATTTTGGACCCAATCAATTAAATTCTGCTTGTTCTAATGGAAAAAGAATAACTGCTTTTGGCTCACATGAGCTAAAAAAAATACACAAAAACTTGTACTTAAATTATTTAATATTTTATTTTAAAAAAAGGAAAACAAACAATGGTTCATTACATTTTTAATCACACTCAATTATCTGTGCACATTACACAATCAATGCATATATTATATGCACTTGCATGAAGAGAAATGAAATCCATGTGAAAAAAAATCATTGACTTTTTTGCTCCCATGTTATGGAGTTAACTCACTTGGCAGCACTTGGTTTAGTTTTTGATACTTAAACAATTACCGTAGTCCATAACAAATCAACAAATTTAGACTAAAACATGATTTCTATCCATTTAAAAACATCTAGATCACTCAAAATAACAGCTAAATAAGAAATTCTTCCTTTGTAAAGCAGTAGATGCATTAAACCAAATAAAACATGTTACACAGCCATATTTGAAAAAAAAAAAGAAACAGAAATAAAATAATAAAAATTATAATAAACAAACAACATCTATAACATTCAAATCTCATCCATACACTCATTCATTGAATAACAAAAAACAAATAAACGCTCAACAATATCTCAGCAACAATTGTACAATAATCTGCTATTTAAAATAAAAAAGTTAGTTTGTTTTAATTACCATTATATACATGTATATAATATATTGTATCACAAAGCAGACATTTTATGTACATTTTAAGATTTTTTTTGAGAAAAAAAAAAAAAAAACAAAAAAAACAAAAAAAAAAACAAAAACACCCTAAAATCATATCACCTCAAGTTTAACATCTTGTTTTTTAGCTAAACATTTTTATTCAAATCCATTTACATTTTTAGTATTCTTGCAGGTTTCTGTATTTGTGGTTTTGTTTTTGCAAGAAAAAAAAAAAAGAGTAAAAAAATTCTTCTTTAATATGCAAGTATATTATACATATAAAAACATATTTATATATCTATATTTATGCAAGCTCGGCTATTGTACTTCAAAATTAAATAAAACACCTTGTTAAAATTCAAACCTACAGGTAGTAAACATTTTACCTACATACACATATATAACATTTTGTTTTATGATATGTAAAATGTGTCATTAGGCATGTTTTTAAAGTTAACCAAATTTACTAATTTAACTTCACATAACATTTTTCTAACAAACAATCAAACCGTTTAACAAACAAAAAGTTGCCATCTTGCTACAACACTTTCCTTCTTGTTTAAAATCTATGTTCATTTTTTAAACTTTTTAAATTATTTTTTCAGGTTTTTTTTACGTATGCAAGATGACTGTAATGTTCTTTAAAGCAAAAATTGAAAGAAAAGAACAAGACAATATCAGCAAAGACACAATATGTTTCTTTTAAAAGACACACTTTAACAAGTTAATTTAAAAAAAAAAAATAGAATTTGAAGTATTACCGTGTCTTCATAAAATCTTACTTCTCTCTTCTGTCAGAGAAAACCAAATTTATTTTCTTCTATATAACATGTATGTATATGTACCAATAAACAAAGATGTTACCTAAACTTTTTTATTGAAATTCCATGAAATAATTTATTCTCATTTCATATCAAAAATATTTTTTCATGTTAATTTTGAAAGTAAATAAAGTTTCTAATTTTTAAAATGGTATGAAAAATATCAAACATAACTTTAATTTCAAACTGATAACTTGAGTGTTTACTTATGTTGTGTCTTACGTAAATCTTCCTAGATTTTAATTCCTTAGTTTATATAGTGTGGTTCGAATTCCATTTTATGCCTCTAATTCATTTAAAAGTAAATCATTTATTAGAGGTTACAAATGAAATTTTTTCCCATATAATCAATCATGCATTACTTAATAAAACAAAATTAAGTTTTTGCATAATTGAAAAAATATAAATATATATTGGCGAAAAATTAAGAAATTAAAATCTCAATCTACACATCAATCCAGAAATGTTATATCTATGAAATAACAACAAACCAACCAACCTACATTGTATATTCTTTCATTAGGCAAAATATATACTTTATGGTAAATCCATTATTATGTTATACACGTATATAGAAAACTGACTTATAACGAACAAGTTTGCACGCAACATGTATATTGTCAGTGACACAAACGAAGAAAAAACCTTTATTGTACTGCAAGTAAATCACTAGAAACATGCAGGCTCAGTTGCAAAAGAGTATCCACATTTATTTATGATGATTAAAATACATGTATTTTAAATTTTCTTTCTATGAAAAATAACACATATTTTTTCATGAGTGATGAATTGGTGTAAGACACATCAGCAGCATTCAAGCTTCTTAAAAAAAGAGCACCTCTAGATTTAAAAACATTAGGAGAAAAATGCAATTGACTTCACTACAATTATTTAAAGGTTTTGAATTATCTGTTCATTATTTTTTTTTTACGTTTTAAAAAAATTAATTAATATCAAATTTTAAAAAAAGAAATGCAGAGTTATTGCAAGCTACAAACAAATTCGATATTTATCTCTAGAAATCTTTCAATACAAAAATACTTCATACATCAAAAAATTTAAAATTTACTTCAGAAAACAAGAATTGAAAACAAAACAATATCACAATAAAATGCTCTCTCTATGAAAACAACTCAAAATGAAAGACTTCAAATTGTACCATTATCACAATTTGTTTTAACACTGCTCTTCACCATATAATGCCTGTTTCATGGTTTTTACATGGTAAAAATTTTTTTTTTTTCTAAAAAAATTGAAATTTGTTATAATAGCAGTATAAAGTTCCAATAAATTTAAAATATAAGACTGATATAAAATTCAATAGAATTCAAATTTAGCATACTTTGTGATGATTTGTTATGCAAGTATTTTATAGTAAAAATCAATATGTTTTCCTAGACTTTAAAATTAAATATTTTTTTCACTATCTATGGTTTAATAAGTATTTAAATGACACACATATTCAAATCTATATCACAAGCACTTCATATCCTATTATAAATCTTCCGACAATCAGCCATTTTACACTGGTCAAGGTTTTATTTAATTTTTTTCCTGAGTTAAATTTTAGGTAATTTTGGAGCACTGACTACTGGGTTACTTTGTTCCAATAGCTTACGTCCCTCCGTTTTGTAATCAAAACTACAGTCATGAGACTCTGCATATCGGTGAGTAGCACAGAAGTTGTTCCCACATCTAAATTTAAAAGAAATAAAGATTTAAATTTTAAATAAACTAAAATTTAAATAGAAATTGCTTCCACATATAAATTTAAAAGAAATAGAGATATCAATTTGAAATAAACTAAAATTTAAACCCGAAGTTGTTTCCATATATAAATTTAAAAGAAAAAAAGATATCATTTTGAAATAAACTAAAATTTAAATGAATGAAAAAACATGTAAATTTAGAACTGTATTCTTTCATATGGTACACTTATAAATAAAACATTGGTATATGTACTCATATTGTTGTGTTACAATGTAATAATAGACTTTTTCTATAAGATTATCTCCCCTTAGAACTCTGAAGGAAACGAAGTAACATTTTTGAAAATTTCTATATACTAGTATTTTTCAATTTGAAAAATAAGGAGAACAAGAAAGCTTTGAATGTTCAACTTAAATAAATTTACATCTTGCATGATTTGGGTATAAATAGCCTCTACAGAGGTAACAAGTATTTATTTTCTATGATTGGACCTAATGAACTACTTCCTGAATAAAAATGAGCTGTATTCAAATTATCCCACATCAATGTTAAAAATGTCTGATAAAGATTGGACCTAGAGAAGTCATGCTGCATGTAACAAGACTTTCCTATAATTCATCCTAAATGACCTTAAGTGGCCCAACATGACCATATACAAACATGACTTAGCTTTTGTTAAGAGAATAATTAGGAGTAAGAATTTTTTGGCCTGATCAAATGACCTACATTTTGACCCAACATGACACATATGGGATAAAATAATTCTAATATGATGAAAACTGGACAAAATTTGTCCCTTCTATGCCAATGAAATGTTGACTGCCAATTTATGGCAGGTGACAGACAAATCCTGATTGTAATAGCTCAATTAAGCATTTTTATCTACAAACCTGCATATATAACTTGTAGCTAAGCCCGTCTTTTTACCACAAACGTAACATCTCTTTGTGGCTTTCTTTTTGGCTTTGACTGGAGGTAAACGATGGGATGGGGATAAAAGCCGTCCATCATGACTACTAGTCACCCGCTGTAATCTGGCAGACTAAAAAAGAAAACAAAAAGCAAATATAACTGTAATCATACATGTTTAGTCCGTCAACTTTGGTTGTATGCATAGGCCATTTTATACTATCCATGACTGAAAGATGCAATTGTCAAATCTTACAAAACATTCATTTATATTTATACATGTACATGTATTACAATCGTTGATATTCATTAATAAATTGACGAAAAGCTTAGGGTTTAAATTGAGAGCAAGTCTGCCTACAGCTTTAAATGAATATCAGTGTCTCAAATCATGTCAACCTCATCAGAAGTCAATAAAAGTAAAAAAAATTATTTCCTGTACAAGAGTCCTAAACATTTTTTTATTGATCTTGAGGATTGATTTTAACACAAGTTTGTGTGGTGTGCAAGCGTGTCTAATCTGCCTGAGATGCCAAAGTTTAACATCACAGACCAATCAACTTGGTCCATTATACTGGTACCATGCGAACCAAGGAAAAGTTTTTCTCTTTCAAGGAAAACTTGCACTTTATGCAGGTAAGCAAAATCATTGTTATTCTTGGTTTTGTTGGTAGCTGTTCACAACAAGTAGACAGCTACATCAATTAGGCATACTTCTGTAGGAAGTTAGTTGGTAACCAAGGTATGCTGGTATACTAATTTTAAAGTTTCTACTGAACATTACAAAAAAAAAAAAAAATTCTTCACACAATTATTTATCACATAAACAGTAAAGACCTATAGATACTAACCACTAGACGTCCTTCAGGCGTAGTTATTCTACCATCTTGAAGGCCAGAACTTCCTAAACCGTAATTTGATAGCCGAGATTTACTTCCACTCGAAACAAAGTTTCCAATTCTAGAAGAACCTATTTTTTCCAGTGATGCTTGTCTCAAGAGTCCAGACATTGCTCTAGCTTCACTAGTACTTAGACTTTCCAGAGTAAATTCCTTTCTTCCTTTATATTTAGATGAGGTGGTTGGTCGACCTAAAGTTTCTTGTAAACTCTCTAAGGTTATATCTCTAGAAGAGGTAGTTGGTCTACCAAGCACCTCTTTTAAATTTTCGAATGTCAGATCACCACCCTTTAGTTTGGTTTTATTTTTGGATGAAGACGGAGATCGTAATGTATCCTTTAAGGTTTCAACAGTGAGATCTTTTGTTTTGACAGGTGATTTAGAAGTTTCCTGTAAACTATTGAGTCTTTGAAGATCTACATTGCCTCTTATTGGTGTTTTATCACCTTCCACTGGCGATGGCGACTTGATTTTTTCACTAGCAGATAGAAATTCCTTACTCAGCAGTTGAGAAATTTTATCAACTGCCTCACTTTCTTTGATATCACTAGATAACTTGTCACTCTCTTTAAGAGATTTCAAGGATAAATTTTTACTAGCACTTCTGAGAGAAGAGTCTGTAAATGGTTCATCATAAGTGTTTTCTGTAGTGGTACATGCTACAGGTGATGTTTCCTCTTTCTCCAAAGGTGATTTTGCTTCTTTGGAAAAAGGAGAAGTTAAAGAATGACCAACAGGTGGTAAGCAACGATTCTTATTTAAATGTCCAATAGTTCTTCCAGAATGAGGAAGCTGTCGTAATCTTGTTCGTCCACTAGAATGGCCAGATGATGGTGGTCTAGGTTTTTTCCTTGGCTGAAAAAATACAAAATAAATGAAATCAAATTAGATATGGTGTTGAGTTGAGTGTTTAACGTCCCAGTCAAGAATATTTCATGTTGCCAGCTATAGGCAAAAGTGCAGACATTTTGCCTGTGTGTTGTGCTGATGGCATTATACAGCAGGGTTCTTTATCGTGCCAGCCCTACCGTGACACTGGACCTCTTTTTTTTAAGTTCTCATCCAAAAGAACTGTGACTTTCATTTCATAATGCCAAGTGCTTGGTTAAAGAACAGCCACTTCCCACTTTCAAGTCTTGGGTCAGACCCGGTTGGGGTTTGAACCCACAACCTTCCACTAGGTACGAACCCACAACCTTCCTTTAAAGGAGCAAGCACTCCACCAACTTAGCTACCGCAGTGGTCAAATTAGATATGGGAATAAATACAAAGTTCAACATACTCTTAAACAAGAATTCTATGGATTTAATGTCTCACCCAGTTAGATTTTGATAGTTTAAAAAAAAAATTACTTTAACATTCCGGTAACTTTCACATTTTTACATGCTGCCATCACCGCCGCCTACAACAACACTGAAAAAGTAACACCTTAGTCTCGCCTTATGGCAATGCCAGTCTTGACAAAAAAAATGAAAGTTTGCCCTTACATACAACTTACATACATAGAGAACAATGAAATATATCCTTATTGTACAGTCAAGACCACCCATTGAACCTTAAAAATATGAAAGTGATTTTTATATTGATTCTGTTTAGTTGTAATATTTAGCAAAAGAACTTAAAATGCTGGTCTTACTGGACAGGCTGTCTTTATATAAGAGGTTGTTATATCAGTTTCTACTATAATTTTTAAAAATAAAAATAATCTACGTGGATTTTGTTAATTGTATTACATTAGACATAATTCATGCATTTTTCCATATTTGGAAAAGATCGTTAAAATATTTTGATAAATCCATATAAAAAAAAAAATTTTGTATTTCATTGATGAATAAGGTAAGTATACACAATGATTTAAATATAATTGTTTTGATACTATAAATAAATTCACCTACATCAAATAAATGGTATTTTATTTATACAAATAGATGTACTTTTAACTTTAAACTATAATTTCAAATTGATGAATTTGAAATTAATATGCTAACTTGGAAATTAAATCTACATAATATGGAAGACTGCCAAAGCTTTTAACATAAACAAAAATTTAATTAAATCAATTTACCACTTGGACAGCTTCTCAATTGTGAACATTGCTATTTTTAAATATTTCTTCTTTTGTACATTTTAATTCATTTATTCAATTAATTTCTTTTATTCATTTCTCTGATTTAAATGTTTTCAGATATCAAAGTTTCCTTAAAACACATAACAAGAGTGTCAAATAGAAGTTCATTATACCCCTGTGTCCATATGAGGATTAAAATTGTATTACTGTATCGATGTTATACAGTCTTACGTTTAACTGTGCATGCAAGCAAAATTAACAGTAGTATTTGTGAAACACTATGCCCATGTTTCTATCTGCTTAGTGCATCTCAATATGGCAATTTCCATAAACATTCCTTATACTGTGAGGGTTCTAAAAAATGTGGCCTTGACTTTTAACCCAAATACTGATGCATTGCACTCTACACATTTCAAGCGGACAAGAAGTCACAGCAAATTGAATAAAAATCTACCACACTATTTAGAAGAGAAGGGAATGTTTAGGGAAACCTAAAACTTTACACTTCTGCATGTAATTGACCCTGACATTAGCCCTGACCCTCCATGCATTGAGCTTTGCACATCATTAAAATCTTTCATACTGTTTACGAGTTATGGTGTAAACATGGAATTTTTATATATGTACATATGAATTGATGGACAATGCCATATTATAACGAGTCAACATACACAGGACAGATGGTCGTCAGGTTGTATAAAGTCACATTAGCTACTTGTGACTAGTGCAAGTTTATTTACTTCCAAGAATTTATCTAGAACAAGTTCATGTATGCATGAAATGTTTGGCTGCATACAAGCATATTACTTCCCCAGTCACATTATCATGGCACCAGGTAGATCAGTCATCTTGCTGTTCTCATAATGCTGAGTTGCAAGGTGAGGAAGCAGAATCTCAAATTTTGAAGTCTTTTGTATGACCTGGCTGGGGATCAAACCCATGATTTCCAACTCTCGAGGCAGACACACTACCATTAATTCACTAAATTAGTGGGATATATAGACAGGTGTATAAAGATAATATAAATCAAGTATTAGCATTTAAGTCTATGTTACAAGTTGCATAAATCCCCCCCCCCCCAAATTACACCTAACCGTATTTAGAAATTATTGATTTAGTAATTCATTTAGTTGCACAATTATGCTGTTGAAATATTTATGGTCCAACTGAACAATCTTATATACCTATACATAATTTAGAAAATCTGATCTGTAAAGCTTTGATCGATAAATACGTTAAAAATTTTATTATGGAAAAACCTGTTATTTTTTTCTATTTTTGAAACAAATTACTCCTGACAGTAAAGAAAATCAATGCCACACATAATGACAAAGGTCTTTAACTAGGTGAAAAAAATTTTTTTTGAATAATGGTAGAAACCCATATGACATTTGGACAAAATTTGAAATGCTATTTACAATCCATCTGGAGAGTAACTCCATTTCTGTAAAGTCAGAATGTGTGATTCATCTTCATTTTATCTTCTTCTTTTTTTTTTTTTTAAATTTTACTTTTTTCTTTGTCCTTCTATATTATATAAAGTGTCCTTCTATAATTTATTTATGTCTCACAATGGCTTCAATCTAAAACTGCTGAAAAATTAAAACTCCTATGTTTAAGGACCTGCAATGAAACAAACTAAATGCAAAGAATTGAATAAACTACATGTATCATCTCTTAACACGTTCTTTGATGACTGATACTACTTGTATATAATATATATTACTAATGTACTTAGTTGTAGTTTTACCTTTTTACTAATGGTAAGTTTTTCCATTCTTCCACGTAACATTTTCATTTTTTCTTTCAACTGTTCATTTTCTTCAACTTTTTCTTTTGGTGGAGTATCATCTTCTTCTTCTTCATCATTGAAATTGTACATAGAAGCCCCACTAGATAAAAATACAAATGTTACCAATGATTAACCTACTTATTAAATCTATTTTAAGGAAAAAAGCTTTTAAAAATTTTTGCGCTCAGATCATATTGCCAATGATTAGAAGATTTTTTTATGAAAATTCAAATTCATATTCAACATTTTTGTGTGATGGATAAATTTATAATTTTTTTTTGTGACTGACAGTACTTGGGTCATATAAAGAAAAAAAAAATCAGAGCTGTTTTAGAGTTTCATTTTTAAAGTGACCACTTAAAATTTTATTTTAGAGATAAATGTGAATTCCAAAAATTAACAGTCAGTTAATTATAAAGAGTAAATATAAATCAAAACACTGCAGTTAAAACAGATTTTAATTAATATTTTTCAATGAGAATTTATCAATAATTCTAAAATAAATAAATAAATAAATAAATAAATAAATAAATAAATAAATAAATTCTGGTTGACAAATTAAGAACTTTCAAATATTTTTAATTTTTTAAAAAATAACTATTTTAAAAAATTTAAAATATTTCAATACATAATTATGTGTTAAAAGTTAAATATTGTGATGGCAACATATATAAATAAAATTTCTTACATTATTTTCAATCCACCGAACATTTTAAATATTCCAAGTGAGGAAAACGATTTCACTTAAAGCATCCGAAAAAATTCCATTTTTTAATAATAATAGTGTCCAGATTTTAAAAATAATGAAGAAAACTGAACTGTATTCACACACAATAAATCTAATACATCACTCTTTTTCTTAGTTTATGCCTCAGTAAACAGTCAAAGGTTCCTTATGCCTTTACTCCACACATATATAGGCATACAATCAAGTTATTATAAAATATGTTTTAAGCATATATAGGACATGTTTTGGAGCTGCACCCTGGGTGGTGAACTAGCTATGTCAATCACATTTATTTTAAAAAAAAAAAATTCACCCTACTGAGGAGTCATTTGAAAAACGGCATATATATACAAGTTATGTGAACAGGTTTATTGTCTTTCATCACATATCATGCAGTTAATGTGAAATTTTATCATCTATGCTTCATACCTTCCTTGTCCAGAAACAATAAATACAAAATTCTACAAATTTTCATTTATTAAAAAACTTTTTGTATTTTGTTGAAATGCACGAGATAACAAATAAATTTTAATGAGATTTAAAAAAAAACAAAAGAACCTTTATTTAGATGTTTTGAATTTGAAAATTTAAGTATGTGCAAGTTAGAAATTGAACACATTTGATGTCATACCTGAGTGATTCTGACAAAGGGGTTAGTGTCCCATCTCCCCTATCCACGACCCTGAAGAAATTGAGCTGATCACCCTCCCTGAACACCAACAATGTGACCTGTCGGTTACCAGGGACTTTTTCCCAAATTTCATCACGGTTGGCTTCCACATATTCTGCCATTTCTCTAATGGTGGGATCTTCCATTGGAACTATTGAAGTATAAAAGAGTTACTAGTAAATAGAAATTGTAAATAGTCATTAAAACATAATAAATAATAAAACATTTTCATTTGTAATGACCATTGTCCCTTTCATGTCAGACTAAGTGACCAAAGTGGACTAAAGTGATCAGACCCAGTGGCTGAGTGGTCTATAGTGAAATTTGATATACCAGTAATCCATTATTAAATCAGATATCTAAAATCATAAATTGGTATTTACAAACAAGTTAACCTTTTCACATCATAGTCATAATAATTTTCTTTAAATCCAGATGTTACCAGCCATATTTTCAACTGCATAAAAATAAATAACAAATATTTAAACCCATTTATCCTTGAACAATTTCTGATTTTTTTTTAACTTAAACAAATGTGGTAGCTCAATAGGTAGTTTTTCATTTTAAATGCAAGGCTTGAACTTGATATCCAGACTGATCTTTGATGAAAATCATTGGTCATTCAACAACATAAAGCAAGATTGTTCTCTTTGATCTCTTTGATAACCACTTATCACAGTAACATAGCACCTCACCCCCCCCCCCCCCCCCCCAGTTTCAAATCCCACTAGTGCAGATTCTGATGAAAAAAATGTCAGTTTATTTGCCAAAGGTTGGTAGATTTCTCCAGGTACTCCAGTTTCCTCCGCTTTTTCAGAAATGACTGACTTGATATGAGTGAAAGATTCTTGACTGGGAAGTAAAGCATCATTAATCAAATTCAATCCAAACTAGGCTAGAAGCTTATGGATAATATTATGGTATGCATGTTCAGAACTATTAATAGCATATCTGTAAAAAATTTTGTCATTTATACCTTAGTGTGATGGAAAAAATCTTCAATTAAGCAAAATAATGTACATAATGATGTCTGATTTAATCAATCAATCAATCAAGGTGTTAAATAACTGAAATTTGACACTTACTTCTGCGAGTATTGATGGGACCGCCTCTCATTGCTAGGACTAGTCTAAGTGTTGCACCATCATGGATACTGTAGTCATGGAGACAATAATCATCTTCTAGTTCCATAGACTGCCATATCAGATGCTGTTGACCTATGGGTATTCCTATCATCAGAAAAGAAAGATGTATTTAAAATAAACAGAAATGTTTAATCTTTTAACAGTCTACAGTTAAAGGCAATGTAAAAGCAGTCCATTACCAATATACCCTTCTCTCTAATGCAGAACTGTATACTTTGAAATGCACTTCTCTACAGTAACACATTAAATACATTAAAGTTGTGATAAAAAAAAATCTTTTTGTTTGAAATCTTAGTTAAAATGGCTTATTTTGTTTGAATTCCGAGTTACCTTACGTACAAAGATTTTAGTGTTCTAAACTCTGCACAAGCTTACTAATCACATTACACCACAATACCTAAGTTCAAACTTGTGCAGATCCTAATGCGAGAAAAAGGAAGGTCTGCCAGCAATTTGCCTAATGTATGTGGTTTTCTCCACATTATCAAGTCTTATCCATCACCTCATAACTAGCCATCATCATAATAGGTAAAAAAATCTTGATGTGCAGTAATAAAACAGTACTGAAATGTTTCACCACAATTTGATGGCATCTTTCAAATTTTATAAGAAACAAAGAATTAATCAAATTCATGCCTACTTTACACAATTTCAAGTGAATGGGTGAAGGAAATGCACAATATTCACACACATCAAAATTTTTACTGTATGAAAGTGTATTATTATTAATTCATCATAATACTGTACAAGTATATTATACAAAATTGCACTTTTTTTGTCACATTATGTAAATATATTTTGTGTACATTTATACACAAAATATACAAACTTTACATACAAATTCATACAATGTAATACAAATTATCATAATGTTTAAACACAGTAGATCTATAAATTAGATAGATTTTTCAAATACACACTGTATAAATGGCCCATTGCATTATAACATTTATGGCATATGAAACAAAAAATTTAAAAAAATCTCAAAGGGCTCCATAAAATTTGAACATGCTCTTTGTATAAATTAAATAAAATTTTCTAATCATGTGCATGATAATATTTTTTTACATTAAGCAATTTGCCTACATATTAAGGCCATGCCAAATAAATTTGTAGTTTGTCAGACCTGCCCGTCTCTAAAATTAAGAATTAAAAATAAAATTAATTTCATTTTCAAATCGTTTTCTACCTGTCTAAAATTTCCGATAAAATCCCAAATCAATTTTTTTTGGTAAATTCTATGGCTGCATTCTATGTAAATTTAACAAATATCAGGGCAATCATGGCAATAATTGTCCAGTGTTTTATTATTAAACAACCCTTGGTTGATTTATTATTTGCTATATTCAAATGGAGTTTGCAAGAACAGCATACCCGGTATTCTTTGCTTTTATCAGTTATACTTAAACTTTTTTTGCCATTTCCTGCAATAATTATCTTTTTGTGCATTTCTTTACTCGCTAGCCTGTTCAAATATTGTTTGTCTGAAGAAAATTGTGTTTTAGAAATAAAATACATTTAATTTTTAATTGCTCGCTTGCCTCTACTAAATTTCACCCAAAAAATCCATAGAACTAAAAATTAATTTGGTGTGGCCTAAAAGATTTATACATGTATATATAATTTACACAATAATCTAGTCTATAGTATTCCACTTAAAACATTATTATAAATTTTCATAATATGCATGGTTTGAATTATATTGCGAAAAAAAAATTAGTTATGTAATGAGATAATTTTGGTTGGAATAATACACATCAGAAAATGACATTAAATATAAGATTACAGAATATTGACATTTTAAGTTTCGGTTACCTACAAGTCTCAAGAATTCAAGGTAAAAAAATATGGTTTTAAACCTGTATTTGTCTCCACTTTAAAATAAAGCATTATAGTCAATTAATTCCTAAACATATCCCATTTTTTGTGTGAACCTATGTTCTATTATCTAGCCTTTTAAGTCACGAACAAAAAAAAAACTATAGCTCTTTAATCAATATATCTAAAGTGTATATACATATATTTAAATATATATATATAACTACATTACAATATATAGGGCTATAGTTTGATCTTGGCTTTTGTCAACAATAAACTGAATCAAAATCTGCTAGCTGACCCACAACACTTATAAATGCTTACCAAAATTATTAAAAGGCAAGTCCACAATGAAATGAAAAGGCCTAAAATTAATTAGCTAGACCAATATGGAGGTCGTTTTGTCTAAAGAATTAAAAAAGACAACCTGCTTCAACACTATGCAGGAGGTATGGTATATATTTAATAAGCCTAGGCAAGATACTTACAAAATGTTAAAATAAAGAACTTCTACTTAGTAGGAGACCCGTTTTAATTATGTCATAGATTTATTTTAAATTTCTTTAGGGTACTAGTACTATCACACCTATCTGTTATCCACAATTAATGCAATGAGCACTCATAGGGAGTGGGGAGAATAGTAAGATTAATCAGCTTACTGAACCTCCCCCTCCTTTATTTTTTGTCTTGTTGGGGGTTTGTGTGTGTGTGTCAAGAGTAAATATTATATATTGTTTTGTGAAGTAGGCATCTCTTTTTTGACCCTAAATTTTGCATTGTCCGAGGCCCTATTTAAATGATTTACTTCCTATATATCATTTCCTGAATACATATATGAAAGAGGAACAAAATAATTTAGGATACAGATATAAACTCTTTTAAAATTTTTAGTACAGCACTTTACTTATATGACATGGTTCAGCATCATTAATGAATCAAATTAAACAAGTTTAGTAACTTGGGATGGAAATATCACATATATATGACGTGATTTAGCATTGTAACTCCTTAATGAATTCAATTAAACAAATCTAATAAATGGGAGATTGGGTTATCACATTTTTTTTAAATTCACAAATCGTGGTAAGAACCTCAATCAAAGTCCATTTTGAGATATTACAAAGTACAAATAATTTGAATACCGGGTAGTATGTGTTATCTCTTAGTCTAATAAAGATGTTTTAATATGAGCATAAAAAAAAATTTATGTCACATCCAACTATCTAGTGATTTACAAATCCTAAAAATCTGGACAAATTTTGTATAAATTTATATACACTGTCTCACTTCTTGTTTATCAGTTCCTGTACATGGTACAAACTAGTATCAAAAGTATTTGGACCATCAAATTTTAAGAGTTCAGGCAAGTACCGATACATATGCTACACTTGCTTGATCAAATGGAGCATAGCACAAACATTTCCATGACACAAAATTGAAGTAGGCATTTGAAACTTTAATAATTTCAATGATAAAGAAATACCGTAAATAACAAAAATTAGAATTCAGCCATGAGGCATAGCATAAATATTTCCATGATGCAAAATTGAAATTATCTATTTGAAACTTTAATAATTTCAATGATAAAGAAATTAATACCAACAATTAGAATTCAGCCATGAGGCATAGCATAAATATTTTCATGATGCAAAATTGAAATTATCTATTTGAAACTTTAATAATTTCAATGATAAAGAAACTAAGACCAACAATTAGAATTCAGCCATGAGGCATAGCATAAATATTTCCATGATGCAAAATTGAAATTATCTATTTGAAACTTTAATAATTTCAATGATAAAGAAATTAATACCAACAATTAGAATTCAGCCATGAATGGCTGAAGCACAACATTATAAACATTTCCGTAACACAAAATAAAAGCATTTGAAATTTCAATGAAAAAGAAACTAAAATACCAACAATTACAATTATGTATTTATGTGAAACTTGCTAGGTGGAATGGGGCATATCATAAACATACATGATATTTATGACAAAAATGTGTTCAGGTTATGGGATGCTTACTAGATACTAGTAATAACCATTTGCTGAAAATAACATGAAATCAGAACTGAGAATAGCAGCAAACCCACCTGTTCAAAAACCTGAACTGGTTTACTGTTCAAAGACCTATACAGGGCAATTTTAAGTTTGCTAAGAATTTCCTTTTATACACAATGGTCAACCCATTCAAAACCACTGCGGTACCTCAATTGAAAGAGTGCTCGCTCAATAAGTGGGAGGTCGTGGGTTTAAAGCCTCGACCGGGTCTGACCCAAGATGGGAACTAAAAATAAATGAGGTCCCATGTCACTGTGGGTGTGGCACAATAAAGAACCATGCAGCACTGTATAATGCCATCAGCGCAATGCACAGGCAAAATTTCTGCACTTTCTCCTAAAGCTGACGACATCTCCATATAAGTGAAATATTCTTGACCGGGACTTTAAACACTATTACTCAACTCAACTCAACCCATTCAATACTACAATGAAACCTGTCTAAAATGACCACAAAACAGATTAGACAGGTATTTAGTCTACAGGTGTACATATTAATTTAACAAATAATCTTAATGAAATGCCCTTAAAAGGTAGTTCATTTCATGTTTTTTTTTAATTCATTCATTCAAAAAAAAATATCAGTTCAGGCCAATAGCTCTAATATACATACAATTTCAAAAAAAAGAAAAAAAATGTTCGAAATTACTCTATTCTGTCAGAAAATCAATCTGTTATGTTTTTATCAACTATGAAAGTTTCATGCAACATATTTATATCCTTATCTTTTAGTATAGGAAAGTAAAATTGAAAAATTAAATCCATGTATATAACAAGTGCAATTATCATCATAGTCAATCAAAAGGAGCAAGAAATACTTTTTATCAAATTTTTATTTTTCAGATTAATTACCTAACAGTAAATGAGATGAATCTGCTCCTTCAGCATTTTTTCACATTACATGTGGCAATATACACACACACTGATGTTGTGTATAAATACTTGAAATTTGTAAATGACCTAATTAAAATTCTTTAAGAGTTCCAAATACTTGAAATTTGTAAATGACCTAATTAAAATTCTTTAAGAGTTCCAATCATGATCAATACCTACAATGTCTACATCAAGATCATGAAATCATTATGTCACGGGGTTTCAGGTAGTCAATCATACACAATGTCATTCTGATGTACCGGTAAATATCATTATCAGTGCAAGCTTCAAACTAACTGGATTTCGAAATAGGAAGAAATATCATAGGCTTCTGATTGATGTAAAAATGCAATTGCAATTCATTAAGTAAGTAATGGTATATAAAAAGTTATATTTTGATATTATAATGCATTTGATAATCTACACTATATCTGATAAAAATTTGTCTCATTAGACCATATACCTATGTTTCCATTCTTGGTAGCCAAAATTGCCATTGACTACTAATTTCTGAGAATTTTTTTCAAAAAGTAACATATTTTAGCAAATTTGTGAGAAAATACTTTAAAAAAGACTATATTTTCACAAATTTTTGAAATTTGGCTTCTAGTTATTTTAAATTTATTAAAACATAGATATACACTGTATAACTAAATCAACAGTCCTCTGCCTACTCTCTGCCTTACATTTGCTTGACCTGATCTGTCGGGGAGGATGTAAAATATTTTAAATTAAGTGACCTACAATATTTTACAGGGGTATAAATATAAAAAATAAAAATAAAATAAAAACCTCTCTAAGAATGCTACTAAAAATGTTTAAAAAATTTATAAATGATGAAATTAGTCCTATGTTGTCATTCAAGCATGCACCAGCAATCTTAACCAATTAGATCAAACTAAACCAAGGTTATAATGGGGGTGATAATGTGCCTTGATATAAGCATGAATAGGGTGTTTGTAATGCTGTTTAATGTCACATCAGCAATTTTTCAGCTAAACATGGCAGGGCAAATTTATTAATGTCTAGGGATTAATCTATGAACAAGTTTATATATGCAGGAGATTTTCATGTGTTTTTTATGGTCTGCTATGTATCACTAGTGTTTACTTAAGATGACTTTAATGTGCTAGCTCACAGAGTCATTATGTCACAGACACCAAGCTCATCTTTTTCCCTAGTCATTGTATACTGAAACACACCGAGCCAGTTGATTCTCAAATTCCTCTAATGCCAGCACCGGGCTAGTAAGCAGTATTAAAAATTTTAAGTCTTATGTATGACCCAGCCAGGGTTCAGACTCAAGTTCTTGTTTGAACCCTGTACATAATTCAAATAATCTCACATGTATAATAAATAAGTTGGATTATCAAACAAACCTGACTGTATACTACTAGTCACATTTATATAAAAAGACATGATAGTGCAAATAATTATATGCACATGAAAAGTTTACGAGGCAGATGGATAACACTGTCAAATTCTAGGCTATATCAGGCATAGAGCAGATGCAGTGTCAATATGTTGCAAATCTTGCACAAAATATAAACAAGACACCCATGCTTATTGCTGACACAGAACACACATACCCCAGTAGTACAATCAATATGAGTGGCTAAGACATGGTTAAGGTATTTGAGACATAAGAATGATTAAAAACAGGTCGGCGTATTGAGGTCACAACAGACAAACTTAGCCAAATTATCTAGACATATGGACATTCTGCATTATTTAACACTTGCAAACAAAAATGAAAAGTCTATAAACAGATGGTCTGACATGGCTGATTGCTTAGGTGAACAATGGTGACAAAGCTGTTAAAAAAATTATGTAAAAACTGGAGGTAAAATGCACTGATACAAGTACATATATACAGTGGCATTTCTTTTCAAAATTATCTAAATTTAGCATGCATTATTATATATTGATGATCTACAATTACAGGGCTTTTTCTACTTTTCTAGAAAAATGTCAGGGTCCCATGACTTTGGGAAATTTAGTGCGTAAACACCCAAAATTGGGAAAGTTTTTGGCATTTTGAGGCGTCTTTTTTGCTTAATTTCTAAACATAATATCTGCCGTTGTGTGACATGTTTGTAATCCGTCGTAGCCATTCATATTGTACATGTGACAGTATTGATTATACAGTTATAGGCCTATACGAAGTTAACCAAGGAATTTCGAATGTACTTCTGGAAACTTGATGCTGCCTTTACATCCTTCCAGAAACAATTAAGTGAACATCGATTAAATTGGAAGTTTTTTAGAAATAATTTTTCATCCAAAAAACCTAGTATTTTTGACATATTAAAATTGGGAAAAATGAAAGCCTAAATTGGGAAAAAATAGCCATATTTTGCATTGGGAATGAGGCCGAATTTCGGCCATAAATGTAAGGTAGAAAAAGCCCTGAATTAACACACACTTATAAAAAAAATATTTGGTGGTGGTGATGAAATGGATGTCTTGTCAGTATACAACATGCAACATCTTCAGATTTTCAAATAAATTAATGTTTATGTTTTACCTAATCAGGGATTTATTGCAGACTGTAAAATAAACAATCATATAAAAAGGGGCCAGGCAAGACAGTCTGCACAAAGGTCCTTTAAAGGTTATATGTAGATGTAAAACTCCAAAAAATCTTTACTACTGGGGGAGTAGGACTTCACCATTTTGTTATGAGATTGGCAATCAATTCATGTCATGTCAAAGTTGTAAATGACTTATAGAAACTATGGTATGTCTTCTTATACAAACAAAAAAACCACTGTACAGCCCACCTGTATTATTATCTATATGCCTTTTAAATTTTGAAAGCAAAAACTAATGAAATATGTTAAAAAAACAAATCTTTTGTGCATATATAACACTTTCATTTTTATGTGCTGGACAATTATAAATTTACATAACACAAAAAAAAACTGATATATGATATACTAGTCATTTCTACAAGTTGACATATCAAAGTTTCTGTGACATATCATAGGCAGTGACTACATGCATATTGTTACTTGAACAAGCAACTTATGCAACCATTTCATCAGGGGTCTTGCTCTTTGAGGCAATCTTTTTAATTATCAATACCAATTCACCTTTTTATGGGCTCAATTCCGTTTTAAAAAATACAAAAACTAGACCTAAGTAGTAAAAATCTTTCTATTAATCAATAAACTGCTTTATTTACACAGCAGTGACCTTACCCTCAAGCCTTTGTATCTTTGCTTTGACAGACATGATAGTCTCAAAAGGAGATACTCTCAACTCAAAGAATGTACCCGTCAACGTCTCTATATACAGTTCCATCATTGAGTTGGTCCTCGTTAACACGAGGCCTGCACTATAACACTACAAAACTTTGATTTCGAACTATGCCATTCTCGTTTTAGTTCAACCCTCCACCTGACACCTCCCAATACTGAACGAATTTCAGCCAAATAAAATCGTGCAATCGACAATTATCGATTCAAGTCATCTTCTTTATGAACACAATATGTTAAATTCACAAATATATACAAAAGTATCCACTGTATTTGGCACTACACGGATTTTCACATAAATATCTCTTTGTATACAGTAAGACAATACGTCAAAATGGTGGTGAATTTCCTCGACAGGAATTCGAGGGCATTGAAGTGCCCGTATGGTGTAGTTACGGACAACAACTATTATCATGTGATTCATGTGTAAATATGTACACATAAACTTATGACGTATACACACACTATTGAGCATGGGGGAAATGCAGACGAATCTTTAGAAACTGTTTTATTTGTGAGCTTTCACAAATAGCATTTTGATTATGATGCCGTACAAATAATTATCTATGGTTTTAAAAACCAGGACGTGTCTGCACAAATTCTGGTTACGTCCCAGTGAATTTCAGGTGTAAAAGCAAAGGCAAATGTCAGCTGTCTGAGTCCTGTCAAAATCAGATGTCACAGACGATGTTTTGGTTGTTTTAAAACTTTTTGCTTCAGTAAAAATGGCCAACAACACTACATCTTATGGTAGGCTATGAGCAATTTTGAGATCAATTTTTGTGAAAACACGATGTTTTATTCACCAACTGGGGGCCCACACGTGAATGATGTTTTACGTCACATCATCAGTTTTTCAGCTATTTGTGTCGAGACAATTACCTCATCTCAAGGATAAATTTCATTACAAGTCCATGTGGTGTGTGATTTTTGCAAGTGTTTCTGAGGTGCATTGCACTAGTTTCCACTTATGGTGACCTTCTCAAACTTACGGCGACCATAACACACCTGCATTGTTGTCAAGAAAATAAAAATAAAATAGAATAAATAAATAATAAAAATTAATAAAAAAAAAAACAAAAAACTAGTAATAATGATAATAATGAATCACAGATCAGTAAGCAAATTACACTGGTACCATACCAACCAGTAGAGGCTGACAACGAAAATTTTTTTCTCATTTGAAGTTAAGGGCTGAACACACAGTCTTAATTTAAGATGCCTTGAATTTGAAGCCTTATGCAGTAACCATTGTAACCCATGGAATATACTTAAAATGTCCATGAGATACATTAAATTCATGCATACAAACATAAAAGGGAAAAATGCAGTGTCAGTGTTGGACCAGAGACAAAACTTCGGATGTCCACATTGCAAGTACTCTACTAATTGAACACCCCACCTTATCTCTAAATCTACATCCTTCTCTTCAAATTGTACTTTCACTACTTTGAATCCAAACAAATCTACCGGTAGGTTTAACAATTTTTTTCTGAACATAGAGGATTTAAAATACCATCAACATGCACCCGAGTTATGACATCTTATGAAGGATCCTACTCAGTTTTGGGAAGAAGAAGAAGCCCCATTGATTTACTATAGTATAGGTCTAAGTGTTAACAAGCTGAAAAAATATATTAAAATATGGAAAAATTTTCATGGGGACAGAAAATGTGGATATGTTTTGTAGGAAAGTGGAAAATGCAAATTTGATTGGACCCATGACCTTCCACACAATAGACATGTGCTCTACCAACTGGGCTATGTAGACTGCTAGATAAGATTAAGAAAAATGGCAGTTTTTTTTATAAAACATGATCATTTTACAGTTTTTTTAAACACAGTATATTGATAGTGTTATGTAATAATTTTTTTTAGTCATTGAGAACATGTTAGTTTATACATAAATTGTTTTATTTTTAGGTGGAAAAGAAAAGAAAAACAGTCTTGAATTAAACTCAACACATGAAGATGGAAATACCTTGTTAGAAACAGGATCAGCATCCATTGTTATTCAGCAAGAAGATGGAGTGAAAACACCAAAAAAGTGCCAAAAATTGCGGCTTTTCTGTCACAGACTATGCAAACCAGTTCGCACAAAGTACAACCCTTTACCAGAAAATGCATCATGTCTTCAAAGGTTCAAACATGCATTGATGTGTCCACCTTTTGGAAATCTGGCAGGATACATCAATTTCTTTTGCCTGGCTGCATTTATTTGGATGGTATTAATATCTGTCACTGAAGAAGGAGCATTACCTGGAGGAAATTTTTTCTCACTTTTTGTTTTATTTTTTGCTGCTGTTTCATGTGGATACTTAATAAGTTTCTTAAGACTACCTCCCCTTTTAGGTAAGTCAACTATGTGTGATGTATCATTGATTTATCATTTTACATTGAATGGATCCTAAGTTCACATTTGAAAAGACTCATGTTGAAGTTGTACAACCACAATCCTAAGTGATGTATTATGTTACATTTGAATAACAAAGCTTGGTCAAAGGCTCTGTCACAAAAGTTTGATTTAAATTGTGAAACAAAGTGTAAGAATTGGAAATTGAAGTGACACTAGATTGGATTGGATTGTGTTAATGGTGCTTTACGCCCCAATCAAGATTCTTTCACTTAAATGTTAAGATGGTCAGTTCTTGGATGTTGGAGGAAACCAGAATGCCTGGAGAAATCCACCAACATTTGACAAGTGAACTGACAAACTTTCTCTTACTATGATCTGTCAGAGCAGTGAGAGACATAATGAAAAATTTAACCACTTGGCAAAAGAGCCCTCTAATGAGACTAAAACTTGAACTGTCATATTAATTTATATAAAGTAGTAACCTTAATTGATATATCAGTATATGTAAAGAATGGTTAGTTATTTGTTGGTTAGTTTTTGTTTAACAACACATCAGCATTTTTTCAGGTATTTGCAATGAAAACAAGTTTATTAATCTTGAAGAATAAATGATAGAACTAGTTCTTTTATGTGTGAGATGTGCAAGCATGTGATTTTGGTCTTCTTTAGTATTTTGGTCTTCCCTGTACTTGCATATTCTGGTCAACTTTTTGTTGAAGTGCTAACACATTGAATCGTATGTTGCAGACAAGCATACCATTTCTACAGTCACATTATCCTGACACTGGGTTAGCTAGTCAATACTCCTATTAAAGAGTGCCAGAAGGAGATGCAGTCTCACAAGTTAAAGATTTATGTATGACCCTGATGTCCTATTGCAGTGTGCCAGGCAGGGATGCAGTTTCTGAAAGTTTTAAATCTTGTGCATGTCCTGGCCAGGCTGCAAACCCACTATCTCTCACTCTAGAGGTGAATGCCATAACTCTGAGCCACCGAAATGGTCAATGGTTTATGAAAAAAAAAGTATAACTTTTAAATATTTATAAGAAATAATTTCATGTTTTTCCAAAAATTTACAATTGGGTTATGGTTAAAAATATAACAAGAAATTTTTATCTTTTACAGGCATGTTGCTTGCTGGGGCTTTACTTAGGAATGTTCCAGTTGTAAAGATTGTGGGTGATAGCATTGATAAAAACTGGTCTGGTGATTTAAGGTCAGTATATCATGTATAATTAATTAATATTTTCATTATATGCATTAATGGCATAACATAAAACCAGGATATTTAAACCTGCTGGCCCCTAGTTTCATGATCATTACATTATTAAGATCTCCCATAACTTCATTGAAGAAACTTCTGACAAGCTTTTATGTTACATAAATTACAATTATTTTTAAACAAAATTTGAATACAGCCCTGATTTTCAATCATTCCTTAATTAAGGTACCATGATGACTCCAGCGCCAGACCAAGTCATACATCTACAGTACTGTTTATAGAATTGGTCTCAAATGTGTTGTTTGAAGCATTCAAATAATTATGATATGTTGCGATATATTTTATATCCTATTTCACAAATTAATATAAGGGTAATTTATTGATTCCAATTACAGATTTGTTAATTTGAATGAATTCATTTTATAAATAATTTGATCTTATATTGTTAACAAAAAATTTTCTGATGTCCACTTTCAAGACTGAGCTGGTCTTGTAATTCTATGCAATAGCTTTAACAATAACACTTATATAATTGGCCTTGTATTTTCAGGGCAATTGCATTAACAATAACATTTATCTAAATTGGTCTTGTATTTTCAGGGCAATAGCTTTAACAATAACACTTATGTAAATTGGCCTTGTATTTTCAGGGCAATAGCTTTAACAATAACACTTATGTAAATTGGCCTTGTATTTTCAGGGCAATTGCTTTAACAATAACACTTATCTAAGTGGGTCTTGTATTTTCAGGGCAATAGCTTTAACAATAACACTCATGTAAATTGGTCTTGTATTTTCAGGGTAAAAGCTTTAACAATAACTTTTATCTAGGTGGGTCTTGTATTTTCAGGGCAATAGCTTTAACAATAACACTTATATAATTGGCCTTGTATTTTCAGGGCAATAGCTTTAATAATAGCACTTATGTAAATTGGCCTTGTATTTTCAGGGCAATTGCTTTAACAATAACACTTATCTAAATTGGTCTTGTATTTTCAGGGCCATAGCTTTAACAATAACACTTATGTAACATAAATTGGTCTTGTTTTTCAGGGCAATCGCTTTAACAGTAATACTTATCCGAGCTGGTCTTGGATTGGATCCCAAAGCTTTAAAGAAATTGTCATTTACTGTATTAAGACTTGCCTTTGCACCCTGTTTGGTAGAGTGTTGTGCTGAAGCAGTAGCAGCTCATCTCCTACTCGGGTTCCCTTGGCCATTTGCATTTCTTTTAGGGTAAGTATCTTTATTCCATAAATATTTGTCTTAGCATGAAACAAGTTTCATATTTTATTCATGTGAGTTATAAAATAGTTTTCTGTTAAAACTTTATTTTTAATTGATTTGATATTATCATCAGCAAGAATGGATTATAGTCCAAAATTATTTTACTCTTACTGATTGTACATGGGTTTGTTTAAGCAGCAGTGTTACTAGCTTTGGTTTTGCTATATTTACTCTTTTGGTTAGTAGTAAGAGTGAAATAGATTCATGGTGAAATAGATTAATAGTGTTTTATATCCCACTCGAAGTTTGTTTATTTTTTTTTTCACTTGCAGTGATAAGAGAAAAACCATTGGCCCTTGGCAAGCTTATTGATAAGCTGGAAAGTAGAGTGGAGTAGGGGTGTTTTACATCCCACTCAAGATTCTTTGATTTGTAGTGTTTGGGGAGAAAAATATCACCATTGCCAAGCTAACTGAAAAGTTTCAACACTTGGATCTTCTAGAGTGAGATTCATAGATAGGTGATTAGAGGCACTGCAATCATTGAGCTGCCACTTAACACCACTCATTCTAAATATAGTTATCACTACCCTGGTTAAGCTATGTGTTATTTATTTAACTGTTATTCTTATTTCAAATAGATTTGTTTTAGCAGCAGTGTCACCAGCTGTTGTTGTACCATCTTTACTTGGGTTATCAGACAGAGGATATGGTCTAAATAAAGGCATTCCTACCCTAGTTATTGCTGCAGCTAGTGTTGATGATGTTTTGGCAATTACAGGATTTGGTATAGTGCTTGGAATTGCTTTTGCTGGCAAAGGTAAGTAACTGTTTTCCTTTGTTTCTGCATAAAGTGTACGCCTTTGTTTCTGTATAAAATGTATGTATCCACTGAATAAGTAATAATATTCAAGGTGATATTTTAGTATCAAGAGAGAATTTTCTTGCAAAGTGTTTTTGCAGTCAGTATCCGATCATAGTGGATTCATTTTGCAATGGATTGGTAGCCATAACATTCCTGAGCAATGATAAAGTACACAAAAATATTTCTATCTATAAAGTATATATATGTGTGTGTGTGTGTGTATATATTTCTACTTTTATAGTTGATTTGTGTGTTTATTTTTGCTAATAAAATACATGTGTGCATATATTTGGACTTACAAATTACATGTGTTCATACATTCCTACTTGCACAGTATTTCACATGCATACATTTCTCCATACAAAGTAAATGTGTGCATATTTTGCATATGAATTTGTTACTTTAAGTCTATCTTTTATACACTATATTGAGAAGTCACCAGCTGTAGGTGAAGTTGCAGAAATTGTTACTTTTGCAGTGCGCTTTGGGCAATGTGCAGGGAGGGTTCTTAAAAATCCATGTTGAATTGATTTGTTATACTTATTAATTTTTTGTGAATAACAAAAAAGTAGCTTTTGAATTGCTACTAGCATCATATTGTTATTTCTGATCAATTTAAAAAAAAAAAATTTTCTTACATCCTGTAAACTAGATAAATGCATTAGCTGCTATTTGTGTTATGCTTAAAGATTCTTTGGAAGATATCTAGTCACCTGCACAACTTGCTTTGATGGTTTCACTCTTAACACACAAAATAATTTGATTCATAGATCATTAGACCACTATGACTTATCAGAGATGATGTGTTTCTGAAGTTGTAAGTCACAGCTTTAACTTAAGCTTTAGTTACATTATTGAAAATATGGTTAGGACTCATTAATTATATCCACATAAGGGTTAGGAACAGGTTAAAAAGTGAAGACTTTTACTGGGATGAAAGTGTTTATAGTTGTTGGTTGTAATATATAGTTGAATCACATCAGCAATTTTTCAGCTATTCCGAATGAGATCCAAGTTTTTTTTCTTTAAGAATAAATATAAGAACAAAAATTTGTATATGTGTGAGATGTGCAAGCGTGTTTTATGGTCTACCTTGTACTAGCAAGTTCTGCTGGTGATGTCTCAATATAAATGAAATATTCTTGACTCGGATGAAAACCCCATTAAATCAAAATCAAATCAAATTTTATTAGCCCACACTCAAGGCGACCTTTTGCTCTGCTGAGCTACACATACCACTACATTTCTTATATTACTTTATTGCAGTTTTTCTGTACTTGTGTGTGATGCATTGTGCACAGATTTCATGACTGTGATAAGTGGTCTACTTTCGTTCCCTGGCCACAAAAATTTAATAAAATGGGGGGAAAAAATGCAGAGTCTGACTTGAATTCAAACCCAAGACCTCACACATTAAAGGCACAATGGCACTGAAATACCCATACTAATACAAGTTTTTCACAATCCCTTCTTTAAAAATCAACTTTAAGATCTAATGGATCAAATAGACAGACAAAGTTTTCATGTGTTTTGAGGTTTTTCATCATGATTAGACCTACAGCAATGACATTGTAGTAGATTACTCAAACTGATATATGTGTACAGAAAATCATACTTGACTCCAGACCATGAGATCATATAATCTAGAACAAAGTAGTCAGATTGATACCCCCACATAAAGTTCTCTATACCTGACTAATGTCTTGTAAAGTTTTAAAATGTTTACTGTTTGATCATTTATGACACCTTGTACATGACTTGTTATGATATTATTTGTAAAATGATGTCACAGTTCTATATATATATAACATTACTACGTAATTTGTTTGATTGGCTTAAATTAATCTCTGCTTTGAATTTAAATATGATTAGATTTAAAAAAGATATACAGTTACTTAAAGTTGCCATGCTGTTGGTCAGATCTTTAGTGGATTAAAGGATTAAAAGATATTTGAATGGGATTATAAAGTTCATTTTATGAAATAATTAACTGTAAATTACACAAAATTTTCTCAAAGTTTCTAGACTTTTCATTATGTTTTTTTTTTACTTGGCTGTGAATTCATGACTTTTATTTATTGTAAATAAACTCTACGTAAATGGTTAATCTGACTGTAATCTTGTTTGTCTACAATGGATAAAATCATGGTTTATGTGCAATTTTTTTAACAGGCCATGTTATTTTGTACAAGCTTAATGCTGTTTGTACATGTGTATGCATTCTAAATAATGTAAATTCTGTTACAAAATAGAAATACATTCATACTGCTATATTTCTTATGACTGTCTTCGTTTTTTTCTAAGGATTTTTCTTTCAGCTCAATGTCAACTTGAGGAAGTTTATGTCACTCAGGCATCTACCTATTTCATAATGTTTATAAGAGAAATGAGAAAGAAATGAATGTGTAGTAATTAGATTGTGCTTCTTTACTCATGCATAATTGTTTTTTAATTTGAAATACAGGTTTTTAGAAGCAGTAGGTCTACATTGACTCCTATAATAACTTGGTAACATCCAAAATAAGTCACTTACATAATAAATTCATTTGCTAGGCTATACAATGTCTCTACTGTATTGGGGCATGTAACATCTTTAGTCATTTGTGATTTCCAGATCATTCCAGGGACTGTCAATTTGGGGTGAAATGGTTCATTGTATCTTGTATCACCCATTTTCCCCCTTGCAATATGAAACAATATGTTTGACCTTATAAATTATACAATACTTTGTTTTATAATATAACCTCTGTTTTGATGCATTCAGATTGTTATAAAACACCTTTCATCTTTTTTCCTGGTAGCATAAATGCTTTTTTATTAAATTTCTATTTGAGCTTTAAAAAACTTAATGCAAAAAAACTTTTATTCTCAAAAAGATAGTGTTGTAATAAGTATCAAAAAATAAACTTAAACTATTTAAAAGTGAGGTATGTTTATCATTAAGTCCGACAATTACTCTTGATTTAGGTTTTTGACAACACCAGGGATTATTCAAGATCCATAATCAAGGGAATGTTTATCATAATGTTTCAAGAGTCATCAGGGAATTAAACATTCTGTGCACTTCTTAAACATTGGCTTGGACACTTACTTATTCAGTCCAAGAGAAAGAGGTCAAGCAGGTTTTGAGTTCAAACACTAGCTGGTTAAAACATTAGTTTTTAAAATTTGAAATAGTGGTACAGTTCACCCAGTGCCAGGATAATGTTACTGGGGGAGCATTATGCTTATCTGTGGCACACTGACTTGTTGAGTTAGCTTTTTAACATAAGTCACCCTGAGTGCGCACAGACCATAAAACATACTTGCACATCACACATACTCATTCTTGATCTTAGATTTTTCCCTATGGATTATTAGCCTTGCTCGTTTTACAAATAGCTGAAAAATTGCTGATGCATTGTTAAATACTATTACAATCAACCAACCAACCAACCAATTTATTCAGTCATCATGATAAAGCTTGATTTGTTTTTATAGACATGCACCAGCATTAAGAAAAACTCGTTTGTTCTAAATTTTGTAATCTACTGAAATCTAATACTTATTGATTAATAAACACATAGTAATATCAATTTGATTGGTTTTGTAAGGTCTTAAGAACACCTGGCATATTGGACAGAATATATTTCATGTTATTTAAAAACCTGCTAATCGCTCATTAGATTATTTCATTCCTTTTGTGCTTTGCTCTGTTTCATTTATTTCATATATACATGTATATATATATATATACATGTATATATGTATTGTGAATCTTTAACTTTGTTTAATGCTTTGCAAGAAAATAGTCAATACATGGGTTTCTTTAATCAATAAAATGACAAAGCAATATATCATATCATAATGTTCCAATTTAAAATTCAAAATTCATTGACAACTTTATAATGGTATGTTATATTAGGTTAGAGGACTAGACTCTTCAGCCAGTTTTTACACTAGTTGATCTTGGTATGTAAGAGTAGGTAGGTGGGTTTAACCCCCCATTAATGGAGAACTAGATTCTTTACCACTTTTTAGTTCAACTTGGTATGTTGAGGGTGTAGGTGAATTCAATATCTCATGGGTTGAGTTCTAGACTCTTTAACAGTTTTTAGTTCAACTTGGTATGTTGAGGGTGTGTAGGTGGATTCAATTTCCCATGGGTTGAGTTCTAGACTCTTTACTAGTTTTTGCAGTAATTCATCTCAGTATGTTAGAGTACTCTTAGTACTTGATTTGGTTTGAATCCTCCCATTAGTGGACGACTAGATTCTTTACCACATTTTTAGTTCCCCCTTGGTATGTACCTAATTTTTAGTTCACCTGGGTATGTACCAATTTTTAGTTCAACTTGGTATGTTGAGGGTGTGGGTAGGTGGGTTCAACATCCCATGGGTAGAGTTCTTGACTCTACCAATTTTTATTTCAATTTAGTATGTTGAAGGTGGATAGTGGGTGCTACCTCTTGTTGGTGGTGTACTAGACCCTTTACCAGCAACATATATGACATGATTGCCTGTTTTTTCATGTTATAATATTAACTATGCTATGGTCAGTTTTGACATCAAAGCTGATTAAGAAAATAGGTTATCAATGTTTGCGGTCAGTTTTAGATTTAAATAACAACTTAAAGCATGTATAATCTATTATTATTGATTTTAAAATGGACCTCCCTTGACTTGAGGATTTATAAACAAGTTGTTATCTACAACTTCCATTGTATTTAACATAGTGTATCTTAAGTCAATATTATTGTTAGTATTTTTATAGATTACTGGGTAATGGTATATATCTATATACATAATACATTGATTTAAAATGTCCTGTTTGTTTGTACCAGTAATTAATTGTCTGTGTGTACAGGTATACCTTGTTTCATCAGTTCCCACAAGAAAATAATGCTTCCTTCAATGCACTGGCAGTAATTATTCCAGTAATGTGGTGTGTGGGGTAGTCTTAATCTAAAACTTGTAAAAAAGGGGAACATGTTTTCCAAAATTAGGTCCACATTATAATGTAACTTGTTGCAGAGATCAGTATTTCGAAGTAAAAATATACACAGGAAAGAGGCTGAACTAGGTTTATTAACAAATTTACGAAGTACTGAAAGATTTGCCCATAGACAATATTTTTGTGAGACAAATTATTATCTAGGGGCCACTGGTCCCAATGGTACAAGGGCCTCAATTAGATTTAACACTATATTGGTGTAAGTGTATTATTACTAGATAGGTATATTGATGTTTACATTGTACTGTGCATAATGTATTTGTTCATGTTTAAGTGCCAGTTATAAATTAAGACTTGATCAACCAGCTAATCTGTATATATCAGTAATAGGAATTTACTATGAAGCCATTTTTACCTTTGCATTATACTCAATACAATGTGCAGGGAGGGTTCTTTAGTGTGCCATGCCAACCGTGACACAAGGCATTGATTTTTGAGGTCTCTTCCAAAGGACCCTGCTTAGAGCAGTCAATGTCTACTTTCAAGTCTTGATTTGAACCCCAACCTTCCACATATGAAGCAAACACTCTACCAACTGAGCTGTCGTAGTGGAATTTAATGCGTGTCAAGTGTTACCTGTAATGCACATTGGTATGAGCACCTTTTAAGCTTTATTATGTCTGCGTATCAGCAGACATCTTGTTGTTACTCATCTTAATCTTTGTTATTATTATTCTCCCTTGTTTCTGACAGATTTTTTTCAGAGACATTTCCTCCTATCTTTCTTATCCGATCAGGTTGAAATTTTGTCAACTGGTAGGGATAGACCATGGGGAGGTCGCTTCCTCATCATGCTTTGGTATTCGGAAGGACTTCGGAGAAATCTGGTTAAAACCATGGAATTCCAGGAAGTTATTTCTTTCTTTCTTGGAATTTCCTCCACTATTTGGAGCACCACTTTAGAGAGCTGATACGCAGACATATACTTTCTTGCAAGTTTCTCTAATTGAACTTGATATTTTGTAATTTTGAATCAGTTTTACTGAATCTGTGTGTGCAAAATTTAACTGTGACCTATTTCAATGTATTTGTATGTGGCTTTAAAGATTGCACCCAGTACAGTACAGTATAGTCAGAGAATTAGAACTAAGTAAATCCAAGGCTAGCCAAGCCAACTGGCTGAATTCCAGATTGTATTGTGTTGGGTAATTATTATAAAAGTCAATATATGGATTATTTTGACACTTTACTAAAACATGTAAACAAGTTTGGTGTCTTAAAAATTACTTTATTGCTTTTCACATGCAAATTTAGTGAAAAAGTTTAATGACACCCCCAAGTAGATAATATGAGTATATATTTAAATGTGACAGACAAAAAAGCTTATTGAAGATATCTGTTATATTTCTTTATGTGAATATTTTTAAGGCAGAACAGCGTTTCTAATTTTAGATAATTAAAATGATTTTTTTGTTATTTGTTATTTTTAAAAAAGATTAGTTAAAAGTTTTTTTTTTAATTTATTATGAACTAAAATATACATGTCATATCTAATGCAACTTTTATAAAATGTTTTTAATATTCAAAAGTTTAATAATATTTCATTTCATAATATTATTGCTTTTGATGTATATAATTAGTCATGTATTTTATTACTGAACTACCCCCAACCCCCACCCACCCACCAACTTTCAGTTTTAATTTGATTTTTTGTTTCTATCACCATGAAATTTTACAGAAGAAATACCTGAAATCTCAAAAATGAAAAAAATGTTGTCATATTTAATCCAGTCATTGCCCTGCATAATTTTACAAACACCCTATAAAAATAATAGGTCAGCAGTAAGCCAATGAATTTTAACATCACAATGTTGTCAGAGGACAAATAAAATTGATTTGTAGTGTCTAAAGGTTGGAGTAAAGAAATGTGGTATTATTCCTAAGTCAAAATTATTTCCTTTATATTGAGACAGTCATTGCTGATATGATGAAAGAAAGCTGAATGCCAAGAGAAAAGCCCTTATCATCAGCAGAGGGGGTTTGAATCTAGACCATGAGGGACATCATGATCTAAAAACCAGTGCTATAGAACAGTCAGAGGCTAAAGCCAGAAGAAATAAGCGGGTATATTGGCAGATTTAAATGTGGGTTGTTGAAGTTGCATCCATCCCTTTTGAAAAATTCAAGAGAGAAAGAGAAGTGTGTCCAAAAGGTCTCCTAGAAATACATGTATTAAAAATTCATTTTACTGGGGGCTTTTCCCCCTTGGCCCCATCAGGGTTATGCTGTAGACATGCTGAGGGCCTTTAGTGATCCAAAGGCCTTTTCTGCTGGGAGCTTGAACCTTAGGTGCTTGCAGTATCTCATGATAAAATTCCAAACCCCATCTTTCATAGGAATCTGGATCCACCCCTTTAGTAACCATTAATTTTATATAAAGCATTAACATTTAGGTAGATCACAATCACAATCACCTTAAATAATTTATTTTGGAATGATTTCTATCATGAAACATATTCATGTATGCACAAAAGGTATTACCTTGACTCCTATCCTCTAAATTTATCGTGCACCTGAGCCTAAAGAACACCTCAGTACCATATGCACTTTCAGGTTTGTTCAAAGATTCGACCTTGAACTATATTCATGTTAATGGTGGTTACTCTAAAATGTATTTTGTATATTTCTGTTCAGCTAAAATACAAAAATACTTAAAGCCTCTCAGTTGATATAAAGCATGGTTTGTGACATAAATAATAAATAAATGACTGTTTTTTATTCAAGGCATATATATATATATATATATATATATATATATATATATATATATATATATATTATACAATGTATCTCAATTAACTTGTCTGATATTTAAGAGTTCAGCATTGGTCTGGGGCTTTATTTCTACATAAAAATCTTATAGACCAAAGTTTAGAGAACATGTCCTATTTGAAAATTTATAATTCTAGAGTTTTATGTAGATTTTAATTTTCTTTAAAATGAATTTACAACACAACAACATTTTATATGCGATTCCCCACATGGATCTAATAGGCATTTATTAGATTTAAAAATGAAAAAGAGTTATAAAGTCCCTTTAAATGCACAAACAGGTTGTCTATAAAAAATGGTAAAGATGTTCAAATATGCATGCTTTGTAACTTAAAGCATTGAGCATTAAAAAAAAAAGAAGAAAAAAATATATATTTATATAACCTTTCTTTAGAGATATTTGTTTCAACCCAGGAGGTAAATTTTGCGTTTTAGGAGGTTACATCCTTGGTATATAATTTGTCAATAACGAGTGCGGAGTGTTTAATGAGTGGTAATTTTGATGTATTGTAGTGGGTCTGATTCACCATAGTCTTCGTGTTTACATTTCATTGTGGTAGGGGGTAATATCACATACTCTGTTATTTATACATTTACATGTTTTATTTATGACATTGATTTTATAAAAGAGAAAAATTAAGTTATTGTTCAGATTGATTTTTAGATTTTCCTGTGTTTTATATAGGTTGAACTTTTTATGAAAGCTGTGTAAACAATGAATTTCTACCATATAATAGTATCACTTAATAATGATCAATTTGGACTATTTAACTTTCATTTAAGTTCTGTATGATACACAGTGACAGTATTTTGTGAGCCATTAAATCAGAGTCATTATTGTAGAATATATATTTTGAAAATGAAAATGGGTCATACTGGTACACTCATGTTAAACTCAACTGGCTACAGCAGTTGATATCATGGCATCCCAAAAAATATGTGAATGTGTGTGTGCTGAAACTAATCTTGTCCTCTGAAACTATTTGCCATATGAAATCAAATTTTGAGTTGGAAATCTTTAATTTGAGTTGATTAAAATATATTGTGGTTGGATCTGGCCACCATTACTATAAATAAATCAATAGCAGATGAACGGCCACTACATATCTATGGATGGATTGATTTAGCCCAAATTTAATATTTTAGAAAGTAGATGTTTAGCTATTAAATATAAACAACACTTGTCACTTTTTTTCTTAACTTATAATTAATGGAATATACTAATAAATTTAGTCAATTCTTCATAAATTTTTTCTCTGATGACACTTGCTCAGATGTAAATTAAGTATGCATTTTTTTTTTTACGAAAGTCAATACAGTTTAATTCATTGCTTTGTTTACTTTTTTTTGAGCTTGTTACAAAACCCATGTGATTTTTGTTCAGTCTTATTATAATAATTACAATAAGTTGAGCATTACAGCCCTACTTTGCCTCTTTCCAACTAACATTGATATGTAATAAAATTTCTTGAAACATGCTTTATTAAGAAGATATATGCTATATTGAGAAGAAATATGCTATATTAAGAATAAATAATAATTTTTTAAACAGGTTTATTGATTTTTGTAACTCCTATGAAAAACATGATTTATGAACTAAATTACACAGGATGATTTGTGAACCAGGGGATTTGAGTAAGTTTTTGTTTAGGGATGTTTCATCAGTGTATTATAAAAGTTACAGTGCTTTAAAACATCAAATAAAAGATGATTACTTAAAAACATCAGAGATAGTTGACTTGACATAATGGGTTGAATACAGTTTACAGTATCAATATATAGAACAAGTTTAATCTCAAGAAAACAACCACAAGAGTTATGGCCCTTGAAAAAAGGAAGAATGACAAAGCAGGATTTTATTTGTCTGTAATACAGCTTTTCTATTCTGAAATTAGTCATAAATACTTGAATTACAAAAAAAGAATAAACACATTGATTACATTATATACCATTTGTTAGTTTATTTATTCCATGAATACAGGTTAATTTGACATTGATATGTGTTTAGCGATTTTGCTCTTATTTTATTTCTTTATTGATTTGGTATAAATTTTACGATAGCAGCTCAACAGACAGGCAGGTTCTTAACCAGACTTATATGATTTGTTGTGATCAGATATAATTATATGATCAATTTGAAAGAAAATTTACCCCCTAGGCTGTTAGACTTTTACAAGTAACAGTTAAATGGCTCACTGACAGATTTACTTTAAGAAGAAAATTGTCATTTAATTTATTACACTGTCTTTTTTTATTCAGTAGTATTGATATTTTTTTAACTATTAAAAAATAGGTGGTTGATCTCTGATATAATTTTGTATAAACAGGTTTTTCTTTTAAAAAATGGTTCCTAGATTACTGAAATTGGATAATAAAATTGGCAGGCAGGTGGGTGGGTGACATCAAGTTTATTTTGTGATGATGTCTTTTATTTTTAGATTTTTTTTCCAGACTTACTCTGCATATAGATACATTTTGACTTGACTTTTGCTTTAGATTGGTTTTTGGAACTGTGTCAATGGTCAAGGTCACTGGGTTAAAAAGGCACAAAAATCTGGAAAAAAATTAGATTAATTCCTTCTCCAAAAGCAATGAATATAGGCATTTTATAGGTCCTTAAGCTTTTAGAAAGATAATTTCATGAAATTTGTTGAAAAGTAGTCATTTTATTTAATTTTTATAACTTTTAGGTAATTTAAATGGCTATTTTTTAAAAACTTTTGAAAAGGTTATGACTTAGAGGTGCCATTTTCAATGTTTTCTTGATATCACCCTAAAAATGAAAGCCAGGTCAAAGGGTAAAGGGCACAACCTAGTTATTTTTGTGCCTTTGCAAGTATTTTAACTATTTTTAAAGGTATTTTAACACAAAATTTATTTTTATATGTTGTAGCAACATTTTTCTACATGCAGCTAAAGGTCATGACCTTATTTTAAAACATAAGCTTTCTTACTTTGTAATTGCTATGTTTAAAAAATTTGAAAAGCTTTTTGGGTGCATTGTGAATTTGATTTAAAACAATCAAAAAAAAATTTTTTTTTTGTCGGCATTGGCATTCTTCCCTGTTTTTTAAAAATACAGAATAAGAAATAGTTCCCTTTGATGAAAGGTTTGTGGAAGTGGATAACCCATTTCTTAGATACCTCTTTTTTGATGAATAAAAATCTGGGGTTCAGAAAATTTGTGACTCTTGTTAACCTTTTAAAGTACTTATGTACTTAATGGTCTTACTTACACTTTTACCATTTGATTACATGAATAACCAATAAACTGTTGACCTGTAGTACACTTAAAGTGGTATATTTACAGGTAATCACTCTTGTTCATTTTGGCTCTGATGCTGGCTTCAGGTACCCAGACAAATAAATTTACAAAGATGGATAATTACTAAAACCTTTATCTATGATAATAAAAATGGTTTGTCTAGAAGCTTTTGAAGAACTTGAAAATGAAGTGAACTTCATGCTTGATATTTTTATGTATTGAGTTCTATTTTCTATTTGTAACAGGTGATCCATTAGCATGGGCGATATTAAAAGGACCAGTAGAAGCTGTCATTGGTATTATTTATGGTATAGTTGTAGGAATGTTTTTATGGTATATACCATCCAAAGATAATGTAAGTTATAAAAAAATTGCTCAATACTGACCAAATTCTCTAGAAATTCTTCTTTTTAGTTCCATCCATTTTTTCAATATTTTTTATTAAAAGATAAGAATGAGCCAGCAAAACCTGCTATAGTGCACATACAGTCATTTTCAAGAACTGAATTGAACCTCTTAACATAAGGACAATATTTAGGCTTAGTAGTTCCTTTTGACAGTCTTTATTCACAGGCTTGCTGAATGCTGGAAAAACATAAACATGTATTTAAGGTTGATAATTAATTAGTTTTATTTCACAGAAATTTGTGAAGCAACTTATAGTAAAAGGTAAATATGAAATGAAAAGTTTAATTGTGTTAAAAATATCATAAAAATTTGATTTCACTGTAGAAAGGAGTTATTATACATTTTCAAATAATAATAAAGATACCAATATATGTATACTTGAATTTTTTTTAATTTTAATTCATTTGGTAGGAAAATTTAATTTCATGAAGGAAGATGTTATTATTATACATTTTTAAACAATGATAAAAATACCAGTATACAATGATTATACATGTATTTTACTTTTTAAAGGCTAACATGGTTATGTACAGAGCAATAATGCTTCTTCTGACCGGATTAACTGCCACATTTGGTAGTGATTATCTTCATCTCAAAGGAGCAGGTCCACTAGGCTGTTTAACATTGGCTTTTGTTGCTGCTTACAGATGGAGACAAGAAATCGGACCAAATGATGAGGTTGGTGATATAACAAACATTTACATGCTCTGCCTAAATATATTTTTATTCTCACCACCATGATAGCAGAGTGGGCGTATTGTTATTTCCTCTGTCCATGTGTGCGTTTAGTCCCTCTGGCAAGCACCTTGTGCATGGAACTTTGTTGTAAAGGAATAAATCCAATTCCTTTGAAACGACATGTCTCCATGTTACCTGTAGACTTTCAGGGAGTATAATTTATGGATGGAATTTGGACTTTTACATCTATAAATGGATTTTGATCAAACTAAGCATGTTTGTATACCCTCAAGAGGAAATGTGTTGCATAACAAATTGGGTTATGAAAGTCATAAGATCAAAGTTTAGATTCCCCATAAAAAATTAGTGTCCACTTATGACTTTCATATCTATGGATAGGTTTTTATCAAACTTAGCACATATGTACAACAACCTTAGACCCTGTGTCACAAATCTAATTAAGATGTGTGGAACAAAGGTCAAAAGTCACTAGGTCAAATGCTAGCTTTTGCATAAAAATGAGTGTCCAATCCATAACCTCAACATCTGTTGATGGATTGAAATTAAACTTGGAACAAATGTACATACCAACACAAGATGATGTGTCCAAGGTCAAAGTTCTTGTTTATCCCTACTGTTATTTATTTTTAGAACAAAATGGCAGGAGTTGTTGCTATTTTATGGATGATTTTCCAGCCTCTATTGTTTGGTTTGATTGGTTCAGAAGTAGACTTGGCAAAGATAGATGCTGATTCAGTGGGTAAGAAAATGAATAATAATAAATAGTAATATACTTCACTGTTCTAAGTATTTTTATTTTAAATTTTAATGAAAGCAATCTTTAACATGTAAGTCTATCTTATTTTTAATATATCTAGATTTTTTTAATTTAAAAATTGTATAAAAATACACAGTAATTAACATCTTTGCTATGGGTTTGAAAATGTACAATTCTTTTTTTGTAGGATAAGTATTTATAATCTTAAGGAAGTTCTCATGTTGTTATCAGTAGTTTTAAACTTGTCTATAGCATCTACTTAAATCTAAGTTTAACTTAGTGATTTGTTAATGTTGATATGTTTTTTTTCTAATTTCAGGTCTTGGTATGGCTACGTTAGCTATTGGTCTCTTCATAAGATTGATTGTTTCCTTTGTTGTCGTATTTGGTTCTGGACTTAACTGGAAAGAAATGTTTTTTATACCCATTGCTTGGTTTCCAAAGGCCACAGTTCAGGTATTTAATATTAATATCTTTTTTTAAGGTTTCAGACAAAAGGTTTAAAGCACTGGTTTGTGGATCACAGTGCCTTTAATTATCTTGATTTAAATCTCACTCCCAAAGATCTTATGTTAGAAAGTATTCTTGCTGAATGTTAGTGATTTTCTCCAGGAACTCATAGTTTTCTCTACCATACCAGAAGTGGTCATCTGGGCATAACAAAACATTCATAGCACTCAAATTTTTATTGTAGCGGTAGAAAACATTGAATTTAAAAGTAAATGCACAATTCAGAAAAATATGTCTAAACATTTCAATTTTATGATTACAAATGTAAATGGAATCATAGAAATTCATGCAGAAAAGAAAAAAGTGTTAAGCTGAAGATGTTTTAATGTATTGAAATTTTTGTTTTGTACAATTAAGGAATACAGTTGTCTGTATTGTCAGCACTGACATCATTCACTTCTAGAAAGAAACAGGAATTACCTCCCTTTGATCATATTATCACTATCCCTCTCAGAGCCATGTGATTTTTCCATTATAAACATTCTTCTATCATAAATGTTTTTTTTTTTTTTTTTTTTTTTTTTTTTTTTTTTTTTTTTTTTTTAAACTATCCTCTAGAGATTACTAGAGGTTGCTTTTCTTGATGTTTTTTTTTTAACATTTATAACCTAATAAAAAAAAATTATCTTTGTGTTACAGGCAGCTATTGGTGGAATTGCTCTTGTTATTGCCAGAGAACAAGCTTCACAAGAAAATGTTATTTGGGGTACACATATTTTAACTATAGCAGTATTGTCAATCATTGTCACAGCTCCTATAGGTGCCATTGCTATCAGTATATTAGGACCTAGATTACTGCACAAAACTGATCTTCATGCTAAAAAGACTGATGAGGCCGGTGAAGAGGAAAAAACACACATGTTAGAAGACAAAGATAATAATGAAGATGTTTAGATTTTTAATTACAGATTTTGAAGTTGTGATTAGAGTTAATAGAATATTGATAGTGATAGATGAATATGAAAAATGGTAGTGCAGTGAAACCTCTTTAAAAAACACAATGACACTCATCAATCGAACACTTTTTGGTCTTAGTTGTGTAATTTCTATAATTAAAATATGTAAAACAGACCTGTAAGAAACCAGTCAATCTCTTAAAATAAAAAATACATGTGCCCTTGACAGGGTTTTAAAAAAATAGGCTTTTTCTCCAGCTCTTGAAGTGCCTTTTCAGTTGGACTTGTAACCTATTTTTAAGCTTTTGTAAATTTTGGCCACTTAAAATTTCAGCCTTTCTTGGACATTTGCTTTTGAGAGTTTCCATGGCAAAGGGACAAAATGAAAATGTTACCACAGTTAACATTTCTAAGACACCAAGTGGTTTATTAAAAAGTTAGAAGTGTCCTTTACAGAGGTTTCATTTCAGCCTAAAATGTATATTAGTATAGCCATCTTATTAAAATCAAATTTCAACAGTCAGTAGTTTAATAATGCTGCCCCGAGGCAGTGCTAATCAGTTCTGTGTGTTGTCTCCCCTTGCATTCAAATATTGAATGAATTATTTCTGCAGTAATTGTTAACCAGGTTCACATAAAATCTGGTACCTAAATTATTTTATATTGAACCATCACCTCATTGTGTATATACCGTTTTTCCTGACCTGGTATTTGCATTACTTCTCTGTGATAAGACATAAATAAATTTGTTAACCACTGTTAAACACATTGTTAGAGGCAAAATGTTTATTAAAATACAAGTATGTTGTTGTGTACATGTCATTTTGTGATGCATGTTTTTATTACATGTATTAATGTTGATAGCTTGTTTGGTCATTCCATTTACATCATATTTATGCCCATTGGAATTTTATTTTGCTCACACCTTAAATGAGTTCAGATTTTATATACACACTGTACATGTTAGAGACATATAAGAATCATGATATGACAATTCATGTACATGTATTGTAAGGAAATATTTTCGTCAATATTATTGCTAGTGTCAAAATTGTAGGGGAAAAACATTAGATACCATGACCAAAATTATTAATAAAAAAATCTGTTTATTTATATCAACATGTAAGTATGTTTTTGAATAGCATGTATTCAAGATATTTGTACAACAGGGGCCAGTTGTTTGAAGCTTAAGTTGAGTTGGTTGATTGACATAGTTTCAAATACATGTATTCCATCAAATTCATGCTGAAAATACAAAAGTGAGCAGAGTTTTCTCAAAATAAAGCACATTGTTATCAAAATTATTGATTTAATAATGACATCTTGATTTTAGTGATGTTTTGAATTTTGTTAATCATTGGTTGAACTATTCCAGCTCTTAACAACTAGATGTATGTATTCTATGTAAATTTTAACATGAATGTCAGGATTATTGAAAATTATTGCAATATAGACAAAAATCCACTTTACAGTTACTTCAGTAAAAGAAGGAACACATTTATAACACTACTAAATAAAAAGGCTTTGGTATAAGTGATATTATTTGGATGTTTTTATAATTGAAATATAAATTTCCATTTTTGTGGCTACCATATTTTTTCTGTCCAAATTAAGGAATAATGTTATTTTGATTTCAGTTTTTTTATAATACATTGTATATATTCTATGAATATATTTTTTGGATCATTTTTATTGGTACATATAATTTTTTACATTATATGACTGGATTTAATATTTTAAATGTAAATGGAACTTGTGTTACACTGTTAAATCTTTAATGAGCTATATTAATTAGTATGTAAGAATCTAGAGAATAAGATTTTAATGATAAACAGTTTAAATTGTTATATGTTAACATGTTGAACATTTCTATTATTCTTAAGAGGGACACAGAGTCATTACAATCAGTGATATATATTTGATATTTTAAAATCACTTTAGCAAATTTACATGATATGTGTTAGACACAAGGTTTACATTGACAAATTGACATGCTATTTGGTAGTTTAAGACACAAAATTTACATTCAGTGTTTTACAGGCATTATTTGACACAAAAAGCACAATTCATATTTTTTTTATTAGCTTGACCAACCTGCATTGAGTTTAAGAGTTATTTTACCCCTGTCATTTGCATCAGTGTCGAGTTTTAAGTTTATTGGAGAATCTCTATAAAATAATGCATCTGTACAGGTGAGCTATCTAGTGGCTATATCTGCCTTTCATTATGTAACAAAAAAAGTATGCAGATCATGAATTGGAAAGATTAACCATGATTACTACATGTAGTACATGTGTATAACAATTTCTTCATCTTTGTAGAAAGTTTTACTGAATGGATGATGTTTTAAACTCAACTTTATTTATATTTTCTAGAAAATCTTCATGAAATAAAAAAGAAATATTTACCAGTAATTGTTTTCTTCTTTAGATTTCATTATTCTGACTTTATGCATTTAAAAAAAAAACATGAATCTCTGAATAAGCCGTGCTGGACATATGAGGTTAATCGAAGTATTAAGTATACTGTCTATCAATATTTCTGTCCAGCTTTTTGTCATTAAGGCCAGTATTTGGATTTCAAGAACACATAATGTACAGTATTTCAACAAAACGAGTAATTTAACTGCCATTTTGTACAATACAATTTATAACATATCATATATGTAAGATTCTGTCTAGTCTTTTTGTATGTACCAGTATGATACAGTAGTTATAAGATAGATTTTAAAGCTGCATTAAGTTTACCAAATTTCTGAATTTTTTTTGATTTTCTAAAAGTATACCAGGGTATTTTTTTAAAAGTAGATATCTTCTAACCACGATCCATGACATTAATTTTCTAAAATTTCATTTCTTTTAGCTGTAAATAAACAGAATCCTCTGACTGGTTGGTCAGTGTTCTACCATGGTAATAATGAGCTTGGAGCATGCGCACGGATGTACGGAAAAGCCTAGAATCGAAAGTGAAACATGACAGATTGCATTAATTGTCCTTCATTAATATCCAGATGTATTTGAAATGGTGTTATTTTTCCCTTACTAAGTCACAAATGACAAATTCAAGAAGTTCTGTGTTTAATTTATCGTATTTCAACATTTTGAAAGTTGTGTTTAAATGACCCAGGTTTTGATGAAGTAACCATGTTCTAATATTAGATCCCAAATGCTGCATCTCGCTGGGTAAATACTGTAATTTCTGTATTTATTCGAGCTTTTATCGTTAAACAAATGTAACATTGTTCATTAGGAACATCATTTATTAGATTAGCACCGTTTTATTTTTTTTCTTTGGAAAACTTAATGCAGCTTTAAACATCTAAAAAGTGCCAAACAAGTTGATACAATAAAATTAGTCATATTGTCATCACTTTTCTGGTTTTTTAATTTGGTTGTAATAAATTTACCAAATGTTTTACTGATAATGTAAATTACAATGATAGTATGGAAATCAATTTTATAAATATTTTGCTAATAGTTTTGTAAATAAAAATAATATATTTTAAACTTGTTTTACCTGTATTGCTTCTTCATATTACACTAGCCGAGTAATTTATTTTCCCCAAAACAAAGTAGGATACATATATTAGTTTTGATGCATTATTGTATGACATTTTCTAACCTTCATAGGAATAAATAGGGAGGGATACTAGTATATATGTGCCTTTTCCTATTTTGTGTTTGATGGGACGATTCAGTCAATTTTAACCAATAGTTGACCAAAATGGTTTCTGGTTCAAGGGACATAGTAATTGCATCCTGATGCAATAAACACTTGTTGATTAAATGTGATTAAATATTACCTAAATCATTATGAAGGTCGTATAATAAGCCAACTGAGATACATTTTTGTATATATACATAGTTGGATTAGCATTGCTTAATGTAACATAAACAGAATGCGAGTCTAAGCTATTCATTTAACAAAATTTTTATCGTAAATCTTGCGTATAATGGCTACATTTTTTTACTTGTATTAATGAATGGCAACATAAAAGTAAAATTTCATTTATTCTAGATTTTCAAAGGTTTCACGAGTGAGTGAAAATATTTTGAATTCTGTTTTGGACAACTACATTGTATTTTTACGGCATTAGTGGTTGGCGAAATGAAAATAAAATTTCATTTATTCCATGGATTAATGTATACTAAATTATATAGGGTGCAGGTAAAAGAATTCAGATCTTTTTAGTACGAGTACGACATTTTTTACCACTAGTACACTTGTACAGAATGAAGACATCCATTTGTCTAAAGCAATAGCTTAAAACTCATGGCACCTCTTGCCACCCACAAATGCATATTACTTGGGCTAGAAAGTTAGCTATTTGGTTTGTCATAGTTAAGTAATGTTTGTCAGGCACATACTAGAATTGACTGCCTTAATGTAAGTGAAAGAATCAAAACTGTTAAACACTTCCTTGCAAAGTCACAAAGAGGTATTTCACACTACTAGAATCAAACAGTCTGGCATGCAGGTGACCCTGGTCTAACCTACAGCAGTAACATATCGCCTGGATTTGCTGTGTTCATTGCTGAATACTAAACACTATGTCCCTGGCTTTGAAGGTGAAAAGATAAAGTATCATGATATTCAGTTCTGTGTGAATTTGCACACAAGTCTGATATTCTACAGTACTGTGACATAAAAGAAAAAAATTAACTGTTTTAATTAATGTCTTTTTTTCTGAGTGGGACCTCGGTGGCCAAGTTGTCTTATGCACATGATTGCTTAGCCCTCTCACTGCCTAGGTTTAAATCCCATTCATGCAGAATCAAGTGCGAGCAAGTTTCTCAATTCATTTGCCAAAGGTTGGTGGTGTTTTCATGGCACTCTTGTTTCCTCTACCATCCTAGGACTGCCTTAATAGATAGAATCATCATGGGTGTGTTAAAGACCATTACTTTATTCCACTCCTTTCTTTCTTAGAAAGACTGAAAGAGATTTATTCACACTCATAAAATATTACACAATATCAAATATCATTGTATTTAGACAATTCATTGTATAAGCAAAACATTTGGTTTGAAAGACAATCTTTTGTTGATATCCAAAGTTAATTATAAATGGCGAGATAATTTGATCAGCAACTGTTAACTGTTAAAAAAGTAACTGGTTAGATGTGAAGAAAAGGAATACAAAAAACATTTATCCATATGTTCCAAGAATTAACAATCATTGCAAGAAATAACTAGACATAGTCAATGGGCAGGCACATTGACGAACAAGTCTCCCATCACCAAGTTTTAAGGGAGAAATAACTGTTTTTTAAAAATATGTTGTTATAGCTCTTGTTTGCAAATTGCAAAAAAAGTTTTGTTAACACACCTTTATATGATGCTAGTTATCTGCAGAATGTTTCAAGTTGATATGACTTTCCATTCTTGAGAAATGTGTGGGACAAAATTTGGACAGAAGAATCATAAACTTTTGTGGATGGGAGACTTAATTATACATTTGTAATACACACATGTGCAAGACACGTGTACATCATGTATTTAAGCAAACTAGAGCAATTTTTATTATTCATTATGGCTTTAAAATGCAAAGTTTGCAGTTTGCTGATCAAACTTTCTCTATAACAATGTAAATTATACAGAGATCACAATAATTTTTGTAACCATGGATAACAATGACAGTTGTTGCTGCTCAGGATAGAAGGTCAAACAAATGTGCCAAACAGCAAAACAACTGACAGACAAAAAATATTTAAACAGGCTAACCTTAAGCATTCACTCTGTTGAATTTAAAGAATAACTTCATATATTATGCATTATTCAGACCATGTGTTAATCACCACAGGCATTAATTTATCAGTGTATGGAAACAAAGTGATAGTAAAATGCAAGAAACGGACAAACTCCAAAAAATAAAATGTAGAGATACAAATATGTAAAATGTTAATGAAAAATTAAAAATATTTATTACACTGTAATATACCTGCAGAAAATTCCTAATTCAATTCCAATACAAGCATAGTTTTTGGTAAAAAGACACAGAATAAGGATCTTTTAATAACAAAAATAATCAAATCTCTTGTTTTTTTAAATTTAGAGGTTCTAACAATATTGCCCCTTTAACACTGTCATTCATAATCTAACATAATAGCATTTATTTTGGCATACAAAAAGTGTTATTTTTCCAACTGAATGGGATTAGAACAAATATGCACCATTATACTCTTCAAACACACTTGCTACTCAAGACTTTAAGACTCTGAAGCTCAATGAATGAGCTTAAAATAAAATTTACCTTCAAATTATGTACATCTTTTCATAAAAAACTGAATTGTTTTTAATGATATCCATTACTGGAAGAAGTACAATAGTCATTTAAATTCTGTAAATGTACTAATATTAGCAGTTTAATGATTTTAGTGATTTTTGCGCTAGGACAGTAGTGCTAATTTAAATACAATGCTAAAATACCTGTTTGACTATAGTCTGTTTCTTAAAAGTTGTTTTACGCTAACCCACACAAATTAGTGGAGAATGTGAACTGTGTACAGGCTAAAATTAGTATGTTTACAGTATTTGATATAAATTTTTTAAGTCTTACTTTAAACATATCGTCATTGTGATCAGACAAGAATGCAAAAGAAGCTATGACAAACGATTGCCCGATATAAATACAGTCATCACCTGAAGATGGCATTAAAATTATAACTTATTTCATTATAGAACAATTGCAAAATGAAAATTTATTTTTCAGCAGAGATAAAGTTACCTGATGTTTGATTTTTGCCAAATTTTTTCCAAGATAAAAAATTCACAATGAAAATATAGCTTGGCCTTAACATGGGGGCATTAAACAATATTTGGTTTGTTGTGACCCAGAGATTCTTGCTTGTGCTTAAGAAAACCTTTAAAATTTTCTTGCTTGTGCTTAAGAAAACCTTTAAAATCATATAACATTTTAAACTGAAAAAAACATACGTAAGACGGTATCTGTTTCAAAAGCTTTCACCGTAATAGTAAGAAACATAAATAAAGTATAGTTGTGTAATGATCAAAGCATCACTGGAACTTACTAAGCATGTTTTTATCAAAAACAGTTACAACAGATGCCTTGTGAAAAAATCAACAACAAAATAAGAAAATATAAAATAAAATTAAAGACCAAAAAACAAAGTTACATAAGAAAACTCTAAATACCGTCTTAGTGATTAGCATTGGGAATTCAATCTTTTTTCTGAGTAAATAAGTCACCAAAGCAAAAGAAACAACTGCATGTGATACCCACGTAGACAAATAATATCACCCATGAAACAAGACATCCATCCAGACCCTGTGGATATCACCCTTGTTCCATGAGATATCAATCCAGATCAATGGATAGAAACATGTACCATGTTAAATTCATTCAGACCGAAAGAAATCTACTCAAGTACCATATGATATTCATCTAGACCAATGGATATTACCCATGTACCATGTGTTATCCATCAAGGCCAAAAAAATTTACTCATGTAATGTATGATATCCATCACGACCAATGAAACTACCCATGTACTGTAAGATATCATTCCAGACCAATTGAAATCACCCATATACCATGTGTTATCCTTCAAGACTAGTCATAACTGAACATCTTCCAGTGATGTGATGACCATCCAGACAAATGGATATAACTCATGTACCAAGAAATCTACTCATGTACTATGTGATATCCATCTAGACCAATGGAAACCACCCATGTAAGAAGAATGGCCTCTCTTGATAGGTTCATTATACAGTTGTAATTAATCAATATTTTAACTAAACACTTTCCAAAGTTGTTTGGATTTTCCTGGTTTCAGTTTACTTGTTTTCATTGTATAACATTTTTGCTACACATGTTATGCAAAAGTGTATATGCTCTTTACATTTTAAGTAGACTTTTATGGTAGTCCAACAATGTTAAATGTCTCTGATGACCATTTTAGCACATAACGTAAATAAACATCCAACTAAAAAACAGAAGAATGAGTTGTGTAATGGGGCTTTACATCCCAGTCAAGATTTATTTATCAAAACTCCATTGCTTCAGAATGAATGAAAGCACCCAAGGCAGAAGCATAGCATATCAAAAACAGTGTAACCTACAGACAGTCCCCTCAAAATACAGTATAACCTGCTATAGAGTCCACCTCTATATAAAGTCCACCTGTCTATAGCAACCGGTCTGAAGTATCCCCAATGGATTTTACTATATAATGAACCTCTACATAAAGTCCACCTGTCTAATGTGAATAAAGTCCACCCTTTTCAGCCCCAAATGACTCCAGAACCTGTCTATAAAGTCCACTTCTTTAATGTAATTTTTTATCGAATTTTATAATTTCTCACATTTTTTGCAGTAAATATCAGCCACATTTCTTTGATACTGTGATGTATGAATATTGGCAATAAATAATTTAAATATAAATTATTGACCACACTAAATACAATGTAGTAACATACATAGTTTTAAAATCTACTGTAGTAAAGACTACAGTACCAACTGATATTAGGTAAAATTTTGAAGAAAAATATATGAAGTCATAATTATCATGTCAACAACTGAAGCCATCAGATATAAAGGTAGAAATACCCACTGTTATCTATTATGCTTTATATATAATTGTTTAATTTGTGACACCTTTGCTGGTGTAGGTAGTTTTACCTTATAATCTTTTCTGATGTACAGTTTATCAAATTTAAATAGTTTGGTTTTTTTTTAAAATTATTTCTGAATAATCTGTTTTTAAAAAATAAAATGAAAATAACTTTATTAATGTATATATTAATAAGTTTTTAATAGGTACTGCATATTTTCACTTTTTTAACTGTTTTAAACACTATATGTTTACTCATACATATAGGGGACCCTCTATATAAAGACCACCTGTCTATTAAGTCCACTTTTGCTCAGTCCCCTAGGTGGACTTTATACACAGGTTATACTGTATATACATATTATTTATAAAAATAAATAACAAAATGTAAAAATGAGATTATTTTCTTCATAAATAACAACAAAAAATACTTGTAACAAACAGCCAGTGACCTATAAAAATATGTTATAATTTGAAAATAAATAAAATTCATATTTACATGTAATATGCATATGTGGCTTTATATAACTAAAAAGCAGTTTTCCCTCAAGACAAAATAGAGTTACTAAAATCCATTCTAGTGCCCCTATAAATTATGATTACAATCATTTTAATGTATTTTGGTGCCCCTGTAAATTATGATTACAATCATTTTAATGTATCCTAGTACCCCTATAAATTATGATTATAATCATTTTAATGTAACTTTTCTTTGAATATATTTTTGGGATTTACTCAGTAGCCTAATTAACTAAGCATGAGATTCATAAACACTTAAAAGGTATAAGTATGAAAAAAAACAGTACAATAGAAAGCATATCATACAGCATGAAACCAAACAAAACAAACATGAAATTAAAGATGAAAAACCTCCTATAATTATTAGATATACAGCATTTTTAGTGAAAATGATCCAGTACCCAATATACAGGACCTCTAATTTGTTTTAACCACATTTCTGTGTATAACCTCTACACTAGACACCTAATTTGTTTTTAACCACATGTCTGTGTATAACCTCTACACTAGACACCTTATTTGTTTTTAACCACATTTCTGTGTATAACCTCTACACTAGACACCTAATTTGTTTTTAACCACATTTCTGTGTATAACCTCTACACTAGACACCTAATTTGTTTTTAACCACATTTCTGTGTATAACCTCTACACTAGACACCTAATTTGTTTTTAACCACATTTCTGTGTATAACCTCTACACTAGACACCTAATTTGTTTTTAACCACATTTCTGTGTATAACCTCTACACTAGACACCTAATTTGTTTTTAACCACATTTCTGTGTATAACCTCTACACTAGACACCTAATTTGTTTTTAACCATATTTCTGTGTATAACCTCTACACTAGACACCTAATTTGTTTTTAACCACATTTCTGTGTATAACCTCTACACTAGACACCTAATTTGTTTTTAACCATATTTCTGTGTATAACCTCTACACTAGACACCTAATTTGTTTTTTAACACAATTCTGTGTATAACCCCATGTTAGACCCCTAATTTGTTTTTTAAAACATTTCTGTGTATAACCCCATCTTAGACCCCTTATTTGTTTTTTAACACAATTCTGTGTATAACCCCATGTTAGACCCCTAATTTGTTTTTTAAAACATTTCTGTGTATAACCCCATGTTAGACCCCTAATTTGTTTTTTAAAACATTTCTGTGTATAACCCCATCTTAGACCCCTTATTTGTTTTTTAACACAATTCTGTGTATAACCCCATGTTAGACCCCTAATTTGTTTTTTAAAACATTTCTGTGTATAACCCCATCTTAGACCCCTTATTTGTTTTTTAACACAATTCTGTGTATAACCCCATGTTAGACCCCTAATTTGTTTTTTAAAACATTTCTGTGTATAACCCCATGTTAAACCCCTAATTTGTTTTTAACACATTTCTGTGTATGAACCTTATGCTTAACCCCTAATAGGTTTAAACACATTTCAAAGTAATAAAATGGTTGAATATTCATTGTAAATACATATATTTTACTAGCCAGTTAGAAATTTAAACTTGAAGACAATGTGTATGGCACATGTATACCATAAAAAACTTATACATACTATGATGCTAGTGTTCAAAAGAAGGTGAAACTCAAAAAAGAAGGAAATAAAGTTATATGATGTGAAATGAAACAAAACATTAAGACAAAAAGAAAATAAATAATAAATAAATAAATAAATAAATAAATAAATAAATAAATAAATAAATAAATAAGTAAATAAATAGATTAAAAATTAAACAAGTGTATACATAGTTTAATGAAATACTGTTGATGCAAACTTAAGATACTTTGCAGAAAGCAATCTATTATGGACAGATTGACAGAATGATGACAAAATGCTACATACCTCATCCTTGTACCACAGTAGCTCAGTTGGTAGAGTGCTTGCTTCGTATCTGGGAGGTCTGGGTTTGAACTTTACCCGGGTCTGACCAAGACTTGAAAATTTATCGTGACTGTTCCTTTGCACAGCACTAGGCATTTAAAAATGAAATTGCCTGATCCTTTGGAGGAGACCTTAAAACTGATGCCCATATCATGACAGGCATGATATACTTAAGATAAGAACCCTCTCTACAAATTGCCCTGAGTGCACTGCAAAGATAAAGGTTTCTGCCACTTTACCTATAGATGATGATGTCTCGGTATAAGTGAAATATTCTTGACTGGGAAGTAAAACTCAATTAAATCAATCAACCAATCCAATCCTTGGCATAATAAATGATTGTTACAAACATGGCCAATGAATCAGTACTTTACTGACCAGCAACTTTTAGTTGAACTTGACCTTAATTTGATTAGCAAATTATATTAATTCATTCAAAGCATCATTTCAAATAAAACTCATTGAAATCAACAAAAGTAAATGCTCTAAAATAAAAGTATGTAATAAACAAACAAAAAGATATGGTAGTTTACAAAGCAAAAGAATCACAAATTACAAGTTTAGTCTGAAAAGTTACATGACAGTACTTACAGTGTCAACATTTGCAGTACTAACAGTGACCATATAAATGGTGACAAGACCGTTTCTAACAGTGACACTAATGACAGTTTAAGAGTGACAACACTGACATTACTAACAGTAAAAACACTGGAATCGATAAGACAGTACCAGCAGTAATACCAATGACAGTACTAACAGTGACACTAATGGCAGTACTAACAGTGATAAGACTGTACTAGCAGTGACATCAATGACAGTACTAACAGTTAAAGCACTGGTAGTGAAAAGACTGTACTAGCAGTGACACCAATGACAGCACTAAAAGTGACACTAATGGCAGTACTAACAGTAAAAAAATAACAGTGATAAGACTGTACTAGCAGTGACATCAATGACAGTACTAACAGTAAAAGGACTGGTAGTGAAAAGACTGTACTAGCAGTGACACCAATGACAGTACTAACAGTAAAAAAGCACTGGTAGTGAAAAGACTGTACTAGCAGTGACACCAATGAAGTACTAACAGTAAAAGTACTGGTAGTGATAAGACTGTACTAGCAGTGAAACTAATGGCAGAACTAATATTTACACCACTGATATTACTAACAGAAAAAGCACTGACAGTGATAAGACTGTACTACAAGTAGCAGTGACACCAATGACATTACAAACAGTAAAACAACTGGCAACTGGAAGTACTAGCAGTGACACCACTGACAGTACTACCAGTAAAAGCACTGAGTGATAAGACTGTGCTAGCAGTGACACCAATTACAGTACTTACAGTAAAAGCACTGAGTGATAAGACTGTAATAGCAGTGACAACAATAACAGTACTAACAGTGACACCAATGTCAATGAAAGTACCAACAGTGACACCAATGACATTACTAACAGTGACACCAATGACAGTATTTTAGTACTTACATTGACACCAATGTTAATGACCGTACTAACAGTGACACAATGTCAATCACAGTACTAAGTGACACAATGTCAATGACAGTACTAAGTGACACCACTGTCAGTACTAACTGTAAAAGCATCGACAGTAACAAGAGTAACAACAATAGCAGTGCTTACAGTGACAAAACTGACTGTACTAACAGTGACACCACAAACATGCAGAAACAATTTAAAATATAAATGCTTTTATACATAAACATATGAGATTATATATTTTTAACAAATGAAAGCAAAACACAACTTCATAAAAAAACAAAAATGTTATATCAAACATGTCATTAAACCCACATATTTAACAGGGCAAGGCTGAAGCTTCTCTTTATAAGAAAAACAAACAAAATGAACATATTATGATTTAATCAACAAATATACTCTTTAACAATAAAAATATAAAAAATCAATTACTGTTTTGATTAAATGATACATCAATTGATGGATATAAAACATCATTATTTACATAAATGTAATAGAAATTTTTCTTTTTTTATTGTAAGGACAGTCATCTTGAATGATGTACCTTGCAATTGGGACCTTCCACAACAAACTGGCCTTGTGGTTTCAGGGATTAAACTTAAGGATAGATACATGTACATACACAGATATATGCATATTTATCCATGCCATAGCTTAACTAACTTACAGCCAGTTTAGATTTTTTTTTAAAAAATCCATGATGGCTGAACAGAAGTTTTTTTCTATAGAATTTTTCATCTAAATCTCAAGCCCACAAACACTTATATTCAGTGTGGTGTAGTGTATTCATAAATTCAACATGACATCAGTAAAATCGATGTTGTAAAAAAAAATCCCTCAAAACACATAACTACATAGTTCTTAGTTATAAAACTATCACAACCACCATATAATTGTATTTTAATTTATATTATCAATAAATATTGAATACAAATTTTTAATTTTAACAAAAAAATTTGTGTTCTTAACTAAATAAAAAAAAAATATCACATATAAAAAAAAATATCACATATAAATATGTCAGTTACCTTAATTAAATTAAACACCACTAATATAACCCATTATCATACACTGCGAGACAAGTTCATTTTAACGAGATACATTTGCCATTTTTGCAATGTTTTAGAACTCAGGCAAAATCTAGTAGCATATAAAATGCCTAATTTAGGACATTGCTACTTGATCATGACTTGATCAAAGTTGTTTCATTATGATTTCTGGGATCTATCTGAAGCGAAATCAACCTTTCTATCCCTGAATCATAATGGATTACTTAAATAACTTTTGAATTTTGCATGTAAGTTAGAATTCTGTTAACATGTGCTAAAAACAATACCAAATCAACATTCAAAAGGAAAACTGCACAAGGCAACTCTAAAAAAAGACCTCAGAAATAGTTTCTCTTTTTTACAAGTCAATGTTTTCATTATGCACAGGGCAATGGGGACATTGAAAAGGGTGAATGTATGTTAATTAAACCATGACCAAACATCAAACAATATTTTCTTTGTTATTTCTGTGATCCTGGGAGTCATCTAAATCAGATTCTTCAGAAATGGGATGAAGTATACCACTGGATGCGGAATTCTTGATATAGCCATTAACAATCCCGTTTTTACCATCTCGAAAATCTTCTGCCGTAGAAAAGCTCATATTTTTCCTCAAGCCCTCACCAGTAGTTTTCCTTGCCATGCTCTCAGAATATTTTGCAAACAAGTACATCAAACTTCCACATAAGTTCACACTTATACCGAGATAGGTAGAAAAATTATGACTTACACCTCCAAAGGTGAAGAGGCCAAACAGCGTCTGCATTAGAGCTTTTAGTCCCCCGACAACACTGGTCGTCAGAGCTGAGGTCACACTAGTACACAGAAATAATGCATAATTAAGTAGACAACCAAAACTCACTGCTACACAAAACAGCAGCATAAAACTTATCTCGTGTCTCCTTTCGTACACCATAACCTCGTAAATTTCGCCACTGAGAACCAGGTACAGCGCGAGGAACGGTAGCGTATTAAAACTATTCAGCTGTAAAGTTTCCACTGTACTGACATCCTTGTCTGCATATTTCTGTACTAATAACAGGTATAAGGACTGTGTGATGTTACTGACTGCTCCACACATGTAGGCCATCAAGTTGAATTTTAAGTCACCATATCCTATAAAAATAACAGCAATATGAAATTTATATATTTACAATGTATATGAAATATAGAAAATAAAAAAAAAACAATTTTTAATGCTACTTGATAATTTTTGCTACATCGGTTACCGTTTCATAATTTATAAGTCCCAAAATGCATTTCTTCTGTTTTTCCTTTCTACAAAACTTCCATCACTTAGTACTACATGTATATGTATTAAACTTCTTTATACATTGTGCCATACCAAAATTTGCCAAAACAAGAGTTGTCAAAAAAAAATCAAAGATTCACTGTAATTAATATACATGTATTAACTTTTTATAAATGCTTTTGAAACATGTATTTTCAATATAATCTTAAAACATATGGATAGGTTATAATGTCTGTATACTGGTAGTTGACTGCATTTTATTTTTGCAATGCTAAATAAGTATTTAAGTTGTTTTGTCTGAGGAAAACTTTTTTAATCTGAAGGTTCCTTCTTTCCAAAAATTCATATTTTGTGTGTTTGCAAATATTTTTGATCAACTTTTGTGTCAAGAATCAATGCTTTCAGTCTAGACAAAGCAGCAAAATAAATACATAAATAAATAAATAAATAAATAAAAAAGTAAACTTTTTTGTTGTTGTTAATACTGGTTTGAAGCAGAAGGTTAACAACTTATGGTAACAACTTGGTTTCCATGGTTTTAGAACTGGTGTTACATATCCCCATCAGGAATATTAAGTTTAATGAAACCTTCTTGATGTGAAAAGTAAATTTTTTTTACTGTTGTCAACAGTTTCAGCCACTGATAACAAATGATTCTGTCCATTAAAAATAAGACTTGAATAAGAAAATGAATAACCTTATGGTGCGAGATAGGCACCAATCTGTGTAATGATAACTGGACACTCATATGTTTTTTCCAGTTTATTCTGCAGTTATGTGTGTCTGTGTTGGAGTATTTTGTGTGTGTGTGTGTGTGTGTGTGTGTGTGTGTGTGTGTGTGTGTGTGTGTGTGCGTGCCTGTGTTTGCTTAAAGGACTAGCTTTATATCTTCAAGGATTCAATTACTGAATAGTTTTTTACTGTCGAGTAGATCTATATAACGGTCAACAGCCATTAACCCCTGTCTTTATATAACAAAAATACTGGTATATATATATATATATAAACACATGGCCAAAATTAATCCAAATGGTGAACAAATATTTTAATTTCTAATTTGTATAAATGATATAAAAACTTACCAGCAATGATACATCCAGTGGTTAACATACATGTTGATATAATAGTTCTTTTTGATGGGAATCCTTTTTTCAGAACAGCTATAGACAGGAACAGTGTTACTAATGGAACGCATCTCTTCATGACACCATACATTGCTATGTTCATATGACTCAGTGCTGTCAATCCGAACAATGCGTTAACAGCATAGAAAAAGGCTGGTAGAGCAAAAGATTTCCCTCTTTTCAATGAATACGAGGGCATGTCTATTATATTTAATAAACTTAAAAACTCCAAAATGAAAATAGTAAAAATCATTTGAAAAACCATTATAAACACTGGAAAATCAAAGTTGAATGATGTCATCAAGGCTTTGTTGATGAATGCCATGGAAACAGAACAAAGTCCATAAAACACTGCTGCTGCTGTTCCTTTGAATGTGACATGCTGTTCATCTATGTAGTTTTTAAGTTTCTGTAAAAGACTCATTTTACTTCTGAAATGTCTCAACATACCTTGATAACTGAAAACAAAAATAAACTAGAATTAAAACAATAACCATATTTCCCCACCCCCCACCCCCCCATTAACGCCCTACCCTTAAAAAAATTAAAAGTGAAATATGAATGTCACAGAGCTTTTAGAATATTTTTGAATTTCAGAACTTCAACATTAAAAAAGGGTTGATTAACAAACAGAGAAAATTGTTAAATCAAATATAAGTATCTAATACTGTATTATAATCATGTGACATTCCTCAGTGTTCTTGTCTATATTCTGCTAAGATGAACAGATTTCTCAGCTTCTCCTGACTTCAATTAAATTGAGATCATGCTCTTCCAGATGTTACAGTTTCTGGTTGTTTACCTAATTCATAATTTAATCAATAATTAAAACAAAAATAACAAGAAATTGTTTTTTTTAAATCTAAGGACGACTGTATTCTAAAATGTTCAAGATGTTATAAAGGTCACATAAAATATATAGACTTGTCACTCTGTTCCTTACTTCCTTTCAAATGTCTCCAAAAAACACTACCCCTCACCTCAGGTTTCTCTAGCCAACAAAAAAACACAACTCTTGTCTTAAATACACTATAAGAGCCCCAAATACTGAACATTTCAAAAGCATAGATTGGTACAGTACTTGCATGACATTTAGACACATGCCCTAAAAAAAACACACACACACACACACAACACACACACACACACACACACACACACACACACACACACACACACACACACACACATATTCCAGTAGCAATCTAAGGTCAGGACACTGTCTGAAATAGGGCTTAGGGCACCAACGTTTAAAATTAGGACACATATACAGGTAAGTGGGTCAAGGAATTGTATGTATTCTTATGACCTGGCATCCTACATTTGTATGGTTTTCAATATTTTATATGTAACTGACAATTTATATGTCTACCCTAAATCAACCTGAACTAAATAAACAAAGAATATTCACACAAAATAAAATTGACTAACCTAAAAAGATTGATGACCATGGGCACTGGCTACATCTGTATCCCAATTAACAGGACCACTAGGTCAGGTTGCACCAGTCTTACACAATATGAATTGATCAGGACATTTTAGACCATCACTGTATCCAATAAAAACAGACACTTGGCTGCAGTGAACCACAATCAAAGGTATATAAAATTCCACTATGCAGTTTAAAAAACTATACATAATTTTAATACACCAACTGAAATAGCTGTACCCTACCAAGTCTCCACATTCATTATTTAAATGAAATACATACAAATACAAATAATATTTTTCTAGAGTCGATAGCACGATAACAATTAACACTAGCTCTTTTGAGCTTTTAAAATCTACTACTGTATATATTAATACAAATTACATATATACACATAAGACACGGGCTCGTCTTATGTTATATATGTAATGAAAGAATAATTTCTTTTGTACCCCCATCCATTAAATTTTAGGTAAAATTCATGAAAAAAAAAAAAAAATTCACAAAAAAGTTAATGACTGGATTTTGTCATTTGTCATTAGGGAATTTAATTCAAAATTAAAATTTTAGTGCAGGGTAAAAAAGTAGTCCTTCCTCATTCTCAATGTTGTAAATTCTAAAATATTCTAAATGAGTGCTGTTAAAGCGATGCTAGTACATTATGACAGACTGACATAACACCTATTCTCCATTAATTCGTCGTTATTCTTAAATATGCTGTCGCCGTAACATTTACGAGAAACTGCATAAAAAATACCCCTTACTACATGACTATCAGCAAAAAAAAACCAGTTGTATGTGTTTTACATAATAAATAATCTTCAGATATGTGTATAATTTCTGATCACTTCACATAGAATACGTCAATTTGACAGAAATCATTATGTCGCCTGAACCGTAAGTAATTTTCGAATTTACACCGAGGAAAATAGCGTCACTTTCTATCACATTTTCAATGTTATTACACTCAATGATGTTGCAAGTTTTGTTTTCCAAAGTATTGTTTCATTCCAAAAGCATTCAAACGAGAAATGATGACTTTAAATTTGTCGCTAAAATTATGTAAGCTACGTTATCATTACACAAATTGGGTATTTTACTTCTTGAGAAACATCGAATTTCGCGGTCTTATATGACAGAAATATTTAATAAATAATGTGTGTTTAATATGCGAGTGAAATGAAAGTAGGTGCATGTGAACAATGATAGTCACCGACTGAGATCTACTGAAAATGGAATAGTTTTTTTAAGGACGTAAGCTACGTTCCCGTTATAACTTTTCATTAAATGTTTATATGCGTGTTATACATATACTGGCATTCGAACATGTCTATACAAGTATTTTGAACATTTAAAATGATTTGCCATGCGTTCGGTGAATCAGACAAAAATTAAAATGCCATTGGTTGTAATATACGTTCTGTAAGCTACGTTACACGATTTCAGAAAAATTGTCTAATCGACTACAAATTGATCAATAAATGTTCTATTCCGTGTTTTTAGAGAAAGTTAGAGACCGTGATTGGTTCGAATATTACAATGTTTGTTTCATTTCCTATTTTTTCCTAAGTTGGATGGCGCTCAAAATCATACTTCAGCTGTTGTAATTCTAGTAGAGTAACGGCATATCTGAGCAGGTATGTAGTTTTTATAACTAATGAAAATGTCAAAATATCTTATATTTTGTATAATTTGTTATTTTATAGCAGATACATATGAATTCGGGACCCCTGTTTATCAAAAACAGCATGGGTAGTATTAGAGGCCATTCAAGTACAAACACAAAATTACATAAATTTCTTTTAAATGAAACCTTATTTTCAGACAATGAGTAATTGCAATAGAAAAAATCATATTCCTGTCGTCTTCCTATACTAATATATTTTAATTATGCATTACTGAAAGTTCTGAAATTATTGACACAGATGCTAAACAATGCTATTAAATCAATGGTAACGTAGATTACATGTTGCTTGCAAAATTTATAAACAGACACCGAATTCTGCTTTTGGTTGTAACAATTAAATTTTTTCTTGATCGAAGATTTCAAAGCATTCTTCAGTGTATAATTTGACAGCATTCTGAATATATAATTTTACTTTATTCACGAGCTAAAGATGATATTCATGTGGTAACGTAGCTTACCTGTATTGGTAACGTAAGCTTACTGTTTTCATACATTCTTACAGGATGCCACTAACAAAAGCTGAAAAGCAGAAAGCATACAGAGAAAGAAAGAAACAGGCCCTAGGTGAAAAATATTTTGAAAATGAGAGAAAAAGAGTAAGCCAGTACTACATCCCGATAGAACAAAGATCGAAAAAAGAGCAGAAAAAAAGAAGGGAAAAAGTTAAAAAGTATGTCCAGGAACACAGATTACGTAAGCAAAAGTCAAAAGAAAGCATTGACAATAGCCCTGATTTGTTAGCAAGCAATCAAGAACAGTATTTAGAAATAAGTTCAAGCACAGACACAACAGTAACGACACAGCAACTAATAGTCAAATTACCTTGTATTGATGCAAAAAAGAGAACAAGAAAAAGAGTCAGTCGAGCGGTAGCAAAATGTAAAAGGGAAATTGAAAGATTGAAGAATGAAAACAAAATAAGTCAAAGAAAGTTCAAAGCAGCTTCAAAAAGATATGAAAGATTGGCAAAGAAGATATCAAAGAATAAGCAAATGGTAACAAGCACTATGAATTTGACAATCCATAAAGAAAATTCTGCAAACAATATAGAAGAAATGGGTTCTAATGTAGAAACAGAAAAAGACAACGTTGATACAAATACAAAAGAAAAACAAAACAGCGCAAGTCTTCAAACACCTCGGAAAAGAACATATGCTGAAATAAGACAAGAAGGTTTTTCTCCGACTAAAATGCCTAAAACTGTTACTGATAAGCTGGTATTAGCCAACGTTCTGACAGAGGAAGTGGGGACACTATACAGAAACAGCAATGAAAAAGGCAAAAAAGTAATCTGTAACGTGCTTTCCAGCACAAAGCTCAAGAAATATAGACTTAAAAATAAGCTTAGTAAGAAGACGGGAATTCGTCCTCATCGGCTACTAAGTAAATCAGGACAAGTTTTTTCAGCGACAAGAAGAACAAGAAATGAAGAAAAATGAAAAAAATCCGGCAAGATATAATAAAATTTCTTGAAAGAGATGACAATAGTCGACAGATGCCCGGGAAAAATGACAAAGTTAAGACAGAAAATGGTACTGAGCAAAAGCGAATCCTGAATGATTGTTTAGTTTACCTTCACATGAAATATAAAGCAGAAAAATCAAGTAAAATTACACTGTCTACCTTTTGCAAAATGAGACCTAAGTACATCGCTCTTACCAAGTACCTATGTAGAAATAAATGCTTGTGCCAAAAGCACCAAAATATGGCCCTTGCGCTTAAGTCATTAAATGTAGCAGGTGTAAATGTCTCCATTAACCCTGACGAGTTTGTTAGAAATTTACAAAACACGTCTGTAGACACTATCTTAGGAACTCTGGCTGAGGAAGAAATCTCAATATCACAGTGGAAGAAAACAGAGTTGACAAATGGAAAAAAGAAAACTATCATAGTAGAAAAGAAACTGAAAACAGAAGAGTTCATCGCATTAATTAAAGAACAAACATGTGAATTTCAAGAGCATGTGGACAGAGTCAAAACCCAGTATTCGGCTGTAAATAAACTAAAAGAAAATATCCCTAAAGGTCACGTGATGCTGCAAATGGACTTTGCCGAAAATTTTACTTGTGTATCCGCCGATGAGGTACAGAGCGCATATTGGAACAGCACAGCAGTTTCGTTGCATCCAGTTGTTGCCTACTTTAGAGATAACAACGGTATCCTTAATCACAAAAATTTTGTTTATGTGTCAGATGACCTAGGACACAACTTTGGACACGTCTACACAATTATCAAAAATCTCATTAGTGAGTTGAAAGATACTTTAAATGACCTTAAAATGATACATTACTGGACAGATAGTCCAAGTTCGCAATACAGGAACAAATCAGCATTTTATGTTATATCCGATCACGAAAATATCTTTGGTATCCCAGCCATTTGGAATTACTTTGAAAGTGGACACGGGAAAGGGCCCTGTGACGGGGTAGGAGGGACATCAAAAAGAATTGCTGATTTAGCAATAAAACAAGGGAAAATTATTGTCCAGGATGCGTCTGACTATTTTCAACGAGTGAAATGTCTTCACATGAGCGCAGCATATCGTTTTGTATCAACCAATGAAATTGAAGAAAATAGAAAACAGGTCGTTGAAATCAACAAAAAACTTGTACCCATGAAAGGAACTATGAAAATACATCAAGTAGGGGCTATATCAACAGGTAAAATTAAAACATGCATCACTTCATGTTATTGTCAGCAGTGCATAGAAGGTAACATGCACGAATTTAATGAAGGCCAACTGCATAAGAAAGGAGAATCAATCGTAATGCAAACCCAAGATCGTTTACCCATTTCTAGTGAACAGCAGTTAAACAATGACAACGGAGTAAGTGAAACAGTTGAAGTAGCTGAAATACAGAAAGCAGGTGAAATAAATAAAGAAGATGAAACTAATAAAAATAACGAAGTGGATGAAATTATTGAAATGGGTGAATTTAATGGAGAAAGTAAAATGAATGAAGTGGATGAACTTAATGAGGTACATGAAAGCACTGTCAAACAACTAGAGAAAGAAAATGAAATAACTGTAAATGATTGGATAGCTGCCAGGTACGACGATGAATGGCATATTGGCAATGTCATAGAAATCGATGAAGAAGATGATTTGGAAGTATCTTTTCTACGACATAATAAAACAATAAACGATTCCAAGGTTCTGTTTAAGTGGCCAATACCGTTGGATATCATTTATGTTAAACGACAAAATGTCATTTGCAAAGTAATTGAACCTCGGCCAATAGGACGGAGTGGTAGAAGTTTTCAATTACAGGACAGCGACTTTGACAAGATAAAAACGATTTTCCAAAAGTGATTGAAACCCACAGATTTTGTTCAGAGTTTAATATGTTACAATTTGTTTATTGTTTTACTTTAGGAGTTCCTATTTTAAACATATAATCATTTACTTATCCAAAAACCAATATCTCGTAAGTTACGTTACCTTTTCATTTGGAAAGAAATTCGACTAAACAGTTGAATTGTGTAGTTGATGCAAGTTTTGAATCTGCTCATCACATCGTCCTAAAGAAAAGCTTACGAAGACTTACAAAAATATAAATGTGATTTTCAGTTTGGGCTTAATCATATTACACTTTGCTCGTAAAAGTCGTTAATTCATTAATTTATGTATCATTTTGCGTTTTTCTGTATCATTTTGCATATAATTATAGTCGTGGTTTATTAATAAAGTTGTTGTCAACATAACTATATAGTTCATCCGCCTGGTTTGTGTTAATATATATCCCATAACAACTTTCGATATATTAAAAAGAATGCTAATCTACGTTACCAGAAATGTGTAATCTACGTTACCATGGTTTACTGCTCAATAGACAGATATTGGTTTACCATTGGCTATTTAAGCATGCACATACTTTCATACGAATAAGTAAACAACAAAATTCACCTCGTGTTGTATTTCTCTTGTAAAAACATTTACGGTAAGGCAAGATGTAAGATAAGCGACTGTAACATTTTTATAAATTTAAAATGGTTCGTTTTTTTATTTCAGAAGTAATAGCGCTTTTAAGTTCACTTTGTTCATTTTGAAATATTTTCTGTTGAAATCCATATGACTAATTCATTCAAATCCACCATCATTGTATCTGTGCGACACTTATTGCCAATTGGGGGATAAGCCTTTATTTTCATACCAACATTAAAACGTAGCTTACATTAATGATAGGATGAGTCAAACACTATGTGCTGTAAAATGAAAACCATAAGAGTCTGAGTCGTAAAATTTCACACATAAATTGCTAAAATGCTTATGTATTCAAATAATGTTGTCGCTAATCATTTCTTGACAATTGGATATTCAGTCAGTATAAAGTGCATTATGACATATTAACGGAGAAAAGGTGGGTGGGTGGTAAAATGATAACAGAAACCCTTTCAACATAATAATAATGCATAATTATAGGTTACGACAAATACATGTAAACATGATATAATACAAAATAGTGACAATAAAAAAAAAAAAAGTCAATATATTTTTTTAAGTAAAATCAATATCTACAGGTGTATTGTATAAGATGTTAATTGAAAGATACAATACCTTTTGTTGAAAATGGATAATATTCAAAATAATTTAAATATTAATGTTACTTTAAAAATCTAACAGGTGTTATTTCTTGGCGATAATGACCATAACTACAGCAGTTGACACAAAATATACAGTGAGCGTGGCATCACGACCAATACTTCCGGTTTGTAACAACCCGTGTGATTCGTGCATTTTCATTTCCTGTAAAGCTATTCAGACGTGTAGAACCAAGGCCATTAATTCATCTGCATGTATTTCCAGCACTTTGTCAAAAGTGACAGCAGAGGAAAAATCTTGCGTCAGTCTCATGGTCAGTAACGACTGTAGGCAATCATATATATTTAACAACACAACATCAATCTTCCAATTAGTTTGTTTATATATCCAGAAATTTGCAAAGTAAACATTACTGGGGATAAAATAGTGTTACGTCATCAACTACAAGTTTGCTGAATTGCCTCAAAAACTCTTAAAACTTGTTGAATTTCATTGAGGATCGTTATTTCTGAGGGATAGGCAATCTAACATCACCATGGCATATTTATAAACATCCATGTAATGTTTTCCAGACTGTTTGATCAATTACATTCAAATTGATGTCATTAACATGGAAATGGAAAAAAATATTTAATCTATAGTACTAGCCATCTCTTACTTTCCAATAACTGAAACCAATAGAATTAGTAATCACAAATTTATAATAGGTAGCCTATCACTGGTACATGAATGGATTTATTTACTGTTTTAGTTAATACAGCAAGGGATTAAGATTGAGCAGGACAAATCCCAATAGCCCAAGGTTCAATACTTGTTTTTTCTTTGTCCCTAGAATTTTGATAATTTTGCCATTTGTTACCATTGGCATTGTAATTGAGCATATAGATAATGCTGGACCCTTTACCTTTTAAAAAAACAAGCTTAATGTTTGTGCAGTTGTTATCAGCAATTCCAAAAATAAGCACCTGAATCATACTGGTTCTGAAATTCCTACCAAAAAAAAATTACTTTGATATTTTATATTACAATCATGTGTGCATATACATGTAGTTTTAGAGTCTATGGGATTTTATAATACATACTTTATGTATGATTCTCTTATCTATGCTCCAAGGCTTCATAGTCCCATAACAGAGGGGAAAAAAAATAACTGAAAAAAATCCAACCATTTTGGGTGACAAGCTAGTGATCGACAAAAAGGCTTAAAGATCTAGTTCAGAAGGTCTGACAGTAAATTTTTCTATTACCCTTATATATACCATAAACAACAACATTACCATTAGCTTAGCCCAGCTTCAGTTCCTTCTGAAATGTTAACGTTTTCTTTGTTTTTTTAAAAAGTATTTTGAGTTTTTTACTGCTTTAATAAAAAAATTTATTCAAGAGATTGAAAATTAGCTGAAACTAAATGATAAACTCAAGGTCATTTGTGAGTCTTCAAAACACAAGTTGAAGCCAATTAAAGTCTAATGATTCTATTATCAACTTTTATTCATTTGCATATAAAATTGGATTGAGAAGGTTGCTGAAGCTGAAAGACCAAAGTTAAGGTCACCTTTTTGTTTTTGAAGGACAATAATGCAGGTCATGAAATGTTAAACATTTGTTAAAAGAATTTTTTTCTTTATTACAGATAAATTTGAATCTGTAAATGCCCAGCTATAAGTTCCATAATTTAAAAATAAATTGGAGAAGTTGTTGAACCTGAACCAAAAAAAGTAGATGTAGATGGAGCTGTGAAACTGAATAAGTCATCTGGTTTCATCTTTTTTACAGATCCTTTTAATATAATGGAAGTGAATAAAGTTTGGAAAGTGTATATACCCCATCATGTCTTTTATTCACCAAAAGGATATCTCCATGGTCATTGTGACATGAACAGTTTGACAGTTTTTATATGTGGTTTAACATACAGTAATGAACAGAATAAAGAATCTTTAATTGGGACATGGGATTTGGCTTCCAGAGAAAGTATGTCATATCATTTATTAGAGAGAAATGTATGTTGGATACAGACATTCAAATCTAGATGTGGAACATTAGGTTGCAACTTGTTCGTGAAAAGTCAAAAAGTTTCATGTAATTGTATCATATATGATCCAGATGATCTCTCTAAGACATATTTTTCCAGAGGCTGGCAATCAGATGAACCTGGAATGAACCCATACATCCAGATCAATGATGGTATGAATGAATTAGTTAGTGTATTTTTATCAACCAATCATGACTGGAATAAACTATCACATGACAAAAGAGGAGGAGTAAATTTTATAAAACCATTTAGTACATCACAGACATTCTCCATGGACAAGCTGTTATTAAGGGTGCTGTATATTTTTCATGTAGTTGGCATGGTTACAGATAATAGGTAATTTTTTAAAATTTATACATGTTTATGTCATTAGTAGCACTTTAACATGTACTTGCATGTACATTATAGGACTGTGATATTAGAATTAGAAAATCACTCTGTGAAATTGAATTTCAAAAGACTTAAAAGCCGATAAAAATATAAACAGACAAATCACAAAAAATGGAAATGAGACTAAATGCTCTGGAAGAATATCTTCTTTTTTTGTATTAATAATTCCATAACTGAATATCAGATTACTTTGTTGTTTGTTGTCCAGTGTAAGTGCACTCTGCACTTACCATAGAAATGAGTAACTTTTGTGAATGGAAATTGTTAGGTAGAGTATATTGACCATAATAAAGATATCTAGCTTTCTAAATCTAAACTATTTATAATTTTCTTGAAGAACGAGTTCACCATCTTGATGTTAGGTGGTTTAAGCAGAACATTTTTTTTTTAAATTGTTGTTGATACACTAATATTTAAACTTGGTATGACATTTAGATTGATTGATTGATTTTTTGTTTATTTGAAGACTTACTAATGTATAATAATAAGTTGCTAAATTTGTTATAACATCTTGATAGTTTATATTTTCCCAGCATCAGTTTGGCTTTGCTAAACTATTGTCAGCCGGAACTCAGAAAACCTTTTTTGGCCTAGAATCTATACATGTACTTAGTATGATATCTTTTTCTATGTTTTAGATTTATCCAGCAGAGCAGCTATGTGAGGACAGTTGTTGATACACCAGCTGTTACACATCAGCTGACTAACAGAACACAACAAATATCTAAAGCTATATCTTCTAAATGGTCAATTCCAGTGGCTAAACTGTGGTATGAATTTGTTATTAAAAATATTTTATGTAGGATTCTCCACCATTTAGATTACAAGATAGACATATAGGTTTACTATAGTATATCCATTACCTCAGTCAGTGGTATAATAAGATACAATAATAAATAAAATGAGTGGAGTGAAGTAATAGTATGTAACACCCCAGTCAAGATTCTTTCACTTATATCAAGGTAGCCAGTTCTGGAATGTTCGAAAAAAGCAGAATGCCCAATGGAAAACAAAAAATAAAAGACCTTAGGCAAGCAAACTGACAAACTTTTGTACACTAGGATCTGCCTGAGAGGGATTATAAAGTAGTGAGTGAGAGACACTTTGATCTGTAAAAGCATGCTTTAGACCACTTTGCCAGTAAGGCCTCAATATGAAAATGAGATAAAAGTCAGTATGGCTTTAAGATTTTCTTGACAAAGTAGAATACATTGCATTTAAAATGTATGTTTTAAAATGCAATTTTTAAAAAATACTGTAAAATCACAAATATTTGTGGGGGATTAAATTTCGTTATTTTCTTGAGTTAATGAAAACCACGAAATTAAGTGTCATCGAAAAATTTTTATTTCCATTCCCCTTAATGGGATTTATTTTCATAAAACTCAATTCCACGAAAATTTCCACCAATAGAATTTTTTAAAAATGCATAACCACGAAATTTTAACCCAACAAATATTAATGATTCTACAGTAGTCTATTTTTGTACAGAATTTCCATAATTACTATTCCATTTCAAATTAAGAGATGTAAACTCATTTTATTGCAGGTTTATGAATGTATTTATGAAGCAGCTACTAGACACTTTATTTGGATTATTGCTCATGTATATTTTAATGGAGGCTGAAGTAACCAATAATATTGCCTCTTTTATTTTATTTTGGGCAGAGGTAAGTTTGTAAAATGCATATGTAAGGTCTCTACATCTCGTCAAGTTACCAGCATGAATTTGAGATTTCCTAGTACAAAGACAATCATTTTGATTACAAAGACATTGAAACAGTGTTCATTAACGGAAAATTATATCCTTGACAGTTCTCATTTTTTGGTAACCAAAATGGTTGGAAATATCAACAAAAAATTGCTTAGATGATTTGAGATTGTTGTGACAAAGGTGTGAATAATCACCTACTTCACAGGGCTTCGATTATTCACTCGTCCACTCGTCCTGACGAGTGAAAAGTGAACTTGGACGAGTGATATTGTTACTACCACTCGTCACGGTGCCGAGTTAAATTTATCAGACATATACATCAAGGGGCTTGTTGCAATTAATAAACAATAGATACTATAGTGTTTGTCGGGAAAATCTTGTATAAGGAGGTCAATTGTAATGAGCCGCTTTCTAGATATCGGCATCAATCAACAAAATCATTTAAATGTTTGCATCACATTGTTCCTCATTCGGAATTGACTTAGTGTATAAATGTAAAATCCAACCGATGTTCCGAGTGTTTATATACTTGTTGGTCTGTTAAGTATGTCAAATAAAAGTAAACAAACTGTTTTGTATGACTTTCTAAAGACAAACAAAGATGAAACAGCTGACAAAGAAATTTTCAAAAACACTGATTAGACTACCGCTGATCCTGACGACAAACCAGTTGCAGGTAGAATCATTTCAAACCTGCCACTTCAAACGAAAGTTACTGCTTACTGAAAGTGGAAAATCCAAAGTTTGTGAATAGCTTAAAAAGCTAGTCAGAGAACATATTTATTAGTACAAGCTCTGGCGGTTGTTAAGAGAAGTAAGTCTTGTTTTTCATGTAGTGACTGTGCCGAGTCAAATTTCCAAGTGACGAGTGGTTTTCTTCTTTAACTTGGCACTGTGACGAGTGGCATTAAAAATTCTATCTAAGGCCTGCTTCAAATCCCCAATTATTGCCCCTCATAAATCACCAGATTGCACTGTGGGTGAAAAGTCACAGAATTAGCTAAGCACTGTGGGTGAAATGTTGCAGCATTGGCTACGCTAGCTAGCTCATGTAATCGAGAACACCTGAGAAAAAAAAGAAACAAATGAAGTGAAGACTAGATAAGATGGGAAACTTTGAAACCTACACAGAGAGCTCTGGTTTTCTATTCCAGACTCTGCATTCACTGGATACAATGGGAAAATCATGCCTGGTGGTGCAGTTAAAGTATTTGTTGGTACATGTACAACTGTGCCCTCACCTTTGTGATTATGTTTTTTTTAACAATTGTTCAATTCAGAAGAATATTACAGCTTTTTCAAATCTGAAAATTCTGATTTATTGAATTCTTATTTGTTCTTACTTGTTGTAGTAATAAGCATTCAATGTAGTCTCTTTGAATTTCTGTGCATTTTGGGAGTATGTCATCTTACTAAAACACAGGGACCTCAGCTGTTGACCTTATCCCTATGACAGAAATGGTGAGTTGATAGACAAATTCTGTGTCCCAACAAAAACTAAGGCGACTGAAAAAAATTTATGAATAAAAAACCTATCACAATACTGGTACCGGTAGTTAGAATTTATGCTATGTATATTGTAGCATGTAGCAGAACAGATGAATCTTTTACTGAACTGGTTAATGGGAGCTCCAGCAGGGTTAAAACTTAACAGGCAGCTGACTGAATTTCTAGGACATTTCTTCCTTTATCATATTTACTTATGGAGAGGTAAGGTCAATTATTCCTACATTACAAAGCTGAAAATTTGATTTCTTTTCCAATGAACCAATGGACCTTTTTTTTTTCATTTGTGCTAAAATTTTACTGACAGGTTAACCATTTTGAAATTGAATAAGTAATAGCTAACTTTTTAAAGCAAGTCTTTTAACAAGTATAGTAGTACTTAAAAGTGTCAGGTGAGAAGAAAGACATTTAGTCATGAAATTCTTATACAATATGAAAGTTTTGCATACTGAAATCAAAAGGGGAAGCAAATCATTAATTGCAGATGGTTGTTCACGAATTGATGGCAATATTCATAAAGGGTGTTATTTTAATATTAGGATGGTTGCAACTAACTAAGATGTGAGAATGTGTAAATATATATACAAACAGTAAATTGCTGTTTTCACCTGTTTAGTTAGTATAGACTTATTTACTCAAGTTTAAAGTCACTAACTATCTTTAACAGCCATTGTTTTGATTTATTTATTTGGTCATCTTTTATAAACTTACATATACTTTTTCTCTCTTTTTAATTTCAGGCTATTTATCACTGTTACAGCCTGTCCTAGGAACTGTACTATGGTATGCCTCATTTGTTGGAGTTTTTGGAATCACATTTCAGCTGTGTCTGCTACAAGATATACTGTCAATGATGACATTACATATATACTGTTTTTATGTTTATGCTGCAAGGTAGATAAACTTATCATAACTATTGTAACATGATTCTTGTAGTTACATTTGAAGCCTCAGTGGCGTGGCTGAGCTGTTTAAAATACATGCTTATGGATCATAGTGCTTTCCATTGCCTAGGTTAGAATTTCACCCAATCCTACTTCACCCAATCCTACTTCACCCAATCATAGTTGGAGAATTTTGTCCAATCATCTGTTTTTATGTTTATGCTGCAAGGTACATGTATATATATTCATAAATCAAGTATTACAATGCTCCTACTTGCATCCGGATCTTAAGTGGCCAAGCTTTCTAAAGCACTGGCTTAAAGCACAGTGCCATGCTTGTCATTGCCTAGGCTAAATTCTTTTTGAGCAGAGAATGACTGTTTACAAGCTGAAAGTCAGTGGTTTTCTCTCTATATTCATGTGTCTTTTACCATTTAAAAACTGACCTTTTGGTTACAAGCACAAAAATCATGACTGGGGTATGCTATTATTACTTTACTCTATTTTATTTTATTATTTGTATTTGATAAATGTTTCGATTGCTGCAATTATTTTCATAAAAAAAAAGTATGCAATGAATTTCAATTACTATTACAATTTGAAATAATGCTTTCTGAGGTAAATTTTATTTAGTGGTGTCCATAAAGACGAATAGAATTTCTTGACATGATATTAAAATAAACCAGAATTTTTCTTCATTTGTAAGTAGAATGTCTTGACTTAATATTAAAAATAAACCAGAATTTTTCTTTATTTTTAGATTATATAGACTACAGGTCTTTATGTTATCATCTTTGTGGCGACTGTTTCGGGGTAAAAAGTGGAATGTTTTGCGTTACAGAGTTGACTCGGCATCGTTTGATGTAGATCAATTGTTTATTGGTACACTGTTATTTACAATCCTTTTATTTTTACTACCTACTACAGCTCTGTATTATGTTGTTTTTACTGTGGTAAGTACTTTATATTTTTCCTAATTCTGTGATTACTGAAATGTATATATACAAGTATTCAAGTTTTTGAGTTTCAAAACCACTTATGAGAAAATCAGTCTTCATTTCATAAGTCCATCTCATCGAAGAGCCCTAGTTTCAGCCACTCCTCAATTTTTTGTTATTGATTGTATGAAATGCTTATTTGAATAAATTTTAAGAAAATTTTTTAGGCTGGATTGGCAAATTAATATATTGACATGAATTTTATAAACAAGGTCTTGTAAAAGTTGTCTTTATAAGTATGGTGCTTTTAACAAGGAAGAAGTCTTTATAGAGGTAAAGTTTGTGATAATTTTGACCAAATGAACTGTCCAATATTAAACTATGCATCTTTTCATACTGGTCATATCTTTACACAACATTGAATTAAACATGTTCTATCCATCAATCTACAGAATACAAATTAAGTTATCTGTAAAATTCCCCTTGGATCTATGTTTCTATTAGCACCATAGTTTTTTGTGTCATTTGACTTCATATGTTTTTTTTAATTTTTTTCATTTTAGCTGAGACTTGTAGTGTTAACTGTTCAGGGTTCAATATCTAGGATGGTTCATTTTATAAATGAACTACCTGCTTACTCTATAGTCCTGTGGCTGATTCGTTCCAAGAGTATTGCAGGTTAGTATTGTAACTATAGCTATTTGAATATCATAATAGAATTACAGAAGTTAATGTACAATAAATCTTGATCACCACCAGTCAGTCAAATTTTAATGTTATAAATGGATGTGGAGATAAATTCAAGGGAGACTTAGAAAGAACAACATAGAAGAAATGAATTTTGGGACTTCAGTAGAGTGGCAATAAGGGAGATGACTTGGTGATTTAGTAGCATTATAGTGAGGTTTTGCTGTAATCTTGGGGTGCTCTTAAATAACTTCTTTATTTTCACCTAGTGCCTTTCGAGTAGAGGTGGTTTAACATTTGATAGAAGCAAATCTTATTTTTAATGGAAAATCCTAAATCTATTTTTATATATTTTTAAACAGGTGATGTTGTGTTCAATGTCATTACTGAGAGTACAACTGATCATTGTTGTATGTTTACCATGCAGGTAAGATGTTTCAAAATACAGGTACACATTTGTATACTGGGTGCTTACATGTGAAACTTTTTTCATTAAGACAAGACAGACTCTTATCAGAATGAATTCTAAATTGTCTAAAACATATTTAATGACAGGTCTGGTATCTTCAATAGCAAGTTGTTAAGAACCAACAAATGAAATAAATTCTTATTTTATTTTAAATATCCAGGTTGAATTTTTTTTCAATGAAGATGTCTTTAGCTTTGCAGTAGTGGATTTGTTTAAGCAATAGTATATTTGAATGGTTCTAATAATTCAAATTCTGTATATACATGTATTTTAATAAAACTCATGACATTGTCTATGTTGCAGTTGTTTATTTATTTAGCAAAATGCACCGAAAATGGACACAGCATATACATGTATCACAACTTTAAAGCACTGCAACAGAAGTGCATGATAACATATTTTATTTTGTATATATCCATGATGTATGCAGTTACTTTGTGAAAATAAATTTTTTGTGATAAAATTTTTTAAAAGTAGATCCATCTCTAGAGTCTAGACTATGCCCTTAACACTTGTATACTAAGTAAATTACGGAATGTTAAGCATTTACTTTTGACCTACTTATGATAAATTTGCTACATAATATTGTCATACGTTCTGTTTCAGATTCGTCCTTTACCTCTTGGTAAGTTATTAAGGAGAAGTAAAGCACCATTAAACATGAACCAATCACAGACCAGAGATTCTTGGGGTTACTTTATTCAAAATCTTATGAAAGGTCATCTGATTTATCCCTGGATTGAAACTGACAGGTGATGGATTGAAACTGACAGGTGATGGATTGAAACCAACAGAAAAATATTATATGTGATTGCTTACTACCTGTGATCCAAATAAATATGTGCAATACAATTTTTTTTACAAAGATAAATTGTGAACCATCATATTGGTTTGCTCCATTTCATTTTAATATACATTGTATAAGCATTTTCAGGTAGTATTTTATTTGCCTATTTGCCCATTCACTATCAGTATTGAGCTACCACAATGATACAAATGGCAGTTTTTTCAATACATTGTATATTTTGTACTGTTCAGCTTTTAAAACAATAAAGTGTGTTAGCTGTTGCTAGCAATTGTAATTGCAGTTGTAATAAATGTGAAATATTGCTGCCATCAATGATACTAAATGTGTCCCTTCCTTCCAAATAACATACACCTGAAATAAGTTTTGTAACAAATTAATAGGCAGAATATACAAAGTAAAAGTTTATTCCATTTGTTATCTATAAATTTACACAGATCTTGAGCGCAAGTGATATGTTAGCCTACAACCAAAAATATTGAAGAAGCCATAGTTCTTTTGCTCTAGTGCATCTCAAAATGTAAAACATGGTAAACAAATGAGAAGGTTACATTTTACAACACATTGGAGCCAACATTTATCAAATAAGGTGTATTGTGTCATAATTTCTTATAATTTGTCATGAAACTTTTGCAACTTTTTTTATCAGAATTGTTTTAAAAAAATTTTCCCATTACTCTATAGGAAGTTATATAAAATTGCCTTTAGAAAAAAAAAATCAGTGTTACGACTTTCGTTCACTTCCGCTTTGGTGCCGACACCTTTTGCCGCCATCAATTAGATACATTTTGTTTTACTCAGAAGCATTGTGGCCAAAAATTGGAAATGTAAGATAGACCAGTAATTGTTACTTTTTAGTGCTTCTAAGCATAATGAATTACATTCACAGATTGCGTATTTTGTCTTCAATTTATTGTGTAATGACTTTGCCAAAGCTGAGCCAAACCAATATGAAATATTGATTTTATGTAAATGCTATAATAAAAAAAAACTGACATTGTATTGAATATTTGAAAAAAATTATGAATCAGATTGCCAGAAAACACGTCAAGCGATCGGTCAAGCTTTTATCATGCTAGGCTCTATTTAAAATGGGATTCGAACTTAGCACCGAAAGGCACTGTATATTGATCAGATTTTAGCAAACATATTTATTTGTTGAAATATCTCCGATTGATCGATTGATACCAGATACTAGTAATAAATATTTCATTTACGCGTCTCCAAAATCAAATAAAAAACTGCATGTATCTCAGTAAAATTCTTCTTGAGTTATATATATTTTTACGGTACTTTATGCCCACATATTACAAAAGCTTGAAAAACTAGACTAAATAAAGCCAAAGCAATTTTTAGTCCCATTTTTGTCCTTGATTTTGAGCCAGTGTGATTATCTTTTAAAAGCGAGCTGTGATGACTAAGTGCGCGTTTAGGTCAATCGGCCACCAATGTTCTGGCAGGACCGAGACATTTTTACATTGGCGGACTCGCTCTAAACCTCGCCAATGTTGTAAGTTGTTGTAACAGTCGTAATAAGTACATCTGTATTGGATAGTGAATATGCTCAATAATGGTTTGTTATAGTAAGTATTTATGGACCGCTTGTGAGATAAGTGAAAAAAGTAACATAACAATTATGTAAATTGATTTCAATGCCTGTTTCAAATCGGATTGTAATCAGTTGCCTCCTTGTGTGTTAAGCATGCCTCAGTGGTAGAAAAGTTAAAGGCTCGCTTACTGATCACTGCTTCTTATCGCTAGGATTGAATCCCACTTGGACAGATCCTTGTGTGAAAAGGAGAGATCAGTTCACTTACTAAAACTCAGGCGTTTTCTTCTGGTCTCTATTCACCCCAGACCCGACCGTCTTGATATTGACCTATGCGTTAAATAATAATAATCCACTCTTGAGTGTTAACACATACATCTATTTGATTTTTTTCTTATTCATTTGTCGATTTGGTTGCATGAACGTTGCAAATTGTTTCACAATAATAATTCGTATTAATTGCTAAAAATTTTCTGATGGGAAATTAAAAATTTAAGATCTTGCACTTATACTTTCGACAAGACTGTTAAATGTGGTCCAAGGAGGCAAAGTCCATTCCTTGTGTAAATCTGAAAGCCGATGGTCATTATTATTTCTAAAAAAAAAATCCTACCAGCGAATTTAGCACCGTATAGATTTTTGCGGTACAGTGGATCTGAACTGTTATCTGATGACCTGAAGTAGCGTTGTGATTATGAATGTTGTGGAAGCATTTACATACTGGGTATGTACAAACGCACTGATGCTATAATAACAGTTTTTAAACCTATAATAACAGTTTTTAAACATCTAGGTCCATTATTTATTGAAAATAAACTGTTTAACATCAATATTACCTTGAACACAGAATTTTATGATCGACCAAATTGCAAATCAGAAAAAGCTACATCTCTGGTGTCGTACATGTCAAGAGTGTCCAGTTCAGGCCCGTAGCAGCAAATTTAAAGGGGGGGGGGGGCACACAAAAATTATGTTTACAAATAAAGTATGAATATGGAAAATGGAATTCTGATCAGATGTGTGGTACGTTTGAAGGGAAATGTTCATCAAGTCAGTCATTTTCAGTTTGTGTTCAATGATTCATTGCCACAAATGAACAGAGACGCAGCATTATAGAGTTACCATTGCCTGTTGTCTTGATAGCAACGGAATCAGTGGGCAGTGTTTAAGCACAGGAGCTCGTAATTAAATAACCTCCTTTATTATCCAACACCCCTTTACTATCCAAAACCCCATAAAATTTAATTACGAGCTCCTGTGGTTTAAGAGACGTCGCTAATTCATCAACAGTCAAATTAGAAAATGCACAAAAATTCACGCGCTGGTTCAAGATATTTTCTTGTTCATTTTTTATGATTTGTACAGCTTGTCTATTATTTTCTAAAATCCTGTCGTGTAGTTCACATAAGTAGTGCATATATAACGCATATATATAGTCAATAGAAAGAAAGATCATATAAAGAAAACGGAAAACTTTCATTTTCCGGAAACTACCGTCAACGTAAAATTAATCATTTGTTTTAAATTATACTGAAATTTACACCGATATCTACTGAATTTTAAATGAATTACGTGCCTTTAAGAAACTGAATTAAATTTTAGCCCAAAAAGTGGGGGGGGGGGGGGCAGGCCCCCGCTTTTCCTACGAGCCTGCAGTTGTAAGACTTTATTTTGATGACAAGATGGTTTTTAGAAGTTTTGATTTTGAAGGTTACTGACCAGCATAGAAATTTGTTAGTCATTCAAGCACTTGCAAAAAATTTTTTGAGCTTTTAAGACTTTCGGGTTTATATAAAGAGAAGACAGGACCTGCTGATGGTTAAAAGGCCTATTTTTATTTTTAAATGTGCATATTTATTGATCACTGGTTGTAAAATAAGTAAATGGTTTACAAACGTCCAACAGTTACAAGGGTAAGTTGATCACCGTAACATGAGCTTCTTAGCATTGCATTCAATTTGCTATTCTGACTTCATGATACCGATAATATACACTCAAATAGAAGATCATGATTATTGCGATGGCAATTTTTACTTTGCCAGATAAAAAAACCACGGTAGTTTATAATCGAAGATAAATATTGTTTACCGCCAAAGGTGGTGCGTCGTTGCCCCACTCCGTTTAGGTTTCTCTCGATGACGATCCGAGCTGTGGATGATACGAAAGAGACCTAAAATTACTACATTAGAAGAGACGTACTATGTTAGACAACGGCGAGGGACAGAATGTGTATGACCGGCGTTCCTTGACATTTTCGATTGCCGTAAATGTTGGGGTCTTCAAAAAGAAAATTGGTTAGAATTCCTTTTGTCACACACACACACACACACTTAAAATACACTTAATGTATATTATTTTACCTATTTAGTGTATACTAGTGTATGTTTGAGTGGGGGGGGGGGAGGGGCAAAGGAACTCTTTCCAAAAATTGTTGCTTCACGACTTCCAATACAAGTTTCTTCTTCAGTCCTGGACAGCTTGTGGTCTGTCAGGTAACAATGACTGCTGATGCAAAATGATTCTCGATTCTTTTCATTTTATATCTTGGACGAGTGTTCCCATAATCCGACACACGCCTATGTTTCAACCTTAGCCTTCTTGGCAGAATTTTAAAAACGCTTCCTTGATAATAACCCGACAAAGGTGAAAGATCCAATCACAGCCTACCTCGCTGGTAATGAACATACCGGTGGTATCTATCATAGAATGGAAAAGTAGAAAGATTTATATCAATGAACAGAGGCATAAATGATGGAGGGAATTATTGACGGTAAGTCAGATAAGCAGAGTGGGGTAGGGTAATGTTTTACATCCAATTCAAGATTTTTTCATTTATATCAAGGTGGACATTTAAGGTGGAAGAGGAAAGCACGATTCCAGGAGAAACCACTGACCATTGCCAGGAAACTGACAGAAACTTGATGTGGAGTGGAGTACAGTATTGTTTTATGTCCAAATGCAATATTTTTAAAAATTTGTATCAAGGTGGGCAGTTAAGGTGGTAGAGGAAACAGGATTCCTGGAGAAGACCACTAACCTTCAGCAAGGAAATTGACAGGGTTGTGATGTTTAAGAAATTATAATGTTTTCATCCAAAAAAATTATCATGTGTAAATTTGCCAGCAGTAACATGCCATAAATGAAAGTGCGCCCGTTTCCCGACCCAAGGATACATTGCATAACGTCAACATTGAGATTTTTCTCTCTTCCCTCTCTCTCTCTTTTTTTTAATGGTTTCCTCTACGTTAATATGACTTTTCCCCCTCTCAACCTATAGCAATATAACTTTACCTTCCAATCCTTGTATTGTGTCAATTTATATGAGAACACTCCTTGCGCGTTGAACATGGCCTTTGCACGCCTTCTCAAGGCGGTGTTGCTCTGTAATTGAACACTACAAAACTGCTTCCCTAAATCTTGCCTTAGCTTCATAACCGCGGCGAAACGCTTAACGGTTAAGACAAAGGAAGTTTAGTAGCGATTTAAAATTTAAAAATAAGTATTGGTCAGTAAGTATCAGGCTAAAGTTGTGGTCTGGTGGGTATTAGTCCGGATCGATGGGGACGGGATTTCTAAGTGACTACTAACACCAAGAGAAGTGTCTTAAAACACCATGCTCAAAACATGGATGGATTGAATAGAATAAATGGTTTTTAACGTCCCAAGTACAGTTTCTTTTAGTTATATTGAGGCGGTATAGATCGTGGAGAAAACCGGAGTGCATGTAGAAAACAATCGACCATTAGCAGGCATACTGACAGACTTTCTTACACTAGGATCTGCCTAAGTGGGATTTAAACCTAGGCGGTGAGGGGCATGGTGATCCGAAAGAGTTCGCTTTGGACATATCAGTATATTGGAGATTATATACATTTGGCGTTGTGATCAATCAGTTCACTTCCAATAAAACTGAAATAGCAATATAGTGTTTCGTCAATGGACACCTCCAATCAAACCGGAGATTTCACGTCATTAGCCAATCAGCACAAATTAAACTGATGTCCGTGTGCTATTTACCCATCAGCACACCTCCAATTAAACCGCAGATAATAGCTAGTCAAATTTTTATTTTCAAGACAAGATTTGAATTATATCATTTTGCACTTTCGTAACCTATAATAAAACGTGACTATTTTCAACATTATAATATATTTCAATCGCTTCAGGTTTTGCCTTCTATGCTTTGCTATGCGTACGTGTCATGATAAAACTCGGTCACTGAAGGCTTCTCCGAATTGATAACACGATATATTTTACTATCCAATCAAAAAAATGGCCAATGGGCCTTAACGCTCACCCGAGGATATGGCCAACCTGAGGATATATCCAAAATCATTTGCAAAAATACATAAAATATTCTAATATACATGCCTATAAAAAAGTTAATAGTTTTCAAGATAATTAACAATTTGAGTCTTTTTATGCATCTATGACCTTAACCTTGAATGTTATATCAAAATAATTGCCATATTAATTCCTACAATATTCTAATATACATGCCAATACAAAAAAGTTTATAGTTTCCAAGATAATAAACAATTTCAGTCTTTTAATGCATCTATGACCTTGACCTTTGAATGTATGACCTTGAGTCACATATTTAAATGATTGTCTTATCAATACCTACAATATTCTAATATATATGCCTATGCAAAAAGTTAATAGTTTTCAAGATAATTAACAATTTCAGTCTTTTTATGCATCTATGACCTTGACCTTTAAATGTAAGACCTTATATCTCATATTAGAATGATCGCCATATCAATTCCAACAATATTCTAATATACAGGCCAATACAAAAAGTTAATAGTTTCCAAGATAATTAACAATTTCAGTCTTTTTATGCACCTATGACCTTGACCTTTGAATGTATGACCTTGAGCCATATATCAAAATGTTCATCATGTCAATACCTACAATATTCTAACATACATGCCTATACAAAAAGTTTATAGTTTTCAAGCTAATGCACAATTTTAGTATTTATAAGCCAAAAAATAACATTTCTGGGGCAACAACTCTTACATGCATTATCATACAGTTACGAAACTTTGTACCTTTTTACATTTTGTCATGCTGAACATTTTAACAATGTTTTGATATTATATGTCTCTTAAAAGTTTGAAGAAAACAGCCTAAAACTGCACAAATTACAAACTAGGTCACTTGATCCCTATTTGAAGGTTATTTCAAGAAAAAGTCAAAACTGAAAACCCCATGTCAATATCTATTCATATAGTCAAGTTATAACAATTTGAATCCATTTTACGAAATTTTTAAAATTAAACGCAAAAACGCGTAACCTAATTTTTTACCAAATTTCACGAAATGAACAATTTATAAGCTTAAGACCCTAGAGAAGCCAAATATCACATCAAATTTTTTCTCCCATCATCGCTTTCGGAGAAGAAGATTTTTTCAGTTTTTTGGAACCATAGGTCACCTTGACCTATTTTTGGGAGCCAGGACAACGTCACGAACAAATCTGAATTGCACTGGCCCATATATGCATCTGATCAAGTTTCATTGAAATCTACCTTGTAGTTTCAGAAAAGAAGTCGAAAATGTAAAAGTTTACGCCGTGGACGCCGACGACGACGGACAAATTTTGATCAGAAAAGCTCACTTGAGCCTTTGGCTCAGGTGAGCTAATAAATAGGATTTTAAGACTAGAATGTAGAAAATCGTAGACCAGCAATATTTCTTGGGGGGATGCATGTCCAACCCCTCGTCTTCAAAAGACGAATAGATAAATGACATGTTTCCTTACAGAGCTCTGAACTGGTTTATTTAGATCCAACACAGGTTGTGGCTTTTTCATTCTGGCGCCAAGTTATAGACTAATTGATTATGAAATTAATCAATATGTGCCTAGGTGCATTGAGCAGTCTACCAGTCATCCTTATAAATAGCGATATACATGTACGATTACTTCATTTATATTCCTTCAACGTATTGGGCAGCTATACGCTGGTCTTTAAATCTACCTTAATGTACAATCAAGCACGATACGTCATGTCCTATATCGCTTAATGTCAGTAAAATATTAAACGCCATTTTGTTTTCACATATATATAGGTTACCGCCTCTATTCTAAAATTAGATTCCCGCTGTATGAATGGGTAGTATCAGAAGTATTATACTGACATGACAAAAACATTAAACTTATGTTAAAAAAAAAAAAAAAAAAAAAAAAAAAAAAAAGATATTTATAATGGAATTGTAAATATTTACTTATTCAATAAATTTTATTTTTAGCCGTCAACATTTTTTATCAATTTAAAGAGGAAGGCTTTTATAAAATTAATAAAATAATAATAGCAAATTAAAAAAAAAATATTTTTTAAAAATTGCTCGCGGGATAAATATGGGTAATCAAAAAACATAGCGAGGAAATAACCGTGTTCAATAACCATGCAAGCGTCATTTTAGGAGCATATCCCATATCTCAATGGAAAATAAAAGGCCTCATGCATATCCATTTTTAGATCTAGCAACACTAGAATTCGGCACCGCAGGATTGCCGTGTCAGGTGTTCAGAACTACGCTTTTACAAACAAAAAATATAATAAATAAAATAATAATATTAATGGTCTTATTTAAGTGTATTACTGTGGAGATCAAACAATAACCATGGGTTGATGTACAGGTTAAAAAGGTCATTTTTAACGTACGTGCGTACATTTTATTAGTTGTACATATTTGCAGGGGTCAGAGGGTTTGGTATGTCACGTGATTCTGTGACTCCTTAAGGGTCCACACTGGAAAAACCTACCTTCTCTGATTGGTTATGATATGAATGGTGCTCATTGATATTCAAGACATGCGCAGTCTGTCCAAAAGGCAGGAAGCCATGTTGAAAATATTAAGAAATACACAAGACAAAATACACTCATATAAAGAAGAAAACAACAACAAAAGGCACAATTCGGTGAGTGAAATGCAAAACTATCCATTTTAATTTCCAAAATCGGTCATAAGAATGTCATGTTAACGATGCATCAACCCTCAAGTCGAGTTACGTACACACGGTATCGATGTGATCTACATGTTGTCTTTGAACTCCTTTTCAAAGCTAACTATCATAACAACAGCTTAATCTGGCATTGTAAAAGTAACAGTTTATCTTTTTAACCACACTTACTGTTGTACTTATTCGTGATAATAACGTTTTCCTGAGTAATCCTTTGTTTACATATGCCGTTGACAATCGGCGTCCATCTTAGTTACTTTCCGATGTTTTGAGGCGATCCCTGCGATATGATCACGTGACAACAAGGTTGAAAAGTGAGAGGTGCGCCTAAGGATATTTACTTGAATCTGGAAATATGCGATAGCGATTTATTTATGAACAATCTTTTGCATTCTTTTTTGTCCGGTGGAGTTTATCACGTTAAACGACTATTTAATAAACACGTTATATTTTTATATAAAACGATACATAAACGAAATCAGTGAAATTAAAAAACACAGTTTACAATATTGTAAGCTTAAATTGATCAAAGAAATATGAACATCTTGCCATTAAAATATGACTGTCACTAAAAATATACTTCTATCTAATTTTCTAATTAATCTAGACGCAGGGAAGTGTTTTTAGTTTATGTTATTTATCACATTTTTACAGGTTTTTTTGTATTAATTTTTTTGATTAAAAAAAAACCATAACAGCCATTAAACTTATCGGTAAAAAATGATATTAAATAAAACAAAATTAAATCAATTAAATATTGTTAATTGTCGTTACGCTGTTTTAATAGTAATAAAAAAACTTAAGAAGTTTTTACATATATGTAAAAATATATCCTTGCATTTCTCGCTAAAAGTACCCGTGAAAGTGCATTATGAGAATGAACGGAATTATTATTACTTATTTCGGAAATAAAAAAATCCTTCAATAAATCGTTTAAAAAAGTTCGGCATTTTGTAGTGCATTTATTTACTGTTTCGACGATAGTGACCAACTGATAACGCTAAATGACGCCATCTGATATGGAGCCCTTAAGTAACCTCCATTGCGCCCTCGTCAATTTATCGATTGTTGTCGTTACACCGAGTTCGGTAAAGTAGGTCAGGACTGATGAACCATACCGCGGTCGAAATGAATGATTTGCATGCAGTAATTATATTTCAAATATAATATTTTAGATTTAGTATTAGTCAAAATAAACGCACAACGCTAAGTAAATGAAAATATAAAATATACATAAACAACAAGGTTTAAATTTTAAGTAACCCTTAAAATGCAAATAACTACCTTTACTATTTTAGTTTTATTATAAAAAAAAAACATTCCGTTTTGTAAACTTACAACAGCGATGTGCTATACTCCAGATTATTATTTTTTGCAGAGGGAAATAATTGTTTATGAGAGCTTCGCCGACACGTACAATACTAGTGATTTTTGGACAAGTCCACAATATATAAAGCTATATTTGGCAATTTTCTTTATTCCATTAGTAATATAAGGTATACATCCAAAATCACACGAAGATTTAACTTAACAAAATTAATTGATCTATTTCTGTTAATGACCTTGGAATTCAAAAGTTCAGTGGTATGTTTTATTTTACACTTTTGAAACCACCCCCGTCAATCGGGCTATAACTGGCTGGTGCTTATACTGGATTCAACCGGTTTAAGCAAGATTTGGATAATTCAAAATGACGTCATGGTTCACATGCGCAGACTTCAATTTGACATCCCTGCGTAGTTATGTCCCCTTAAAGGGCCTTTGCCGTTCCCGCCGTTTTTCTATTCATACTTATAAATAGCAAGTCCACTATCACATCTGACCTTTTAATTAAATCAGCGTTGTAAATAACCTGTTTGACTTAGTAATTCGGTCAACAGTCGTTTAAATTTCGATCTTTCACTCTGACAAGAAATAAAACGAACGAAAATAAAGACCAATACAACTCTATTGTGATATAAAATGTTTCTCTCACACATACACACACCTCTCACACACACACACACACACACACACACACTTTTGTTGTCGTGCGGTGTTAAAATTGTATGGCCTGATCGGTTTTTAAGTCGCATAGAGCTGCATCGTTGTAGATATTTGCGGCTAGAAATTGACAAAAGATAAACTAAAATAATCACTAAAATAAATAGAAGATTTTAATAACAGTAAACAGTAGACAAGATATAAATATAGCGCTGACGGTTATGTGGTAAAATTGAACAAGCGTAATTAAAAAAAAAACTCCAAGTACTGAAATTGCTGAAAAACCACTAACTCTCGTTGATGATGTTTGTAAAATTATTGATCCATTGTGGATGCCAAATCAACACAATCCAGCAAATTGTTCTGGGTAGATATTTTGCCTTGACGGAATTGGGTGGGTGCAGATTGAGGAGCTTGTTCTCTTCAACAGCACGCAGAGAGAATATTTCACGTCTCTTGTAGTACTTGGGCGAAGTTGTTAATTCCAGACAGGGACAGTTGATAATTGCCAAAATTGATCCAATTTCAGATTTACTGATTGTAAAATATAGTATTTTACAACACAATGTTGGATTTGCACTTTTATTTTTATTTCCCATTTTGTCCAATGATTCTGGTAAAAAAAAATTACGATAAACTTTTTTACTTTCGGTAGCTACAAAAATGTTAACAGTCTTATTACGTTTTACGACATGAATATTTTTTTTTTTTTTTTTTTTTTTTTTTTTTTTTTTTTTTTTTTTTGTACATAGGAAAAAAGTTTTCCGTAGTCAATTTTTTTTTGAATAGGACATTTCTGCTAGATACACAATAGAAAAACTGTATACATGCTATCATTTTGTGACTTGGTGATTCGTTTGCTACGAAAAGAAGGAAAGAATTCCCTTTTTGTCCTCCACTTAAATTTTAATTTTCAGTAAAATTGTCTCATATCGATCAAATAAAGTTATTTTGAACATCTCTGCGACATTTTTAAAAAAAAATATTTTAACAGAATTAATTGGTGGGGTACCAAAGGAAGTCGACACCCCCCTCTTCAAAAAAAAAAAAAAAAAAAAAAAAACTGAAGGAAGTTACACACACACACACACACTATCCTGATTGTTATCACCGGCGTTACGTACAATGTAAATTGCAATTTTAATATTGTCTCGTAACGAGCATTGTTATACGGAGTAGACAAATCGCAATCAACCACTGCAAGAGATATATCGCTATACATTCTTTCATGATACTAGCGATAAAATGAATAATATAGTGGTCTTCCCGAGTTCCAGCAGTAACACAAATGACTTTTTATTTATTTATTTATTTTATTTATTCATTTTTGGATAAAACTTGCAAAGTTACTTCAAGAAATAAAACGAACTTATTTAGTTCTAGTTCTAAAAAGATATTAAGTTACTTTAGATAAATATTGACAAGGTTTATTGATATGGTTGATTGAATGGTGAAAATGTGTGATTTGTTCTTGTATGAGTATATTATTGTTGGTTGTAATGTTGTTTAACGTCGCATCAGCAATTTTTCTGCTATTCGCGACGGGAGCAATTTTATTATTTATCTCGAAGAATTTAAAAGCAGGTTCATGAGGACGCAATGTCTATATAACTATGTATAACTATGAAATAGAAGATTGATTGTAGTGTTGTTTATCGTCGCATCAACAATTTTGCAGCAATTCGCGACGAAAAATATAAGTAGATTTGAAGGAATATTAGACACACAGAACGAACACAATGAGATCTAACTAGTACCACTGGTACATTCAAACGCACGCACGACTTTGAACGGTCATTAAAGTTGACACGATAAGAAAATGTTTAACGACCATAACTGTCTCGATTATTTTATAGTTACCAATATTTAAAAAATATTCCTACCAATGAAATACGGGTTGACAAAGTATGTTAAAAAAGAATAAGCATAAATCAAAATACATAATCAAAACTTGCTTAATATTACCATACGCATCGAGATTAGTTATAACGTGCGTATCACTGACACCACTCCGCAATTGTGGAAAAGGATTGCAGCAGAAAAAAAGTTTTCCGGTTTAGGTACTTGTCGTTTTTGGAATGGTCTCTGGTACACTTAACAATAATTTGGAATCAAATTAAAAAACTTAAACCGTGGCAAATGACAGCTCAACCCGTATATATAGCGCGTCACAATTTTGTATTGAGTGAAACGTCATTTTGCATGGAGGTGATAGTCGTCATGTACAGGAAAGTGACCCAAGACTGCTTCATCCATGAACGTTCAAGGACTTAAGAGATTGATACAGATTGCTATTGTTATGTAGACTGAACATTTTTTTTTTTTTGTTTGTTTGATTTTAGAAAACCCACCAAGCAGGAGAATGTCTGCTACAGAAACCCCCGTCAACAGTGTAGCAGTAACGTATCCTCTTGGTAAGTATTTATTATTATTATTATTATTATTATTATTATATGTATTACATGAAAATAAGAAATCTTTAGGTATCGATAGTTGAAGAAAGTGCGGTTTAAGTTGGCTTGCGTGATTATTGGTCAATATTTCCTTCCGGTTTGGCGTTTTACATTATATTGAACCTGAATGGTGCGAGATATGGTAAATTTTGAGCGCGAGTAAACCCTTCCTGTTGAAAAAAATGCTCGTATTAAAATAAAGTTTGAATACTTTGGTAAATGCTATGAGTTTTATAAATAAATTCTACGTGCATCAGTATATCCTTTATTGACACATGATTTTTAAGCACAGTCGAATCACGTGGTACTACATGTAGACGGCTTGGACTATTTTATGCAAATAGGGTACATGATTGGTTAAAAGTATGTGGTAGGCAACACAGAGAAACGACGGACGGTCTTCACATAAAAGTATTAAAGGTGGATAGCTTTGTGACGCAACTTTCCGATTTTCAGACATTACGCCTCTTCACTTCGAAGGGTACTACGTGTACTACAAATAAATTGTACCATGTAAATGTGTGGGGCTTGCACGCAACTAATTCCATGTCACACACTAGTTTCTATAATTTAATTAGATATTTGATTTTTTTAAATCAGATTTTTTATTTTTTAAAGCAGGCGACGATCTTGCATAACGTATATATACATGTACGATTTTGAACAAGCGTTTTCACTTATTGTTCAGGACTATAATTTTCTTGAATTTGAACCAGCTAACTTACTATACTTTACCAATAAGTTGTTTTCTGATGATGATTAACTTAACTGAATGCTGAATTTATAATTTAAGTCTTTTTTATGCCTTCCATCTTTAACTGTCGATTTCAACCAAACTTAAAAGAAAGTACATTTGTACACGTGCATCTGCATTAGATGTATGTGGATTTAATCGAGTTCTTTCTGTGATTGAAGAAAATTTTACATGAAAAAGTTTTTCATTTTAAATAAAATTTGTTAATTTTTAACATACAATTTTTTAAAATTTCAATTTCAACCAAACTTAAAAGACTGCATTTGTACACGTGCATCTGCATTAGATGTATGTGGATTTAAATTGAGTTCTTTCTGTGATTGAAAGAAATTACATCAAAAAATTTTTCATTTTAAATAAAATTAATTTATTTTAACATGCAATTATTGACATTTCAAATTCATGTGCTATTGTTTTTTTTATGCTCAACATTGGCAGCTTTAAATGATAAAATTGTTAAAAAATTATCAGAAGGTGACTTTTTTACAAGTGTGAAGAAAAAGTGAACAGATCAGGATGATTGGCACCTTAGTTTTTACACAATACGGATCTGTTAATTCTGAAGAACCAGTGGTACAAAATATTTGGCTTTCATATATATATATATATATATATATATAATATGTAAAATGTACATAAGTTATATATATTGTATATTTTTTTAATTTGGATAAAATTTTGTATTTTCAGGTTCACAGGTAAATTGTACCACCAACATGCCATTGTCTTCTTCAAGTAGTACTTCAGAAATATTAAATGATGATGGCATTAGTTCAATGGACAGCAATGATAACAGTAATGAATTTAATATCAATTTGAAAGACACTTTGAATGGCTTGCAGTCTCTCAATGGACAGTCACAGCTAATAGGCTGACAACCTTAGTTCCAAGGAAGAAAATCTAAAAGAAAGTGGCATTATTTTACAAGATGGTGACAAAAATGATAATTTGAACCAACTAAACTCAGCGGAAAACCCGCCTAAAGTTATAAACCTTCTCGAGAATTCTAAATCCAAAACATTTTCTATGAATGACAAAGCTCGCAGTTCATGGGATATAGTTTCTAAAATTCAAGTTAATACACCCAGTTTAGGAAATCTTTTGTCTAAGACCAAATACATTGATTGCAAGGATCCTAACTGTAAAAATTTAGCAGAGAAAAATAGAATAGAATCTGAACAAGCTCATCAGAATGGACTTTCTTGTAATAAAAGCGGGGGAAATTTATTTGAAAATATTAAAGACTTAAAAATGGAAAGTGCTAATAAAATGATGGAAGGAATTCAGAAACCTACAGGTAAGTTTATAGATAGTTTTGAAAGAAAAAGTTCAACTGGTACACACAGGGCTTCACATTGACCTTTGACTTTAGGGGTCAAATTATTCGTTAAATCAACATCTGTTTCTGTCTAAAAATTGGTAGTCAAAACAAAGTCTCAAGGATCAAATGGAAGCCTTGTACACATTTGGAATTCAATATTCAATGAGATGTATAGTTTGCTTTATAAAATTTAAAAAATAGAAGTAAGATAAAAATGATTGTTACAAAATGATTGAACATGTTTCTTTGACTTGGTTGAATTTAGCCAATTTCCTGTATTTCTAAGGAAAGGGGTTTTGAAATTATGATCAAAATTTATGCCATCCCTAACAAAGTAATATTAAAGGTCACAAAATCAAGCAGTTCCAACATATGTATAGGAGTATAAGTTTGATACCTTATGATGAAAATGAAGAGTAAATAATAATTCATGAAAATCTTAAAAAAAGGGGCATAAAAGGATTATCATGACACCCTCAAAGTGACAACTAAGGAAAATTTAAAAACTCTTAGGCCTAACTTAAAAAATTCTTTGTTTGCTGTTTTCCGACTCATGCTGTCCACATGTGGGTTGGTAGGTAGGAAAAATTTTTATTTTATTTTATTTTTTGAAAATTTAATCTATTACACTTTTGAAAAAGGTTAAATTGGTTTCATATGTCTTTTTTTGCTAACTACAGTCTTCTTTGTTTCTCCTTGTGTCTTCTCCCATGGAGAAAGTGGAATTTCCTCACTAATGTGTAAACCTGCTCACAGGTTGCTTGCTTGGGTTATTGCCCTTTCATACTGTTTTTTACTTTGTATGAAAGCCAACATAAAAAAAAAAAAAAAAGAAAGAAAGAAAGATAGAAATTGATGGCAATAAAATTTTTTGGGGTAGGGGCATTTCAAGTGGGTCGGGCGGTCAACGGCAAACAAAGCTAATTTTATTTTAGGCCTTAAAGAGAAGAGACAAAATGATAATGCTATAATTGGTAAATGGATGTCTAAATCCAAATACAATTATAATATATTAGTATGTTTGGTTACATTCATTGAAATAAATCAAACAAAATTTTTTAACTGTTCATATCAAATGTATTTGAATTTACCTCAAAACCTTATAGGATAAAATGGTCAATATTTTTACAGATTGAGCAGGTATTTCCAAACTTAATATATCATTTAGATATACCATTGTCATTGTCCTACTTAAATTAAGTAAACAAAAATGCAAGGCAAAGGAGAAATTTGTCTTTAATTTTGCTTATTATGGGTAGCATATGTTTTGCTTTTGATTCCTGTTTTCTTTAGTTGAAGATATATATCTTTTTAGAATACTTTTCAGTCCTGCGCCTGTCAAAAAGGAGAATAAATTTTGTAAGCTTTAGCTTTATGCTTTGCTGACTGTTAATGTCTGTATTCCAGTCATATGCAAGTTACAGCCATTAACTGTCTAGGTTTAAATCAAACTCAGGAAAAATAATTATTTAATAAAGTGTCACAGTTTGCTTGTCAAAGGTTGGTGATTTCTCTGGACATTCTGGATAGAGTGTCACAGTTTGCTTGTCAAAGGTTGGTGATTTCTCTGGACATTCTGGATAGAGTGTCTGTTTGGTTGCCAAAGGTTGGTGATTTCTCTGCACATTCTGGATAGTGTGTTAGTTTGCTTGCCAAAGGTAGGTGGTTTCTCTGGACATTCTGGAAAAAGTGTCAGTTTGCTTGTCAAAGGTTAGTGATTTCTTTGTGATTTCTAGATAGAGTGTCACAGTTTGCTTGCCAAAGGTTGGTGATTTCTCTGGACATTCTGGATAGAGTGTAAGTTTGCTTGCCAAAGGTTGGTGGTTTCTCTGGACATTCTGGATAGAGTGTCTGTTTGGTTGCCAAAGTTTGGTGATTTCTCTGGACATTCTGGATAGAGTGTCTGTTTGGTTGCCAAAAGTTGGTGATTTCTCTGGACATTCTGGATAGAGTGTCTGTTTGGTTGCCAAAAGTTGGTGATTTCTCTGGACATTCTGGATAGAGTGTCTGTTTGGTTGCCAAAGTTTGGTGATTTCTCTGCACAGTCTGGATAGTGTGTTAGTTTGCTTGCCAAAGGTTGGTGGTTTCTCTGGGCATTCTGGATAGAGTGTCTGTTTGGTTGCCAAAAGTTGGTGATTTCTCTGGACATTCTGGATAGAGTGTCTGTTTGGTTGCCAAAGTTTGGTGATTTCTCTGCACAGTCTGGATAGTGTGTTAGTTTGCTTGCCAAAGGTTGGTGGTTTCTCTGGACATTCTGGATAGAGTGTCTGTTTGGTTGCCAAAAGTTGGTGATTTCTCTGGACATTCTGGATAGAGTGTCTGTTTGGTTGCCAAAGTTTGGTGATTTCTCTGCACAGTCTGGATAGTGTGTTAGTTTGCTTGCCAAAGGTTGGTGGTTTCTCTGGGCATTCTGGATAGAGTGTCTGTTTGGTTGCCAAAAGTTGGTGATTTCTCTGGACATTCTGGATAGAGTGTCTGTTTGGTTGCCAAAGTTTGGTGATTTCTCTGCACAGTCTGGATAGTGTGTTAGTTTGCTTGCCAAAGGTAGGTGGTTTCTCTGGACATTCTGGAAAGAGTGTCACAGTTTGCTTGTCAAAGGTTGGTGGTTTCTTTGTGATTTCCGGATAGAGTGTCACAGTTTGCTTGCAAAAGGTTGGTGATTTCTCTGGACATTCTGGATAGAGTGTTAGTTTGCTTGCCAAAGGTTGGTGGTTTCTTTGTGATTTCTAGATAGAGTGTCACAGTTTGCTTGTCAAAGGTTGGTGGTTTCTTTGTGATTTCCGGATAGAGTGTCACAGTTTGCTTGCCAAAGGTTGGTGGTTTCTCTGGACATTCTGGGTACAGTGTCTGTTTGGTTGCCAAAGGTTGGTGATTTCTCTGGACATTCTGGATAGAGTGCCTGTTTGGTTGCCAAAGTTTGGTGATTTCTCTGCACAGTCTGGATAGAGTGTTAGTTTGCTTGCCAAAGGTAGGTGGTTTCTCTGGACATTCTGGAAAGAGTGTCAGTTTGCTTGTCAAAGGTTCGTGATTTCTTTGTGATTTCTGGATAGAGTGTCACAGTTTGCTTGTCAAAGGTTGGTGGTTTCTTTGTGATTTCTGGATAGAGTGTCACAGTTTGCTTCTCAAAGGTTGGTGATTTCTCTGGGCATTCTGGATAGAGTGTTAGTTTGCTTGCCGAAGTTTGGTGGTTTCTCTGGGCATTCTGGATAGAGTGTCAGTTTGCTTGCCAAAGGTTGGTGATTTCTCTGGGCATTCTGGATAGAATGTTAGTTTGCTTGTCAAAGGTTGGTGATTTCTCTGGGCATTCTGGATAGAGTGTCAGTTTGCTTGCCAAAGGTTGGTGATTGCTCTGGGCATTCTGGATAGAGTGTTAGTTGCTTGCCAAAGTTTGGTGGTTTCTGTGGGCATTCTGGATAGAGTGTCAGTTTGCTTGCCAAAGGTTGGTGATTTCTCTAGGGATTATTCTGGATAGTGTCTGTTTGGTTGCTAAAGGTTGATGATTTCTCTGGGCATTCTTGATAGACTGTCGGTTTGTTTGCCAAAGGTTGGTGGTTTCTCGGGCATTCTGGATAGAGGTTATGTTTGCTTGTCAAAGGTTGGTGATTTCTCTGGGCATTTTGGATATAGTGTCAGTTTGGTTGGCAAATGTTGGGGGTTTCTCTGTACATTCTGGATGGAGTGTTAGTTTGCTTGCCAAAGGTTGGTGGTTTCTCTAGGTATTCTGGATAGAGTGTCAGTTTGCTTGCCAAAGATTGGTGATATATTTGGGTACTCTAAATAGAGTGCCACAGTTTGCTTGCCAAAGGTTGGTGATATCTCTGGGTACTCTAAATAAAGTGTCACAGTCTGCTTGCCAAAGGTTGGTGGTTTCTCTAGGTATTCTGGATAGGGTGTCACAGTTTGCTTGCCAAAGATTTGTGATTTCTCTGGACATTCTGGATAGATTGTCAGTTTTCTTGCCAAAGATTGATGGTTTCTCTGGGTATTCTGCATAGAGTGTCACAGTTTGCTTGCCAAATGTTGGGGGTTTCTCTGGGCATTCTTGATACTGTCAGTTTGCTTGCCAAAGGTTAGTGGTTTCTCTGGGTATTCTGGACAGCGTGTCAGTTTTCTAACCAAAGGTTGGTGGTTTCTCTGGGTATTCTGGACAGCGTGTCAGTTTTCTTACCAAAGGTTGTGGGTGTCTCTAGGTATTCTGGATTGCGTGTAAGTTTTCTTGGCAAATGTTGGGGGTTTCTCTGTACATTCTGGATGGAGTGTTAGTTTGCTTGCTAAAGGTCGGTGGTTTCTAAAGGATTCTGGATAGAGTCAGTTTTCTTGCCAAAAGTTGGTGGTTTCTCTGGGTATTCTGGATAGAGTGTCACAGTTTGCTTGCCAAAGGTTGGGGGTTTCTCTTGGCATTCTAGATAGAGTGTCAGTTTGCTTTTGAAAGGTTGGTGATTTCGTTGGTATTCTCTTTCATCTTAGAACTGCCTTCCTGAGTTGAAGTGAAGGAATTTTGACTGGGGCGTAAAACACTATTTTCCCATCTCCATTCTCTTTAAATAATACCATTGTTTATTAAGAGTCTCACTCGATCTACAGTTATATTCAGTGAACTAGAAGTGGTTTATTAATTTTGAAAGGCCTTTGCTACTTTTTTACAAACAGTGGTGGTTAAAATACAGGAGATTCCTTTTTTCATAAGATGATGGTAATTTTAATTACATGTATAATCTTTATATAACTGTTTCAGATATTACAGAATCTGAATCTAAGATGACTGATAAGGTCGAGGAAAGCCAGGGGAAAAAGACACAAGAATCTATAATTTCAAACAAAAAGGAAACTTCAAATTCTGAAGATATAAAAAATGATAGCGAAAATTTAGACTCAAAACCCTCTAAAAACAATGAAAGTTCACAAAATTCATCGGGCAGTTCATCTTTAGGAGATGAACCAACATTAGATAGAACAGAGGAAAGTGTCGAACAACATATAGAAAAAGAACCATTAGTTGACCAAGAAAAGCATGACTGTGATAATTCAAATCAAGTGCAATCTAATGACAATGTTAAAATGGACGTTGATTCTGAAAGTTTAGATGTTAAAATGACTGCAGATACTAAGAGTGTGAAGAATTCTGATGATGCATTGCTGGAATATGAAGATTGTGAAAATAATTCTAAAATGGAGGAGAAAAAACTTTCTGATGACCAGAATAATGATGAGATGGAACAAGAAGAAGAAGAGAAACTTTTGGCATCTGATTCTGAAAATTCAGAATCCACAAATGTTGAAGACAGTGAACAGAACAACTGCAAAATGGAGGTTGATGGTGAAGAGGAGGCAAAGGACAAGAAATTAAAGTTGTCAGAAAATTATAAGATGGAAAGGAGAGCAAAGAAGGACTGTTAGATAAAAAGGAAATAAAAGTTGAACCAGTAAAAGAAGAAGATATAAAGAAAGAAAGTACAGAAGGAGATTCTACTGATATGAAAAAAGACATTGAGCAGAAAGATAAAACAATTTCTCAAGTTGAGGTGAAAGTTGAACCAGTGAAAGAAGAAAGCCTAAAGGAAGAAAATACAGAATCAGATTCTAATGACATAAAAACAGACATTAAGCAGGAAATTGAAGAAAACAGTAATTCTAGTGAATGTTTTGAGAGGAAGAGACCAGCAGAAGCTGATGATAGTGTTTCTTCAGAACCCAAAAGATCTCGACTTGACTTTGTTATTGGTAAACTTGGATCTCAGATTGGCATCAAACCAGAGTTGTTACCCTTAGAAGATGATGTTTCTGATACTGAAGATTCTACCAGGCAGGACAGTGAAGAGTCGTCCAAATCTGATGATGCCTCTTCATCTGTGTCGGAAACCGAGACAATGGAAGAAACAGAAGAAGAAAAATCGCCAAGAAAAAAGAGGAAGAAACCTTTAAGATTCACAAGGAAGGTAAGGGACTACTATATGTATAAGAACATGACTCTCATACAAAAGCCTAAAACAACACACAGGTCTGTATTGTATCTAGACCAGCCTGCAAGTTCAAAAATATGTTATGTCTCAAGTAATATTATGTTTATTAATTCTCTAATTTGTTTTTTAAAGATGACAACAAAATCATAAAATTTTGGCTGGTTAGAATTTCAGCCTAATCTTAAATGTAAAAATGATAATTTGATTGGTGCTTCAGTTTTAGCATATATAATCAATGATCTTTCTTGCTCTAATAATTATGCGAGTGTAATTACATTTGATCCATGGTAGAGTGCTTGCTCCGTTAGTGGAAGGTTGTGGGTTCGAACCCCGGCGGGGTCTGACCCAAGACTTTAAAGTGGGAAGTGACTGTTCTTTCGCCAAGCATTCAGCATTATGAAATGAAAGTCATGGTTCTTTCGGATGGGAACTTAAAATAAACGAGGTACCGTGTCATGGCAGGCGTGGCATGATAAAGAACCCTGCTGTATAACGCCATCAGTGCAACGCACAGGCAAAATTTCTGCACTTTCGTCTATAGCTGGCAACGTCTTGATATAAATGAAATATTCTTGACTGGGATGTTAAACACCATTACTCAACTCAACTCACATTTGATCCATAATATTTTAGAGTTATGTCCCTTTGAAATTATAATTTTTGTTTTAATTTTTATATCCAGACCTTTTTTTTTAAAAATGTTTATGAATTCTGATTAAACTCAATAAACAATAATGAACATAATTTTGTAATATGTATATTATTGTCAGTCTGATTCATGGAGCTACTGCTTGTACATCTATGTTTTAAATCTGGACATGATAACTGAAGTCATTTGCTAGATTTTTACGTCACTTGGTAAAAGTATTAAAAAAGAAGTGGATTTGTGCATTATCACTGATCTGTTTGAAATTATTGACTATTTGCTTACATAGGGCAAACATGGAAAAGCAACACCTGGATATTATGTTTTGGTGAAGCATCAAGTAATTTCTTGTGAAATTGTAGATTGGAGGACTAACATCCAAATTGTTGATTTTTCTGATCCAAGGAATGTAACACACCCAAATCCCTAGAGATGAAAAAAAGTAAACAATTTTCTTATTTATTCTTTTTTTCTTCAGGAATTAAAAGATTTAGTGAAAGCCAAAATTCAGAGTTATCTGAAATCAGAACAAATGGGTATAATACAAGAATTACAGACCAAAATAGACGAATTACAGGAAGCTAATGACAAATGGAAACAGAAGGCTAAAGATTTAGAAAAACAAATGCTTGATTTGACCATACTGCAACAAAAACATGAAAAACGCAAAGCAAAAACTGCTGCTTTAAGGGTGAGTATTATGGTAAGGGTTTATCATAGAATGGTTAAATGTTCATGAGGCTTTGACCAAAGATTGAGTGTTTCTAACAATATTGAAAATTATGGGATATGTGAAAAATTATTAATTTAATTTAAATGAGAAGAAAGCTTTTAAACATAGTTCTAGTTTTAGCTTACCTGACTAAAGATCAAAGTACAGATATCTCTCTCTCTCTCTCTCTCTCTCTCTCTCTCTCTCTCTCTCTCTCTCTCTCTCTCTAATCTCTCTCTCTCTCTCTCTCTCTCTCTCTCTCTCTCTCTCTCTCTCTTAATGTTTGCATTATTAACACCTGTTTTTCTTTTGACTTCTGCTTTGAAACTAACTGAATAGATTTTGTATAAATGTGATCAATTTAATGCTGTTTAATTTGTAGGCATTGACATGGCTACCAAAACTTGGCTTTGGGGTTACAATTTTTTTTGTAAAACTTTGAATGATTATCCATGAAAGAGTTATTATCCCTGAAATTAACTAAGAAAATGCATGTAAGAGTTATTTCCCCTGAACTGTCATCTGAAAAATGTATTTTTTTTTTAAAGTACAAACACTAAACAGATTTTAGATGAGCAGTAGGACCCATTGTTCTCTTGTTTACTCAAACTAATAGCATTAAGATAACAAAATTATGGTCAGGAAGCAGTGGTTTTGTTTGCCTTAAATTACTACCGAATAAAGGTAGTTTCCCCTTGAGAAATAAGACTAAATTTCCCAATCTGACAACTAAAATTCCCCAAAAGGCAACAGTGACACACAATCAAATAGTTTAAGTTAAATTCAGTTGTCCAAAACTGTTCTGACAGACAAAAAATGTCGGGCGTAATATGTGACATAAAAAGGATCCAAATTTTCCCAATCTGAAAGGTAGAAGGTAGTTTTTAAAAACCATTGCAAAATCACTGGGAAGGTTATTTGAAATACAATACTAGTAGTTTCTTTGTCAAAAGAGCTTGAAGTTTTTCTGTAATTTCTTTTTCAGCAAATAAGTACTAAAAATGTAGCTGTACAAGTTGATGAAAATAAGGTAGGTTGATGATAAATGATATTGGAACTCTATTTTTCGTTCATAAACCCCAAATTCATACCCCACCCCCACCCCCCACCCCCCCCCCCCCACACACACACACACACACATGTACACACACCTTCAGCTTTAACTTTCCCTCCCCATAATAAGTCCAAATAGTTGGCAAGACCTAATTTTTCAAGACTACAAATTATTTTATGACAAAATTAACATTGACTTTTAAGTTAGTATGCTACCATGAACAAGGATCAATTTTCTTTTGTTTGTCTGTAATCTAAATCATTTCGCTTGAAACTTGACCTTTATTATAATAAGATTATAGTAATAATTTTTAAAATTTTTAAATTCTTGAAATATTCGCCCCAGATATTTTTTTGTCAAGCCTGGCATTACCATAAGGGAGGGAGACTTAGGTGTTACTTTTCTGGTGTCATCGTAGGTAGCGGCATGTCATAATGTGAAAGTTTATGTTAAATTATGTTTTTTTCTATTTGATCAAAAAACTAACCAGGCGAGACATTTAATTCTGTGGAATTCTTGTTATGATTGATATAACAATTAAATTTTTTCGTTTGTTTAATATTAATCCATGTTTTAGGCTAACCTTATGTCTAAGCTTGGGCAGCAGCCAGTAACTCCACAGAAACCAGTATTGTTAAAGACACCACCAAAGACCGGGATTACAGTTGCTTCACCATCACCTGCTGGTACTCAGATTATTAAAAGTCCGACTACAGCTGTCACCACTATTATAATGACGAAAACGGTTACTTCACCGGCACTATCTACAGTCCCGCCAAAACTTACACCCATGACTATAACTCAGGTAATGAATGGACGAAAAATAGCAATGATGATAGTTGTTAATTTAAAACTCCAGCACAAACCAGGATTTAACCTAGTTCACTATTAAGTGTTCAACATTTAAGCCAGTCCACTAGTCTCAGACACCTTTTGGTTTTCAGTCAGACCTGTAATATTTTGAATTTCTTTTTTATATGTTCTTGCAGAAACAATACTTCAGAGATGTATTTCAACTTTAACCCACACCCCATCCCTCTCTACCTGCACCATACATAGTTTTTTTTAACAAAAAAAATAATAAAATCTGATGTAGCTGAATAACAAACAATGAATGTCTAGAACCACCAAGAAAATGTCAAAACAAAAAAAAAAAAAAGATAAATACAACAATAAAATATCTTTATCTTGACACCTTATTTTAAAAGTTCAAAATGTTGATCAGACATAATTTATGATATTTTTTATTCTCATATTGATGGTGCAAATTTTTTCTTTTTTTTCCCCCACTTTTGATGATAGAATTATTATTGAAGAAACCTGTACATGAAGCCTACTTACTATACCTAACTGTCAAATTTGGTGGCATATTATCATGACTAATTATTGTTCAATTTTGTTTTGTAGGTTTCAGTAGCAAATAATTCTGTGACTAGAGTGATTCCTACTGCACCACAAAGTCAGTTTGTAACAACCAGCTCACCCAATCAGCAGACATTACGTGTAGGATTTCCTTCAAATCAAACAGTTAAAAGTTTGTTAGACTCTAGTAGACAGGTCGGAGGTGGCAGTGTACCAAAATTTGTTGCTCAGCCACCAGCCACTAATTTTATTGTAGTGACTACGGCCTCACCATCTCTTGTTAGTAGTACTGGAGGTGGTGTTGGTGGTGGTTTAAAAACTAATCTATCAAAAACTAATTCCAACATTGCTCAGGCTATAGCAGTGGCATCAAATAACCAGCAACTAGTCCAGAATTCTCTCCAACACACAGTCAAAGTTATAGATCTCACAGGAGAGGAAGAAAATGCTGCTAAAAAGGGACTTTTGTCTCAGGGTACGGCAGTGCCAGTATTGCAACAGGCAGGAATTCGCCAACCTTTGTATGGCCAGCCAATTGTGAGACCTGTTGTGTCTGGTCAACCGGGATTGAATCCAGGTCAAGGATTATTAGTTAGTACTCCTTCAGGGACAATTGTACGTCCTGGTGGACAACAGGCATATCAGTTGGTTTTTAACCCTACCTCACCAGCACTCAGGCCAGGTATGTTGACTGTTGTGCAGCAACAGCCGCAGAACTCTTCCACTTCAGTTGTAAGAGCACCTAGTTCTTTGATTGCAACAGCTGTGACAACAGTACCTCCACAACTTAAGACGGGACAGACCGTTCCAACAGTACCTGGTGGTGTTGTTACCAGTACTGTACAAAAGCCAGTAGAACCAATTAAATCTACAGTTGTTACTCAGGTAGTCCGACCCCCACCACCTCTACAATCAGCGCCAGTCACAAAGGTGGAAGAGGTTAAAAAAGTAAGTACATATATTAGATAATATAAAAATATTCTGACTATTTTTGCAGTAGATTGTTATTGTTTTTGTCGAGCCTGGCAACACCATAAGGCGAGACTTAGGTGTAACTTTTCCAGTGTCAGCAGCGACGACGACATATCAAAATGTGTAAGTTTATGTTAAAGTCCATATTAACCAGGCAAGATATTCCGTGGAATTCTTGTTTATATTAGATATTGCCAGTAGTTGTGTTTTTGGAAATTTGAAAGGTAATTACAAGATAAAAAACAAATATTCTTACAACTTTTGCATTAGATTATAGTTGTAAATCTGGAAATTTGGAGAAAATAAAATGAAATTTCAGTTCATTGGAACAAAAAATGATCACAGAGCACTAATTTCAATAAATCTATATTTTAACATGTATCAAGTACTTGGTTAGTTAATAATCTGTGATAAATGTTTAATACTTAAGTTTTGTTTTTCAGAAAGTGATAAATACAATGAATCTACATCCAGCACTTCTACCACCACCACCTATATACCACATAAAACCATATGATAAAGCATTACCTCCGATGCCAACACTTAATATATCAAGAGTCAGCCAAGGTATATTTTTTATGTGTAAACTGAAACAGTAATCTTGGCAATTTGGTGTCTGTTAAGAGTGGAGTTTTCCCCCAATTCAAGACTTAAAATATTGCTGTGGTCATTTTTTTTCTGGCTGGTTGGAGAAAGCGGGAGTATCTTGCAAACTTACAAACTTTTCTAACTCTTAAGAATTATCCCAAGTGGGATTTGAACAAATGTGATGGACCACAGGCCACTGGCACCATCTTTCTTAAAGATCTCTGGTTTCAACTTTTAACAGAGAGGGATAGAGTGAACACTTATATGGAGGTGGACAGATAGCAGAGAAAACTTGAGTATTTGGAAAAAACCACTGACCTTTGGCAAGCAAACAGAAACTTTATTACATAAACTTCTTACCAAGCACAATTTAAGTGAGTGGTTAGCAGCACAATGATTCATGAGAAAGTGCTTTAAACCTCTGCCACTACACTAACAGCCTCTTGTTTTTAAGAGATCTATGATCTCATTTTTATAGGATTCTAGGCAGAATAGGTAGTGACTTTTTGTTTTGCTATAAAGCAGTTAAGAACTTGAGACATTCTTATTGTAAATCCTTAAGTAAAAGGTTGTCTTTAGCCTACATCTGAAGCTCATCACAATTTCACTGATATGAAACATAATGAATAGTTTCCCTTGCATGAAATGTCAGTTTATCAACTGTCACATTTAGAAAATAACTTAAAAGTCTTAGCTTTTTCCAAATAGATTTTTGGCAAAAATCGTTTAGGAATGTATCAATGTGTTTTTACCTAAAAAACTTTACAAACTGTTTTCAACTGTGAATACATCTATGAGCTTCTTGCACTGACTTCCTTTCTTTTTAATTTCCATGTTTTTTTTTTTGTTTGTTTTGGTTTTTTTTTTTTTTTAAATATGCTTTTGATAGTACACATTTTGTATTTTTAGTTCTATGTTTTCAAGTCGATAATACCTTTTTTTTTTTTCGTTGAATATTTACAGGTATAGTTCTGTCCTGGAATATGACACCTACTTTAGCAAATCATGCAGAAGTTGCATCTTATCAGCTATTTGCATATCAAGAAGGATCAGCACCACCAAGTACAAGTTTATGGAAAAAGGTAAATAAGACTTAAATGGATTTAGCTTGAACCGTTTTGAAACAATAAATATTGTCAAGGGGAGATATTTTTCATACAAAGATGATGGATATTTCTCTCATTCAAAGTTCTTTTCCCATATTAGGGGCCTCAGTGGCCGAGTGGTCTAAAGGGCGTGCTTACGGATCACAATGCCTCTCACTGCCTGGGTTCAAATCCCTCTCAGGACAGATCCTAGTGTGAGAAAGTTTGTCAGTTCGCTTGCCGAAAGTTGGTGGTTTTCTCTGGGCACTCCGGTTTCCTCCACCATCCCAGAAATGACCGCCTCGAAATAAGTGAAAGAATCTTGACTGGGGCATTAAACACCATTATTCCACTCCACTCCACTCCTTTCCAATATATTAAATTTGGCCTCTTTATATGTCAAATATAATATCAATATGAAATTTTTACCTTCTAACATTTTTGATACTTAAGAATAATTTTCCAAAACTGGTGCCTGAAATGTTTAAAAAAGCATTGTTGTCCAAGGGGAGATAACTTGAAATAGGGTATGTTCTGATTAATCTACAATTATTATTTTTAATTCAAATTTTTGAAGTTTTATTTTATTTCCTTTTTTAAAAATTTTATTTTTATTAATTTTTTTATTATTATTATTTATTTATTTATTATTATTATTATTTTATTTATTTTTTTTTTTTTTTTTTGTTATCTGCAAAGTTTGGACACATTTTTTCAGTTGTAACTATGTAATATTTTATTATCGGATTTAAGCTATTGTTTTTATATTTAATCTATTTTAACTTTTCCATTTTGTATATTTTGTATAGGTTGGAGATGTTAAAGCATTACCCTTACCCATGGCTTGTACATTAACACAGTTTCAAGAAGGAAATCATTATCACTTCGCCATAAGGCCAGTTGATGTTAGCGGACGTATAGGACCATTCAGTAAACCAAGTTCCATCCATTTGACAAAGAAAGATTAATTTATTTTTAATGTATCTTGTTTTATATGTAAATGTTACAAAAATGCATTTATTTATTCATAGTAAAGTTGTTTAGTGATAAAAACTGTCCTCGAATTTTAAGCTGTTTATATTCATAAGCAGTTTACAAATCATAATACTGTTTCCTTGTTTTTAAGATTTTATACAAGAAATGGCATTAAATATTGATATATTTGTCTTTGGTAAGATAAAACTATAACAATATGTATTTTTAACAATGGGCACTAACAGATGGTTCATTTTCTAGATTGCTGATATAATTGTAAAAGCCAAAAATGATAAGAGGAAATGTCAAATTTTGACCAATGTAAAATGATTTGCTATTCCAACTTTCTTTTATTTTCAAGCTAAACAAATCCAAACAAAGTTAAAGATACAGTAATTATTATTAGAGTTAAACAGTTGACATTTCAAAAATGTCTTCATCTGTAATTTTCCCCTCCTTTTTTTTTTTCCTCCATACATTTGGTATAGTGACTCAGGTTTGTGATGTGTATTGGTGATGTAATGATCTATAATGTTGTATATCGTTTTGTGATCTTTTGTAATACAAGAACCTAATCTCAAGCATTTCTTACAGAAGTAATCTTACAATCACATTGCCTATTTTTTAATCCCACTCGGACCAATCCATTATTAAGGTTATCTCCCTTTAAAGAAGGTCGGTAAATTTTTTCTAGTACTATGGTCTCATCTCCCTTACTGAAGGTCAGTGAATTTTTTTTTTATTAATATGGTCTCCGCCATTTCAGAACTGATTGCATTGCTATGAGTGAATTTTTTTTTTACTTGAGCATAAACTATTTTTCCAACCAACAAACTTAGTAAATAAAGATGTCTACAATTTGAAAAGCTTTTTTTTTTTATTGGAAGATGAAAGTGGTTGGGTAGTTTCAGAAATTTTGTTGCATAGAATAGATTGATTTTTTAAAAAAAAGTGGTGAAATTATGGGATAATCCAGAAAATCTGCCATTTGAAGCATGTACTAAGTAAAAGAAGTTCAACTGGAAGGCAAATTTTTTAGAAAAAAAATTGTCAGAATTTTTTTTAATTACACTTTCTGCATGCCATGTTGTGTCTAATATGGCTTGTGGACATTTAGTTTTTACTTTTATGTCAACTGTAATTCTTAAACTGAAATTTAGAATTGAGCAAAAGCATCTTTTGTTTTAAATCCTTTTCAAGTTTTAGGCCTACTGTTTTTAATTTTATTGAGATAATAAGAAATTAAATTTTCTATCAATCTGTTCTTTAAATTGGTGTATTGGCGTTAATTGTATTTAAACAAGGGCTGGAAATTATTAAAAAACTTCTCGTATCTGCCATTTTTGTAAGGTTTTACTCAGAACTTGTAGATATTTTGTAACACTTAATAAAAATTTAATGCCTGATCAATATGAAAGCTATTTTATATATTAAGCAACGAAACATTTTTGACAGCCAATGGTTCTAAAGGCTGGTTAAGTTCTAAAATTATCTCATGATCTTTTTTGGAGTCATATATAAGAAAAGAAACAGTTTTTACAGCCAATGGTTCTAAAGACCGAGTTCTAAAATTATTTCATAGTCATTTTTGAGTCATATATAAGCAATGAAACAGTTTTGACAGCCAATGGTTCTAAAGGCTGAGTTCTAAAATTATTTCATAGTCATTTTTGAGTCATATATAAGCAATGAAACAGTTTTGACAGCCAATGGTTCTAAAGACTGAGTTCTAAAATTATTTCATAGTCATTTTTGAGTCATATATAAGCAATGAAACAGTTTTGACAGCCAATGGTTCTAAAGGCTGAGTTCTAAAATTATTTCATAGTCATTTTTGAGTCATATATAAGCAATGAAACAGTTTTGACAGCCAATGGTTCTAAAGGCTGAGTTCTAAAATTATTTCATAGTCATTTTTGAGTCATATATAAGCAATGAAACAGTTTTGACAGCCAATGGTTCTAAAGGCTGAGTTCTAAAATTATTTCATAGTCATTTTTGAGTCATATATAAGCAATGAAACAGTTTTGACAGCCAATGGTTCTAAAGGCTGAGTTCTAAAATTATTTCATAGTCATTTTTGAGTCATATATAAGCAATGAAACAGTTTTGACAGCCAGTGGTTCTAAAGGCTGAGTTCTAAAATTATTTCATAGTCATTTTCGAGTCATATATAAGCAATGAAACAGTTTTGACAGCCAATGGTTCTTCAGACTTTGAGGTCTAAAATTATCTCATAATCATTTTTCAAGTCATTAATCACAATAAACAGTTTCATTTATAATTATACATGGTTCAATTTTCTTGTAGTTATTTACTTGTAATATTAATATATACATGTTAAAATTTTAGTGAAATTGTTGTATAAATTTAATTGTATATTGAAATAAATTTTTTTGTATATATATGCTTAAGATTTTAAATCTAAATGTCCGTGCTGTAGGTAATCGTTGGTGTTCAGGTTTGTGTGTGCGTGTATGCATGTTGTCAGTATGCGTGAGTGGTCAGTATTTGTGAGTGGTCAATGTATATTTTATACTACATTTTCATGGACTAACCATCCTGACTATTTTCTGTCAGTAATAGGTGGTTCAGTTACTTATTTGTAAACAGTAGATGAATAATGAAAATAAAATATACTATTTAGCTATTTTTATTTTTGTTTGTTGTACTTCATAATAATATTATAACTTAGAGGGTAATCTTTTCAAATCGTGAGAACCACCATGGAACATCTATTTTTGTCAAGCCTGGCATTGTCATAGGGCGAGATTTAGGTGTTACTTTTGCGGTTTCATCGTGAGAAACTTTGTCAGTTTTCTCCAGACATCCAAAACTGAAAGCCTGATATATGTGAAAGAATTTTGACTAGATTGTAAACAATCATTACTGTCGTGCTCTACTGTGTTAAAGTATGTTTGTGTTATACGACAGTGGCAGTGGCAGTGGCGACGGGTCAAAATGTGAAAGTTTATGTTAATATATTTTCTACTCGACCAAAAAATAACCAGACGAGACATTTAAATTCGTGGAATTCTTGTTACACTAATTCAATATCTAGATGAGTTGTTAAAAAGAGAGGGGATATGAATACATTCTTGGTATAATAGATAAACTTACAAATCATAAAAGATAATGGTCTTAATGATGGCATCTCAAATAAAACAAAAATTCCAAACAAGATCACTGAATTTACTCTATAAATGAACTTAGTGCCACCTTGTGAGAAAATTTGATTCTGCAGACAGGATAAATATGAGAATCAGAATGAGGAAAGAATTTCCGAAATGTGCACATCTGGCACATCGAAATTTATCTGGTACATGTATTTGTGTTATATATTGATAATGAACTATTTTCTGTTAAAGACTTCAAATTTTATAAATAACCAACCGATTACTGCATACATATACATAAACTTGAAATGGGGGGTGGGGGGGGAGTCTTGGACCAGGCTCTGTTCAAAAACGAAATCACGAAATATAACATTTTTTCGAACCCTTTAAGAATAAAACTATTTTATCTTTTATGATATTTTTATATTCATCCTGAATCTTGGAAGAAATGTTTTGGTTCAATTTTTCAAATGATAAAAATAATTGTGGCATATTTAGTAATAATGTACCATGACCAAGCTTTTTAGTGCAGTTATAAATAGAAGGCTGTGAATTTTTTTTTTTTTTTTTTTTTTTTTTTTTTTTTCTTTTTTTTTTTTTGCACAGCCTTTAACTGTTTTGGCAGAATGGAGTGTTATATATATAAACACTGATAAAATTAGTCTAAAATCTTCTAGACTAAAATGTGTTCAAGGTCAAGTAGTGCAATTCAGATAAAGTGCACTAAATTATGCATTCTAGTGCAATTGAGATAAAGTGTTTACATTCTACATTTTAAACACAAACATTGGCAGTTGAAATTCTACTATATCAAATTTATAAATATTTCAAAACTGTTCACATAGAAATATGACCCATTAACTACAAACACTTTAACGAGAACTGCAAGTCAGGCTTTGAGGATGATCAGTTGATCAAACTGTACCTTGTCAATATCTAGATATTTCATTGTCTATTTAGGGCCTAAAATGAGCATATATGGACAATCGGAGCATTGCTCTTGTCTTTTCCGTCGTGCAGCAATGCTCCGATTGTTATATGGATACAATATCAAACCAGGGATTTATATGACGGAACATGAAAATATAAACAAAAATCCAATAAAAATGCACCAGCATATACGTGACCCAGTACAAATTTTAGGGAGTTAAAATAAATAATATTGGTAGCCTCTCACTTGTTCTTTAGAAGAACGAGCCTAAACTAAGGTAACGTAACAACGTTATCAGTAAAATCTTGAATAAAATAACACAAATTATGTAGAACTTTATGTAAGCGATACCCTATCAAAAGCCTTACTTACGTCCATAACCACCCTAATTTCTTTCTCATCGTCTTTAGCTTTGTCGAGAATATTTGCTATATCTAACGCATGTAATTTATTTGTCAATAGTATAACTCTTGATAAAACATGATAAATTACACAAGAAGAAAGAAGACATATTTTATAAACACACCTGTATCACATTAACAAGAGAGATGTCTATTATTCAAAACGAGAAAAGGGGCCTTTTTAGCTCACATGCGCTTTTGCTATGGTTAACCATCGACGTCTCATTTATCCATACTTAGTGTTGGTTGGTTGTTGGTTGCATTGTTCTTTAACGTCGCGTCAGCAATCTTTCGGTTATTTGCGACGGTAGCAAGATTATAAATCTATGAGGATTATCTTGGCACTTGCTAAATCAGTTGATGCCCTGTTCTCCTTTTGCCGATCGCCAGGCAAGGAAGCAATATCTGAAATTTAAATATCTTATGTATGACAAGACCGGAGTTCGAATTCTATCAATGCGGATGCTCTACACCAAGCCATCGAGGCGGTGTTTGCCATTAGAGGAATTATCACTTATCATGTTTGCTAAGCTGGATGACTTTGGGCCACACATTTAAAGTTTTGAACCTCTGTAAGGCGCAATTGCAAAATTACAAAAGCTAAGTTAATTAACAGAATCATCTTTTAATTATTGAGTTAGTTCAATCGTGATACCTGAGAGGATAACGGAAAACTTCAAAATGGATGAAGAATAACAAATATTCTTTCTCAACATACGCATGAGTATCAAGCCATTCCTGATCAACTGACCATATATAGCCCTATGTTATTGAGTGTCCATATATATATATATATATATATATATATATATATATATATATATATATATATATATATATATATTTATATATGAAATGTCAAAGTAGCCTTAATGCAGCATATCTTAATGAGACTATAGCACAGCTACATGTAGGGGTTTCAGTAACGTCACTTTTACCTGGTTGTATTACGATAATTATAAGTGAAACCCTCGACTCTTATGCAAAACGCCGTTTAAATAAAACGCGCATTTTCATCTTCGTAACACAATGTGTAGGTGTTTTTTTTAACGACGACCGATTATATCAACTTAACTTTTAAAAACAATATTGAAAAAAAAATAACATTCAACTACGTCTAGTTACATATTCCTAGATGATTTACAATATTATAGACGTAACAACAAAGCTTAAAACGAAGCATAATGTCATTCATGATTGATGAACAAACTTGTGCAAATATCCAATTTTAAGCAGACGTTACACGTAACATATAGCAGAATGGACAGAGAAGAACTTTGCTAAAACCCAGGCCCTTGCCTTCGACGCAAAAGATGGAGAAATTCGGTACATTGTTTATCAATGCAGTGTCCCTACGCACAGGCGCTTGTTTCGATATTTAAAAAAAAAAAATAAATAAAATCCCTTGACCCTAACATAGTACGGAAGCGTATTAGGCTCACCTGCGAAAATATTTTTCTCGAGAGTGAAAATATTTTATCTGGCGGCCGCCACATATTTATCTGGCGGCCGCCATTTAATTATCTGGCGGCCGCCACTTAATTATCTGGCGTCCGCCAGATCATTATTTTGATGGCCGCCATATTATTAATTTGATCTAGCCTTCTGTCTCTGATTTGGTGCCATGGAAGTGGCTATAATATTGTTTCACAGTCTCGGGCTTTCTGATCAGGAAATGTTACAATATCTTCAGAATTATGTGCTTCGTACGACAGCTTGTTAGTGCCATTTTATACACTAGAAAAAATTGCTATCTCGTTTAAACGAGATACTAACTCGTTTAAACAAGATAATTATCTCGTTTAAACAAGATACTTTCTCGTTTAAACAAGATAATTATCTCGTTTAAACAAGAAAATTATCTCGTTTAAACAAGATACTTGCTCGTTTAAACAAGATAATTTTCTCGTTTAAACGAGTTAATACTTCATTGTAATTCTGGTAATTTCTGACGAAAGCAGTGATAGATAAGAGCAGTATTAGTACCTGGCTACTTATAGCTGGGGCTGGCTACTTGTAGAAGAAAAGTTAGCTACTAGTAGCCAGTTACTTGATGATTAAAAATACAAAACTAGCAATTATTTCTAGTAACAAAATTTAGTTTTTATTTACTTATAGAAACAAACAAATGTTTACAGTGTGAAGTTTGGTTTTAATCACGGCTTTCGCGGATATCACTTCCGCATTCGTTTTCGTGTACCAGTACATCATGATTTTAATAAATCACCCACTTTTTGTAATAATTAAAAACGTTATTCAATTCTGCTCCGATGATGCCAAATATTCTAACTTTTAAGTCTTCATACGCACATATACGCACATATATACGCTTACGCAATCCGATTAAAGTATAGATTTTTATAATATTTCAAATTAAGTACGAGTAGCTGAATATTTATTCCAAAAATATTCAGTATTTATTTATATCATGATCAATAATATTTTATTTTGTGTACATTGATATCATAAAAGCTTTAATACGCACATATACGCTTAACGATTCGACAGGGGAGGGTTACATTTAGGTATAGATTTCTATGGGTTCCTTTTTTCGGCTTGAATTTTTTTTCTTACATATATTTACATTCATATATTTGTCCTGTATTTGACAAACATTACTATGAATAGAAAAGCAAAACAAACTGAGTTGTAACTGTGGCAAGCACAATGACTAAAGTCTTCCACCACCCAAAATTTTGACCCCCTTTAGTTTGCACAATAAGACTGGTTGGTTAAAATGTTGTGAAATGTCAAGTCAGAAAATTTTCAGCTATATGTTTTTAAGAATATCCTTATGACAGTTTACGTTTGTGTTATTCATGTAAAATGTACATGTAAAAATTAAAGTAAGTACAATTGCATGTAAGTGTGTGGTGTGCATTTGTGTTGCCTGGTCTGTTGTGTACTAGCACAAACTCGCGGTGTCTTTTTGGTAAGGTGCTGGCTCACCGAGTCAGTATGCCGCAGACAAGTAAACCATTCCCTCAGTTCAATATCCTGGCAACAGGTGAACTGGTCTAAATTTCAAATTTCAAAGTCATTTGTATGACCCAGCCACACTTCGAACCCATGACTGTCGAGGCAGACAGTCTACCAATGAGCCACAGAGGTGGTACTCGCTCTTAAGGCAGACCCTCTACAACTAAGCCCCCAAGACAGTAACAACAATGAATGAATATGTAGTCTTATTCTGGTGCACGACGTTTCATCGAATGGACATTTCGTCGAATGGACTTTTCGTCGAACTGACACTTGATAGAATGCGACATTCTATCGAAAATTCACTTATAGTACGACATTTCGTTGAATTTTTTTTCAATCCCTTTAAATATCATATTTTTATTCAATAGGTCTAGAAATGTTCCGAGCATGAACATATCATAAAAATGGTTATTCATTTGAAAAAAATCAGTTTTGCCAAAAGTGACATAATACACAAATATTTTAAACTGTATCACAAATTATTAGTTTAACTTCTAAATTCTTTTATTAATTGGTCTGAAGTGCGTGTGTACACTTGTTGATCACAGTTTCTCCAAATGCCTAGACTTTAATCTCTCTTGGGGAGTTCCTAATTCATTATAACTTGTAGGTTTGCTTTTAAAAGTCTATGGTTTTCTCTGGAAACTACAGGTTACACCAGCTTCCAAATTTGACTGAATCAATATAAGTTAAAATATCGTGACTGGGGTGATATAAAACGGTATTTATGAACTCTTTTACAGTTCTTATTGATCTCTCTAAAAGTTGATTTTATCATTCCAGTGATTTAAACGATTCGAAAAATTGCTAATTGGGTGTAATTTTTGAATTAGTTAATTTTTTGAAAAATTTTCAGTGTACTCTAGTTACTACATACACATTAGATACTTATAACTGAAATGTCGCTGGATATTTCTGATTAAGTATTTTGGCATCTCTAAGCTTGAGAAAACTTGGAAAGTTTTGTACCTATTGCACTTTGAAAACAATTTTGGACATATCTCCAGGTGAGGCTTAAGGTCCATGGGCCTCTTTTGATTTTCTGAAATAAATATTATGTTGTCTCGGTTTTCTGAACATATGCAAAAAAGGTCTGTTATTTCAACTCTTTTATCTGAAAAACCCCGATTTTCACCAAGCAATAGTAAGACCAAATTTGTGGTGAATACTCTTGGTTAGTCATCAAATATCCGAGATAGCCACAGATACTTAAATAACATCAAATAAACAACAATTACATATTATTTTTAATCAATAAAAGCTAACTAGAAATAATTGCTACTTTTGTATTTTTAATCATCGTTCAACTGGATACTAGTAGCTAACTTTTCTTCTACAAGTAACCAGCTTCAGCTATATGTGGTCAGTTACGACTACTGCTTTTAACTATCACTGCTTTCGTCAATATACCAGAATAAAAATGAAATGTTAACTCGTTTAAACGACTAAGTATCTTGTCTAAACGATATAATTATCTTTAAACGAGATAGTTATCTTGTTTAAACGAGTTAGTAATTTTTTCTAGTGTATAAAATGGCACTTACAAGCTTTCGTAGCTTCGGCAATACTGACCGACATGTTATAATCCGGTAGATAAATAAGTGGCGGCCGCCAGATAATTAAATGGCGGCCGCCAGATAAATAAGTGGCGGCCGCCAGATAATTAAATGGCGGCCGCCAGATAAAATATTTTCACTCTCGAGAAAAATATTTTCGCAGGTGATATAAAGTGGCGGCCGCCAGATAAATAAATGGCGGCCGCCAGATAAAATATTTTCACTCTCTAGAAAAATATTTTCGCAGGTGAGCCTAATACGCTTCCGTACATAAGACATAAGTCTTATGTTATGGTCAAGGGATTTTATTTTTTTTTAAATATCGAAACAAGCGCCTGTGTCCCTACGACCCAAGTGGGTTCAGGCTGGATTCGTGATTGTGATCGAATGCAGTTACTGCCTCGATGGTTCAAGAGTGGGATGTTAGGGGATCCAACCTCGACCGGGCCATATGTAAGACTTTACACTTTGAGACACTACTTCATCTTCACTGTTTCAATTCTTATGAAATCATGCAATTAAAAAGTAGCACATTGACAATTAATTGTCATATGCTTCTTTTGAATTGTATTATTTCATGTAAAATTCAAAAGTTTGCACATGCCAGCATTAGGGGACTTGGTATCGACTGGTTCACATGGTGCCAGGATGTTGTAACTGCTTATCTGCTGTGAACCTTACTTTGTAACAGCTCAATACAATAAAAACAGCTAAATAATCAAAAAGATTATTTCGAATTAGCTGTGTTTAGTCCTTAAATCTGGTTATAGTCACATTAAACCCCAGACCCTGGTTTCACAATCATTCCTTAACTAAGATTTTCCTTTACTTATTCTGACAAATTTAAAATCTTTATAACAAAATTGTTGAAATATTTAGTAATTTAAGATGTCATTTTTGAAGATCACTTCAAGCTTGTAACATCTGCATTTAGTTTTATCACAAATGTTTATTTGTGACTCAGAAAGAGATTGCTAAAATTTGCCAAATTTCAGTTAAGGAATAATGGTGAAACCGGGGTCTGATTTCATTATTTGATTTTTGACCATTTTTGTAATATAAGCGTTACGATTAATTTTGAATGGCTGTTACATCTAGTTTTGGGAAAACTTATTGATATTTCTATATACTTCTAGCGACTACCTCTATGTAAGCAAAGATTTCCTCTTCAAAAATACCACCTGTCTACAAAGTCCATATTTATTTATAAACAGGTTTTGTTGTATCTTAGAAATAAAATATTGTTTAGAAAAAAAAAAAAAACAACTAACACTGTTTCAAACTAAATATACTTCCTGTACATATAATTCTTTAAAATGGAATTTAGAAAGTCTAGAAAGTTTTGTCAGTCGTCTACAAAGTTTAAGAAGTTGTTGTTTTATATAGGATTTATTTCCCTTTATATAGGCAAAGCACAAACGATTGAGGCAGATCAAATCCTTTCTCGGTACAAATTTTGTTATATATTAAGTTCTTATATTAAAGATGACCGCTATATATATTTTATATAGACTTGTACACAAACATTTGATGTCTGCAAAAAATATTAAAAAGCATCTTAAAAAGCCTGGTATATAAGCTAACCATGTACAACATAAAAGCCTGGTATATAAGCTAACCATGTACAACATAAAAGCCTGGTATATAAGCTAACCATGTACAACATAAAAGCCTGGTATATAAGCTAACCATGTACAACATAAAAGCCTGGTATATAAGCTAACCATGTACAACATAAAAGCCTGGTATATAAGCTAACCATGTACAACATAAAAGTTTATCCAGCGCTGAGAAGAGTGAGCAAAGGTGTTTTGCACCCCATTTTTAATATTCGAGGCGATCAATTCTGGGATAAAAAAGGAAACCGGAGTACCAGGAGAAGACCACCGCTTTACGACAAACGAATTGACAAACCTTTTCAATCGAGCGGGATTCGAACCTAGGCGTGAAACTACTGGGATACTTTTTTAAAGCGCGTGCTTTAGATAACTCGACCTCTAAGCATTTCAGTTTTTAGAAGTTAATCGTAACATTTCCTGTCGGTTGAATAGGTTACCATTGTATGTAGGAGCTGGATAACTTTATGGGCTAAAGAATGAATTTATTTCTATTTTACAATTATGTTCAGCGTGGGAAACATAAAAAACGTAATTATCTCGATTTTATTTATAATTCAGCTTTTTAATATTTACTTTATAAGACAGTTGTCGTTTAAATAATTATAGGTTAGGAAAAGCAAGAAAATCTTCATTTCAGTGTTCTACAGACATTTAGTGGTTTTTTTAAAAACTTCTGCTCTTTGAGTTTTATTCAGAACAAAATCGATGAGACAAAATATTTTAAATATATTGACACACTTTAAAATTTAAATACTTTAAAACACCACGTGACGTTTCACCTATTTTATATAACTTCAGATTTTCAGAAAATGCATATTATGTCATGTCATTAGAAACATTACCTGTCTGTACTCAATACAATATCATTCTAGGTCATTTAAACTACCCGACTTACCCTATACACGTATAAACAAAAACAATTTAGGTATCTTAAGGTTTAGGCGTTCAGAACAGAAGGAGTGGGCGAGGATTAGAGTTGATCAAGTCTTAGCATAGCGAATTTTTCATAGACAATCTAATTAACTTACGAGTGGAGTGGAGTATTGGTGTTTTACGCCCCAGTCAAGATTCTTTCACTTATTCCCAGGTTCTCAGTTCTGGAATGGTGGAGAAAAACGGAGTGCCCGGAGAAAACCACCGAATTTCGGCAAGCGAACTGACAAACTTTTTCACACTAGGATCTGTCCCGAGTGGGATTCAAACCCAGGCGGTGAGAAGGCACTGTAATCCGTAAGCACGCGCTTTAGACCACTCGGCCACCGCTGGCCCCAGTTACTTACGAATCTATATTTATGTACTAACATAAAATTGCTGCACATATCCATAGATAAAAGATAAAAACCAACACAGTTCAAGTTAGTCCTGTGCTCTCGTGAAATTTTTACTAAATGATTTCATAATTAAAAAGACCCGTTGCAGGTTTTTGTGCAATTTCTGAGGTAATGCTACGGAAGCCGACATATGCCACATGCATAATAATAATAATAATACTTTTTATTTATTAGGTCCTTAGATTCAACTGAATCTGTGACCACAAAACAATTATATTCTCATACAAACATATAACAGTATTGTTATAAACTTTCATAACTGTGATATTTTTAAAATAAAATACAAGTCAAAACTAAGAGTCCCATGTCCTCAGTTCTAATAACTGTTTTATAAAGGAACCTACTATTTTAACTTGGTTGGGTGTTGATGGGTTTAGTAGAGTAATGATTTTGTTTATATCAGAGTAATGTATAAATTCAGCATTTTCTATAATAAAAGATTCAATTAATTTGTTTCTTGGTATAATATTAAGTTTACAATGAAGAAAAAATGGATCTCATCATCAAGAATATTACAATGTTTACAAAGTCTTTTCTCTCTGGGAGTTTTCTTGTATCGTCCATTTTCAATTTCTAGGTTGTTATCACTAATTCTAAATTTTTTTAAAAGTCTACGAAATTCAAAATTTGGAAAAGATAAATAAAATTCTTTATGTAAATGTTTCTTTAAGTTTTGATATAATTGTAATTTGTTATTATGGCTTAAGTTTTCAATTTGATTCTTGAATAATTTTTCATATTTATTTTTGAATTCGTTTTTTAATATAGATTTCAATGAAATTAAATCTTTTTTGTTTTACATGTATAAACATTATTTATATCCAGGTCTGACATTGTTTCCTTTGCATATGTGTGCCAAGAGTATATACCTTTTGTAAATCTAATATATATTTTATTTGAGTCTCATCATACATACAACATATATATAAAAGAAAAACATCAACACACAAATATAAAAATGTACATATGCCACTCTTAAAAGAGTTATAAGAGACTTAGTATTAAAATAATTACAAAATCAATTAAAATGCATTATATAAATAATATTAAACATATATTATTATGAATATAAAAACTGACTACGACGCATTAAAACACTTCTGCAGAATTTGGCAGCATTAAAAAACATTCACTATGGGCTAAAATCACAGATAATTTATCGGAATCACTTAAAAGATCAAAATTAAAACCATTATTAAAACCAACGTTTCTGGCACCCTCAAATAAAACCTCTCTTAAATCTTCATATAAAGCACAATGTAAAATAACGTGAGACTCTGACTCGACACAGTCCATACAATTAAAACAAGTACGGTTTTCCAATGGTATTCCTTCAAACCTCCCGGTCTCAATCCTTAAAGGTGCAGTTCCGCATCTAAATTTGTATCTAAATCTTGACTTAATAAAAAAGATTCTTTTAACATAGGATTAATATCATTAATGCTCAGTCTTGCTAAGTATAACACTGTTTGTGTTGTGGTTTAATAAAATATTCAATGGGTAACCTACCTAATTCACAAACTTATAGCAAAATTTGTATCTATTTTTTAGTACCAAGTACAAATTTGCTAAATTTAAGGTGGACTTTTTCAAATTGTGTTTTATCACTAAAAGAAAAAATAGTCAACTTGTTTTTTTTTTTTTTTATTTGGCTCTTTGTTTAGCTTTATAAAGAGATAAGTATGAATCCATAAAGGCTATTTCAGAATTGTAGGTAAGTACTGGTTTCACTAAGGAATCAAATAAATTACAAGAAATCTCAATAGGAAGATTACCAAGGGAAACAGTTAAATAATGTATAGAAAAAAGTATTTTGTTTCCTTTTTTGGACAATTCATGTGAACTATGTTTTAGATCACCATTACATTTAATTGTGGTTCCAAGAAATTTGTATTCTGTTACATTTTCTAATTTTTGATCACTAAATTTTACAACATTGTTTCAGTTTTTGTTGTATTTAAAGTAAGCTGCCAGTTTTTACAATACTTATATAAATTATTTATACTATTCTGTAGACAATCTTCACTTTCTGATAAAATAGGTAGGTCATCTGCAAAAAGCAAACTTGCAAGTTTCGATTGCAACAAAGAGACTGGAGATGATTCTTCTTTCAAAAAGATGGGGGACATAATTATCATATATATATATATATATATATTGAATAAAGTAGGGCTCATTGAGTCCCCCTGTCGCACTACTCGAGTTATTTTGAAATAATCAGAATGTTTATTATTATGTTTTAATGCAGATTCAGTCAATTCTAATTGTCTTTTAATGGTTTCATAAAAATGTTTTCCCACCCCATTTTGATTAATTTTAAATAGTAATCCCTCCCTCCAAACTGAATCAAAGGCTTTTTGTAGATCCACAAAGAATGCATAAATTTTCATATTATTTTGATGGAGATATTTATTTATAAGATATTTTAGAATAAACAAGCTGTACTGTAGTTCTGTGGTTTTCTCTAAAGCCAACCTGGGAAGAGGAATATTTATTTTCCATTATTTTAGCAGTCGTCTGTTCATAACTGCATTAAAAATTTAGAAAAAAACAGCTCGTTAAAGAAACCCCTCGATAATTATTTGGATTTGACCTGATTTATGAAAAGGTATGATAAAGGAACGTTTCCAGTTTGAAGGAAATAAACCAGATTTCAAAATTAAATTAAACAATTTTGATAGAGATTTTAATGTGATATGACTGCTATATTTTATAACTTCGTTTATTATAAGATCAGGCCCAGCTGCTTTTCTAGTTTTTATTTCATTTATGACATGTTTTATTTCAGCACAAGTAATTGGATTATCAGTCAATGGATTCACTGTAATGCATTTCTAATTTTCTTAAATTCTGTAATGTATTTGTTAAAATTCATTATCTGATGTTTTACAGTGTAATAATAATATGCATGAATGAATGAATGAATGAATAAATAAATAAATAAATAAATAAATAAATAAATAAAGTCGTAGTTCCAACTTAACTAGATGTTGAAACTGATTTTAAATAAGGCAACGAAAAATGAAAGGAAACTGGGGTTGCTTTTCATAGACTTTAAACGCACTCCGTTTGTGGGGGCGGGCTAGAAATAGTGATTTTACGTTTTATAACTGAAGTAAACCACTTTGTTGCACTGCAAAACATGAATTTACAAGCACAACAAATTTATGATCACCGCGTTATGTTGTGTCATGCACTTCTTGTTAAAATCGATTTGTTTTTATATGAAAACCGATAAGTATATTTGCATACATGGTATAGTTTTAATATATACAGCATGTTTGTTTCATGGCTCATGATTGGCTGATAAACAAGCTAATTGTATCTTATCTTATTCATTTATAGAAAATATGAAATAAACATCATGCAGACAAAGAAACGAAACGAACATTTCTTTGAATTGTAAAATGTAGGTTAGCAAAGGTTTGTTCTTCAAACAGTTATAAACTTGCCAAGTTCATTCGCATTTAAACATTTAAAATAAACTGTTTTGGGTAACCGAGTGTCATTCTATGGAAAGGTGTGTTTGGAATGTGAAGATATCCGGGATTAATCATATAAAGTAGAGTTATTAATAGATACACGTAATTATGGAATAATAACTACATACATTGTGCCTTGTCAAAATTTCTGTAAAATTTTTGGACCTTTATCTATGTGACTCATTTTTCAGAAAGAGTTGAGTTTTATGCCCCAGCCTATAAAAATGTTTTCATTTATGTCAAAGTATCGCCTCGGTAGCTCAATGGTAGAACGTCCGAATAGAATGGTTCTTTAAATTAGGAGGCCAGAGTTAAGTCGGTGCCTGAATAGAGTAAATGGGGGAGTAATATGCTTATCTGCAGCGTACTGTTGTGACCTAGCACCTTACCAAAACGTCGCCAAGAGTGCGTACCACTACATGACAGACCACAATACACACTTGCACATCTCGCGCATTCACGGTCTTGTTTTTGTATTAATCCATAGCATTGCACTTGTCGCGAATAGCTAAAAAATGCTCACGCGATGTAAACAACACAACAACAAGGACAACTAATATCGAGGCGATCAGATCGGTTCACCGAATTTACGACTCTTACAATCTAGATTTCCAATCTATAATCAATAATGATTCCAAAAAAAAACGTGATCTCGGATTGGACCGTTTTCAACCCTCACACTTTCCAAATATTTACATAGACGAATAAAACAACGCTTTTGTCTAGAAATCCAATTGCCAGCGTAAAGAGCTGGAGTTTGGACTTCTTGGCTTAATTACATGAATCCTATATGGCTACCACATGACCATAAACCAACATCATCTTAAACCAAACATCAACCCAGTTATCAAATAATCAAATTCCTCCACCACACTACTATTGTTTAATTCTGTGATGTGTAGAAAACCGAAGTGTCTTGAGAAGACCACGGACACGACATTAGGCATTAAAGCTGACAAACGTTTTCCACACTAGGATCTGTCCAAGTTGGATTTGGTCCTAGGTGACGAGAAACACTGCGATCCATCTGCGTCGCTTTAGACCAATCGGCCCCACAAAACCCAATGAATTAATTGAACTGAATCGAATATTTGATTTCTGAGTACTAAATAAACATTTGTTTCCTGTGTTGCTTTATTGATAAGTTTATATATGGATCTTAATCTTTTCCACTTGTTGTCAATTATTTACCCTATTCCAACAAGGACAGAAGAATTTAATTGCCTAATTGAAGGTCTCAGAACTTTATTTAATTGATTTTCTGGTTACTGCGCGGCGTCAAGCATGCTACAGCAGTGACACGGTCAGAGTTTGAAGTTTAACGTCTTAACCACGCAGCCACCGCGGTCCCACCAAACTAAGGGCATATTTTCCGTTTACCGTGTATGAACAAGTAACAAAACCTGTATTTGCTTGCTCTGACCGAATGCAGCAAAGTGTATTTATTCTATACAGTTAAACTTATCAATGATGCTATAATGACATCCGTAGCTTTAAAACCCACAAGTCCATTAAGAAATTTGTTTTGAGTTTCCTTACTGCATAATGAAACCAAAATGATTCTGTTTATAAAATCTACCACTGCAATAGCTCGGTTGTTAGAATGCTCGCTCAGCAAGTTGGAAGTCGTGGGTTCGAACCCCTACCGGGTCTGACCCAAGACTTGAAAGTGGGTAGTGACTATTCTTTCGCCAAGCACTCGGCAGTACGACATGAAAGTCAGATTTATTTTGGTGGGAACTTAAAAGAAACGAGGTCACGTGTCACGGTAGGCGTGACACGATAAAGAACCCTGCTGTATAATGTCATCAGCGCAACGCACAGGCAAAATTTCTGAACTTTCGCCTATAGCGGGCAACGACTCAATATAAGTGAAATATTTTTTACTTGTGACGTTAAACACCATTACTCAACTCTCTTTATAAAATCAACTCTGCAATTGTAATGTGATATAACACTTTTTAAATGCATTATGTCATTATTATATAACCAATTCGAATGTATTTATTTATTATCATATAATTTTTTTTAAAAAGTGTTAGTTATAAAAAATTCAAAGTTTTTTATATGATAGTAATACAAAAGATTTTAATTGAACTTCAACTTCACATGCATGCGCAAATGTGATATTCTAAACCCTTTAGGTGAAATTAAAATAAGCCCATGGTTTTTCCAGACAATTTTGGATCAGGCTTAAAGCTGGACTGTTTCTTTCAATCCCTAAACATGGTTTACACTGAGGGTTTTGATATTTAAATAATAATCGGATTTTTTTTCGTTATTTACAGATATTGACAAAACATAAAATTTACAGAAAATCAATGCATTTATCTGCAGATGACACAATATAAGAAGTATTTCATTAAAATTTAAAGTTTGGGGGTGAGGTTAGGGCGAGGTTATCTTCTCTTTATTTTAACAGGTATTCGTATTATCAATTTTTGATGTTTAAACATGCAGCATTGCTTAATTTTTAAATCATAAATTATTTTGTTTCTTTGAAGCATGTCCTTTCAAGTTTCACATATTGGAGGTTTTCTATTACGTAACCATAATCCTTGCAAATGAAATTATGTAAATCGAAATGATAAAACGACAGTGTACGGTATAATATAATATTACGATGTACAAATGTATGTATAAATATGTATTTTTTTTCACCGAACAGATAGATGTGTTTCAAACTCTACAAACGACTTCTAGTGACCTTTATTAAGATTAATAAAAATTGTCTAGTCACAAATAGCTGAAAATTGCTGATGTGACGTTAAACATTAAACCAACCTTTATACACAGCTTTCATTGGTGCTTTTATTTATTTATTTAATTTGTTTTTTTTTTTTGTAGTGTCTAGTTCATTTGGTGTAAGTGTGCAAGTGTTACTGATCTGTAATGCACTTAGTGCGCACTTTATGACAAGCCTTAGGAGCGCACGAAATGTCACAGATAACAGCAGACTACTCAATTCATTATACAGGTACCAAGCCAACCACTTTATGCCTACAACAAGGAAAAACATTCTCACTTGCGACCTGCCGGAGTCGAACCCACAGCGTTCATCCTTGAGTTTGAAGGCTAACGTTTTAACCTTTCTGACTTGCGGTCTGCCGGAGTCGAACCCACAGCGTTCAGCCTTGAGTTTGAAGGCTAACGTTTTAACCTTTCTGATTTGCGGTCTGCCGGAGTCGAACCCACAGCGTTCAGCCTTGAGTTTGAAGGTTAACGTTTTGACCTTTCTGACTTGCGGTCTGCCGGGGTTGAACCCACAGTGTTCAGCCTTGAGTTTGAAGGCTAACGTTTTAACCTTTCTGACTTGCGGTCTGCCGGAGTTGAACCCACAGTGTTCAGCCTTGAGTTTGAAGGCTAACGTTTAAACCTTTCTGACTTGCGGTCTGCCGGAGTTGAACCCACAGTGTTCAGCCTTCAGTTTGAAGGCTAACGTTTTAACCTTTCTGACTTGCGGTCTGCCGGAGTTGAACCCACAGTGTTCAGCCTTCAGTTTGAAGGCTAACGTTTTAACCTTTCTGACTTGCGGTCTGCCAGAGTTGAACCTACAATGTTCAGCTTTGAGTTTGAAGGCTAACGTTTTAACCTTTCTGACTTGCGGTCTGCCGGAGTTGAACCCACAGTGTTCAGCCTTGAGTTTGAAGGCTAACGTCTTAACCTCTTAGCCACCGCAGATACAATAGCACCGGTAGTAGCAGAATAAATATCAAACTAGCACCTCTATACGTCAAAATAGTACATCTGATATATTTCCTCTTCGTATAACGCTGTCGATTGCAACCCATTTACACATACAGCGATAAACCTTGTCACAATAATTTTTGTTATATTTCCACGAACTATTGACATAACATTTCCTCTTTTGAAAACACTTTGCTTCCCCTCATAAAATACCAGTATGTATCTGTGCCTAGCTTTTACTACTTATTATTATATGAAATAATAATCTAATTGCAATACTTGCACTGAATGCTTCGTGTTATTTAATCATGTAAAATGACATAACTAGGTCACAATCGATCACTAGAGAGTTTTGCTCGTTGTTGAAGAAGGATGGACTGAAATTGATTAATATTGCTTAACGCCCCAGTTAATTTTTTCCTTATATCTAGGCAGTCAGGAAATAAGGTTGGGCGAAGAAAATCATCCACCCTCGTAAGCAAACTTACAAACTTTCTTAAACCATGATCTGCCAAATTTGTTTCGAACCTGTGAACCTTAATCGCGCACTTTAGACCACTCGGCCAGCAAGGTCCCAGTTTCAGAAGAATTTTCAGTATGCCATTCAAGTATTTTAATTTAGAGTTAATGTTCCTTTTAGAACAGCGACAGTCTTGTGTCATAAACCATTATTGAATGTATTTTATGATTGAATTCAAAAATGGTATTATGACACTTGACAAAAATCTATGAAGATTTTTCGAGTTAAGTAAATAAAATTGATTCATAAACAATTGTGTATTGAAATGTGATGCTATTATAAAGTAATGCAACATTTTTGACATACAGTAAATCATTATTGCTTCATTGGACATTGTTTTTAGATTGTGCATTGTAATGGTTTTGAAAAAGTAAACAGTTCAGAAGAAACTTCGTTGGGCAATGTTCCAACCCATTTATAATGCAGTTTTACCATTTATTCGCGAGCCTTAGACTCAATATGTGTATACCTATGTATTCCAATATTATGCTGGACCTTATATTTATTTATTTATTTATTTATTTATTTATTGTTCCTGTATGAAACTTGTAACCTCATCTTGATATTGATCTGAAATATAGTATTGTCATATATTTAAATATGAATGCAAAAAACTTTGCTTGCAAAGTTTTTGCATTCATATTAACAATGAACAGCATTTTAAAACAGTTCAATTGTTAAATAACTATAATATATATATACAGTCAAGGATATGCTAATATAATTATTCGTTTTAAACAAAGAAATACTTTAAATGCTGTTTTAGTTTCTGCATGTACAATTTGCAAATAGACCGTGTGTTACATACAATTTTTGAAGGTAATGATAAAATTACGACGGGTGCATCTGTACTGCATTGCATTGAATCACGAGACTTTTTAATGAAATGTACAACTAGTTTTCCAATAAAATGCCAAGGTTTATTCTCCCGAACGCCTACTCGATTAAAACAAACAAGTAATTAGTTAAGGGATTAAGAGGCCTTCTTGAGGGTCACAAGTTGTTTACCTGGATTTTTATTCTTTAAGTAAAAATGAAATAGAAAAGGATAATATTCAGTATTTTTAATTTATAATAAAATAGAATTCAAAATAATACTAAATTTATTAAAATAAAACAACCAAAACTCTACAAGTAATTTTAATAATAAATTTTACTCAGTATCCGATTATGTGAATTAGATGTTAAACATTTACAATATGCAATGCACAAATTATCAATATAGCACTAGTTTACAAAAAAGTATATTACATACTACAAAACAACATACATGACATATACATCATCATTAGCAGCATCAATAAATAATAATAATAATAATAATAATAAACACAAATAGAGCACTAGAGATATAAAGCAATAATAATATACAGATCACATCATTATCAGCATCAGCATCAAATAAAGCACTACAAATTAACATGAACAAGAGTCTAAAATTATAATCTTCAATAAACAATGCAGAATTTTCAATCAACCAAGGTGTAGAAGTTGGGATGCTGAGTCGGCGTAAGTCATCAAGTCAATCAGCCCATTCTGGTAACGTTCCTTCAAAGTTGTCAGGCGACGGTCGATGTTGATGTATCTCTTTGCACGAGGACGGGTAGTTCCACCTGCAGCTATCTGTATTCTCGCAATATCATTGGCGTTCTGGACATCTTCAAACATCTGTATCGCTGTGAAAATATTTGGGTGTGAATGCTGAGTCATTTTCTTTAGTTTGTTGTGCCATCCCTCAATGTTGTTCGTAGTTCTTGGTCCTTGTGTTTCGTAGTGGTTCCAAAGTGCATGATCTCCCTCAACCCACATGATCAGTAACATAGTCTGTAAATGGTTGCGTCAGTTGTGTGATGTCTGCGTCGTCACGGTCTTCAAGTGCCTGGAACCAAACATCTTCTATAGCATCCATCGGTATAAGGGGTAAGATAGCCGCGCGTCTTACCAAGGTCTTTACGTCATCGTTGTCACGGTAAAGTGTCTGTAGTCCAGAACCTTGCGTCTTTCTCCATATGGCCTGTGTGAAGTGGAAGAAGCATCCCTTTGTCTGTATGCCTGGAAACACCTCCTTTATTGCATTGTGAGCGGCTGTCTCAAAGTCTAATACTGCAGTGTTAGGAGCAAATTGAAGTTCAAGGTCTGCCATCTATAAAAATAAAAAATACATATTTTTAATCACATATGATATATTGTCATTAGTTGCATTGTGAATGCAAAATGCTATTCATTTAATCTTGAAAATAGATATTCTGACTTTTTCCGATACTGTGTACTACAAGATAAAAATTTCTGCCACTTCACTTATAGGTAGTGAAATATTCTTGACCAGGACGTAAAATCACATTTAATCAATCAATCACTATATAATTGAATAACTGTTTAAGTAAACTATATTACCTTTTCCTGAAGCAAACTAAAGAAGCGTCTGTATATAGCTTGACTCTTTCCTGGAAGAAATGCATATACAACTGGTGTCATCTTGTCGTCAATCTGTATGTGGATGCTGTATATCTGGTAGAATAGGCTTGGACATGTGTAGAAGGTACCATCGCAGAAAAATGTGTCAACACTGGCTAAGTCTTGGAGGTTTCCTGTTGTTGCAAAGGCTATCATTCTGCTGGTCTGGTGTGTTTCATCAAATAGAAGAAACTGGTTGCCTGTTGCTGTCTCTGTCCATTTTCCCTCCAGTCTGATGTCTGCCTGAGTCTTTGGAAGTGGTGGCGTCTGTCTGCGTCGAGCTCTGTACAGTGTTGATTTTGCTGAATTAAAAGTTGGCAGTTGTTCTAGTACTTCTCTGGTTGTGTCATCCCATTGTCACGAAGTTTGTTGAGTTCCTCTGTGAATATAGATGGTATTGGTCTGACTTATTCTAAGCAGCGCTTGGTAACTTTATTCATAATCTCTTTCGAAACTACTTCGGCGTGATTTGCTGGGTGTCTGTGTGGCTGTCTTCCAAATCCCGTCGGTATGTTGTTGACAGTAGATAAGGATGCTGGGCAACTGGGAACAACACATCTCCAAAACACCTTGTCTGGACCTCTGCGGTTAACCCTGTACATGAAGCCGTCTATGGAAAGATTCGGATTCCCTCGTCTGTTGATGATGAGCTTAACATTCAACTGTGCGTTGGCCATTGTGACACTAAAATGATGTAAATCCTCATTCTGACCATCATTATATAGAACTTCTTGGCTTGCTGTGCTCCATAAGCTTACTTGTTGAGCATGATTCACCGTTCAGAATAGTAAGCTTACTATTTAGCAAATGGCATATAGCTTGCAGAGTTCAACACTGCAATCAGACTTAATTAGCTTTTTACATGAGCACTGCTTACTTTAAAAAGAAAAAACTATTTTTTTATTTTTTTATTTGTTTATTTATTTAATAAAAGGAGAAAAATTTCAATATTGATTTTAGCATATTTAATTTTTAATTAAAAAAAACATTTTCTGTGAATAAAAAATAAATTTGTATATCAATAATATTATTATTATCAACATATTTTTAATTTCAGTTTTATTTTTCTGTTAAAAAATTACTTTTTCTATTAATTAAAATAATTTATTAAATTGGATTATAATTATATTTTATTTTTATTTTATTATTTTTACATATTTTTATTTCAAATTTATTTTTCTTATTACTTTATTTTATTAATTTATTTTTATTTTATTATTTTTACATATTTTTTTCAAATTTATTTTTCTTATTACTTTTTTTTAACAATCATTACATTTTACAGGTAATACTACAGGTAAAAATTCCAGGTAAATCACTCTTGAAAGGCCCCTTAATCCCCACCTCTAATTACTTGTTGTTTTATGCGAGTAGGCGTTCGGGGAACACACCAATGCCAATTAGACATGCAATTCACAATTATATTTTTATCTCTTATTTCATAGGACTTTTTAATAGACATATATAAGTAATTATACTTGTTAATTCTATTTTTAGCTCTTAGTTCAAGGACTTTTAGGTATCAAGCCAATCATTTTCATAATTAGTTTATTTAGACGTGATTTTACCGTGTTGATAATCAAGAAAAAAGGGATCTTGAGTTCGATTTTAATCTCATGTCTGATTCCCGAACAGATTTTTAAAACTTTTTGAATCCTATAACAAAAGTCTGTTTGAATTAAAATTCTTTGATATATTATAGGACACGCAACATGTTGTTTGTCGATCTGCTAAACATGTTATCAATCAATCATCACACATATTTCTTGAATCGTAAACAAAATTTTACACATGTTTCAGTTTATCAAAGTATTGTTTAAAAAAAGTTAAAATTTCACAATTTCTTAAATTTTAAAAACGTTGTATAAGTTGAATACTTGTTTTTACCCTCCTGTGTAATTTTTAGTAGTTGAAAATCTTCAAACTGCAAATACACATACCAGTAAGAGTACAGTCAGAAATGCCAGTACAATAATGATAGTTGATATTACACATGCCAGTATATCAACGGTCAGGGTTCGCTCAGACATGTATGACAAGCAAATTGCACAATAATTTGAGAAACTTACATTTACGCCGTAAAACCTGGATTTGCGGTCGTTAAACCTACATTTACGGTCGTGAAAACCAGGTTTTGCGCCGCCAAAACTTACTTTAGCAATTGCGGCAATGTTAACAGGGAAAACTTGTAAACAAATCTAGAATAAACTCAGACATGCCAGTATATAAACGAAGTCAGTATACATTCAGCATGCCAAACTAATTGCCACTATATAAACAAATTCAGGGTTCAAATAGACATGCAAGAATATCAATAAAGTCACACGAAGTAATGCCAGTATATAAACGAAGTTAGGGTTTACTCAAACACGCCAGTATATCAACAAAATCAGAATACACTAATTCATGCCAGTATATAAACGAAGTTAGGGTTCACTCAAACACGCAGTTTATCAACGAAATCGGGGTACACCCAGACATGCCAGCATATCAACACCGTAAACTAACAAAGTCAGAGTAAACACAT